>CM073765.1:62700598-63208173 GCA_037127475.1 Arma custos | reverse complement strand
AAGGATTAAAAAAAAAATTCCGAGGCCACTTGCCAGGCTACGAAACGACATTCTTGGACATAGTAGGTCGTTATGCTGACCTCTAGATTTACCATCTACTATGAACCCATATTTTTACGTCAGTGTCAATAAGTGAGCCTCTTTTGATGAGGATTGCTTTTGATTGTCGGACAATAGCGTAAGGAAGCTCTTTCAACTGCTATCAAATCGTTTCCTCTCCCCGTTCTCATATCAGCAGTAGTACTCCCTATGTTATCTATAAAGAATTAAAAATATAATTTATTTATTATTAATCATTTTAATAAACCAAATTAATATCCTAAATTAGGTGACTTCATTAACCGCGTTTAAAAAAAATAAAAATATTATTAATAATATTATGTGTAAAGGGGATAGTTGGGGGGGTGCAGTAAAAAAAAAACACTGAATAAGTAATAAACTTATAATTATGTGCCGACGTTTCGACCTACAGTGTAGGTCATCTTCAGGGCGATTTGGAGAGAGAAGCCGTTAGGTGTAACGGCTGGCTAGCAATCTCAATAGCAATCTAGCCATTGCTAGCCAGCCGTTACAGCTAACGGCCTCGCTCTCCAAATCGCCCTGAAGATGACCTACACTGTAGGTCGAAACGTCGGCACATAATTATAAGTTTATTACTTATTCAGTGTTTTTTTTTACTGCACCCTCCAACTATCTCCTTTACATTAGGTCATCCAGTCAACTATTTTCATCTCATTCATCTTAATAATATTATGTTGGTTGTTCGAAAATACATAATTCTAATATGAAATAATGATTAAATTGTACCGCTGCAACTGGCTTCCATTGGCGTATAATGCCAGTGACGCGGCTGCAAATTGTAAACATTGTAGCTATGGTATGAATGTAAGCAATTATTTTATTTTTGGACTTTATTTTTATTATCATTATTTTGCTTTCATTATTGGCATGTATATATTTTTATTTTTTTGTATGATTGTTGTATTTTCTCTTAGTTTATTTCTCATCCTAACAGCCACAGTATCGAAGGCGTGTTCAGAATCGAGAGTAAGGTTACCGTTGGTTGGGTCGCAGTGAGAGTCCACTTTGATATGCGTTGTGGACATTTGGCATTTCCTGCTCTCTGCAGTCATTGGCCTCTGATGTCATTTATTAATATGCATGTGTGGGCGTGTATAATATTCGGTGTTGTATATATGTAATATATACAACACCGAATATTATATATAGGGTTTTTTTTCTCTTTACATTTTCATCCACAACTGTCAAATCCATGTAATTGACAATCAGCAGATTGGCTAACAGGAAAATATTACATAATTACTTGAAGAAGAACAGTAGCCAACAACTACCTCTCCTTTGGCTTGCTTTAATTTCCTACTGTAATAGATCCCTCATCCACGTTCTTTTTAGTCTCCTCCTAGTGTTCTCAGGCATGAGAGTCGTGGCCATTTATTTTATCCATGGGTTTGGGTGTCCCTATAGTTTTTCTTGAATGTTGAACGTTGATGTGTAGTTTTTCTTGAACGTTGACGGTTTATTTTCCTGTATTTTACCGACTAGTTTTTGGAGTTTGTTAAAAAAAACTTCTGCCACTGCAATCCATGAAGGGGTATATGTTATTTAGTTATTTTCAAATTCAAAAACTCCAAAACTACAAAAACCGATGTACCTAGGATGAAATCGCTATGCGAAGTAGTCATGTTTAGTAATTGATATATTAATAATGATATGTTAAGTGTAATATGTTAAATAATATGTTAAGTGAAATATATATAACTTATTGAGTAATAGAATTAGGATCGGTCATTCATTTCATCATGCAATGTCAAAATATATGAACTCTTGCATGCCTGTCCCTCTTAGGAGCCTTAGCCTGTACCGGAACAACCCATGAAGGGTCCTACGGCTTAGTACATGGAAGAGAATGTACTTTTCCTTGGTTGTGCAGAGAGGTGATTTGTCCTTAATCACCTTATAGAGGCTGGGTGAGCCTCAGGAGGGTATTACATCCCATAGGATCCATCTCCGGGTGCTAGCAGGTTAAATAAAAGTCTGCCCGTTGCCCCCTCCGTACGGCAACTCAGTTCTCTACCACTCCGTCCCCTGTATACGTAATGTTAATAATAAGGCTCAACGAACACAAAAGCTCAATGGCGACACCACCAAATACTGTGTCAATGGAACACAATCCCATTCCTTCTTATAGGCACTTGAAGAAATCTTCTTTATACGACCGGATCGGTGCCAATAGGAAGTGCAAGTCAAGCTATTTCCTTATCGACCTTGTCGGCTGGTTTCTATTCATCAGTGAGCGTGTACTTGCAGGTAACAAATGAAGCCAGCAGCCAATAAGAGGAGGTTTGACTGACAATGAATTGCTTGTCCTAGAAACCTACATTTTGATTGGTTCCCATTGGCCCAGAGCTCAATTACGTCATCAAACAATTCTTATTGTTGGTATTAGCAACATGTCTTGAAGAATAATTCCTAGGAAATTTATTTTTTGAGTTGTCATCTTTAAATTTAGATCTGTTCATAAAATATTGTTGGCTTCGTCATAAATATAATTAAAGGAAACAATTTAGCAGTCTTTATTTTCCGATGAAATCATTGATGACTCGTCTAAACTATCGAATATTTAGGCCGATAGACTGATGCCCGTAGCCTTATTGCAACATCTTTTTTTTTATATTTAACAACAACTGAATAAATAAATTGTTGGTACAACAGTCTGTTAAATGTTAAGATATGAAGTCTCAATATTACTATCGACTGTGTTTAAAAAAATTAAAAATAAATGAATCACTATAAAACTTGAGAAGTATTAGGTTAGTACAGTATCGAGACTGCATTGTTTCTAAGGCAACGGTTGTGGAGCGCATTGTTGTTGTACATTCATTTAACGTCACTTCATGTTGTTATGGCTAATCGGACGATGCTACATTGGGGGTCCTAAATTTAGTCTACCTAAGTACATAAAATTATGAGAGAGCGGAGTGGCTCAGTGGTAGAGCACTGAGTTGCCATGCCGGAAATCCTGGTTCAAATCCCGCTACGGGCAAGACTTTTATTTAATCTATTTCTTATATTATTAGATGGATCTTATAGGATCTAGGACCCTCCTGGGGCTCACCCAGCCTTTATAAAATATTATTTAAATGAGTACCCAAAATAAGGGAGGAAAATCTGGCGGTTGAGCGTGACCTAGGATAAGTCACCTTCCTTGCAGAATCGTTGTTCATGAAACAGTACAGTCTTTACCATTTACTGAACCCCAGTTCCGTTCACGGGTTGTAGTGGTACATAATTTTACTTTTTTTAAAAGTGTAATTAAGATAGGGATCTTTAAGAAGTGCCTGACACGAGGTCTGTTTTACGTCCCTTCAGAAGGACGGCATAACCAAGGATTTTTTACTACCTTTTTAAAATCCATCTGCCGGGCTTTGAACCTGTGTTCTTGGACACAGTAAGATGTTATGGTAACAGGTTTCCCTAAAGTAATTTGTGTAAGCATTTTGATAATTTTTTTATGTAAAAAAAATTAATGATTTTTTTTCATCATCATCATTTTTATACTTTTGTTTAGAAATGGCTTTATCTATTTGTAGTATCGTAAAATGGCATTTAGCCATATGTTTTCCTAAAATAATTTATAATTTATAATTGAAGAATAATATTCTAATATGCATATGTTTTTATGACTGATTCATCCATGATAGTCATTAGTCATAATATCCTAGGAAGTGATATGATAGTTAAGTGTGTCATGGATAGATAATACGATAACACAAACTCATCATCTAAGGCAAATATTACGTAAATCGCTAAGATGATATGCTTAATGAATTATTCATTATAATAAGTTTATTCTTTACAACCTAAAGAGGGGTTGATTCTCGTACAAAAAATGTTTTAAAATTCGTTTTATTTATCATATTTCTTTAAGTCAGAGGTAAACTATGTAAGATCCATAAATATATGCACAGGGGTTTCACAGGTGACTAGGTATCTGCTAATGAATTAGTTTTTTATCTGCGTGGGGACAGAAACACGTATATGCATATTTATTGCACGTATAATCACATCAGCTGTTTATAAAAGAAAGAAGCCATCAAATAGGAATTTAATATAATTTATTATAAGAAAATAGCATGTTATATAACACCATATATTACGTAATCATATATTATGTAATGCCATGTATTATATTATACGCACTTGAGTTAGCTACCCGTATTTACTCATATTTAAGGATTTTTGAATACATTTTATATAACATAATCGATTATTTTGTATAAACAATTTTAATTTTAATGCGTGAATAAGCAGTGAAAAAATAATTCTTCCTTATTCTCTTTTAAAACTAGTATTAATATTTTTAAAGACATTTTGTTTAAATTAAAAAAATACTATTTACTTTGTCATACAAAATTTTAATTTTATTATATAGAAGTAAATATATTGCATAATCTAGTTGAATGTTACAACAGACTACGAACAGATTTATTTATAAAAACATAACCGTCATTTATATTATTATATTTTCTTTTTTATCTATCACTTTTAAAATATTTAAAGGATTCCATAATAATAATAACAATAAAAATTAAAAAAATATGAACTGTAATATGTTTGAGTAAAAAGCAAATATAATTTAATCAATAAATGAAAAAGAATTATGATTTAGGTCCCAATTACTAATTAAAATAAAGATGTTTTTAAAGAAGGTAACAACAATTATAAAGAAAGAAAACAATTATTATTTAAATATTTACAAATTTTAAAGAAAAAGGAATAAATGTACACAGACATATGTTAAATGACTCCTTTATAAAGCATACATCATTATTTTTCATTAAAAAAGGAATAATAAAAGAAAGAAAAATAGTATCTACATATATACAAATTTTATGGGGAAAAAAACAACAAAGGAATTAATATACACAGATATATAATAAATAGGTCTTTATAAAGCATACATTGAATTTTTCAGTTAAAAAAGGAATAATAGAATATATTTTTAATGTATTTTATTTTTTTATTGATTTTTATAATTTTAAATATTTTTATTTTAAAGATAAAAGATATGCAGAGGGCCGGGATTGGAACCACATTTCCGTCGTGGTGCTCTACCAGTTGAGCTAGTCTGGTTCCTACCTCGCTCAGGCAGGTCCATTCTCTTACCGCCCCTCGGCATATCTTTTCTCTTCAAAATAAAAATATTTAAAATTATAACAATCAATAAAATAAAATGAATTATAATAATATATAATGACGTAGGTCAACAAGATCCTAATTGAAGTAATGTTCAATGAACATTCTTCCCCTTGTATGCATCGCAAATTGCGAGAACACGGATCGGTGAAGGGATGTATCTTTTCTCTTTAGAATAAAAATGTTTAAAAATATATTTTTATATTTGATTTTAAGTATTATTTTTCTTAAAACTGAAAAAATAAAAACCGAATCAGTTTAAAAAAGTTTCCTTGTGAAGGTGATTCCATTACAAAACAACATTGTGTTTTTAATCTACTTAGTAAAGTTCAAGGCTTTTTCAGTAGGAATATCAACTACAGATTTTATCTCAAAATTCGATTTTATCGCCTCTACAGTTCTGTCCTTCCTATAGTTAAGGAAAATATATCTCTATCCATCTGAATTCGATTATGTTACTCAACATGGGAATGAATAAATAATTATATGATGGGGAAAAAACAAGTAGATGTTGCTTCGATATCTCTTGTTGAGGAAATGCCTTGGCCTGAGAATTCGCCCACACAATTTCCGCTTCTTTTACAAAAACACAATCAGAACATTACAAAGTAAACATTTTGTTTCTTCGTTTGACTGAAGCCCAAAAGCCAAAGTGTTTCCACCCGCTGGGTATGAGCACTTTACCTCATGCCTTCGATTTGCTTTATTCCCTTATAGGCCTTCCAGCAATCAGAATATATCGTTGTTGCAGCATTAATGCAAGAAGTCAGCATATCAGCTGTTCAACATGGGACAGAACATAGAATACACTCATTAGTTTCTCTGCACACGCCTCCGAACACCCATTGCTGCGGGTATATCCTCCTCACATTATATTTCCTTTTGGAGAAGCAGGACTCATCGATTTCAACAATTTGCTTTATTCCTTTATAGGCTTCCAGCAATCAGAATAAATTTTTGTCGTATTAAGATTTATAATTAGGTTGCATGTTAAATTTCTGAAACATATGGAGTTATTTCACATAAGAAATCATAACTACCGAATATGTAATCTGCTTGCGTTTTCCGAAACAGACTCCCAATGTAGTGTACACATTTTATAGAGGCTGGGTGAATCCGAGGAGGTTAATCCTTCAGGGTCCATTCCTGGCTCTTTATATTGATTAAATAATTTATTTGGCACAGCCGGATTTGAACCCGTAACCTTCAGTATAGTGACACTCTACAATCTGAGATATCCCGTTTTCCCTCTAATTAAACAGTATTAATTTATAACACCACTAGGTAAATTCAAAGTTTTAATTCCGGATTACTTTTTGTTCGACCTATTAATAACATAATAGAACCAGGGTTAGGTGTAGTATATTGGTTAGCATAACAGTCTACTATACCTAAGATCGCGGGTTCACAGCTCGACAGGTGGTCTTAGGATTTGTTGAAGGGAGCAAAAAAATCCTTGACTGTGCCGTCCTTCGGAAGGGATGTAAAATGAGGGTTCCGACACTATATTCGTTAATGATCCATATCCTAATTAAACCTGGATTGGAAAAAATTTAGGAGTCCCGCCGTAGCATCGTCCGATTATAGCAGCATAAAGTGACGCTTAATGAATAAACAAAGTTAATAGAACCTGGAAGCCATGTTGTTACAAGATTAGATTTTTATTTAATACATCAGACTGTTATCATAGTTATCAGATTTCCTTTTTTCAATTTTAATTTGATCTGTAAAGCATTCAAAATAATTTGTTCATAAATTTTGTGAATGTCGTTATATCTCTTCTTCCACATGGTTAGGGATGACAGCTGTTATTAAATTCTACAACAGCATTATTCTATAACAGCTGTTATTAAATATAAAATTAAACAGGTGATAGGGATTGCTAAAACTACTTCTAGAAGATAGGCCTTGTGCTGCGGGAGACCTTGCCATCCACAATGCCCTGACCTCTGCGCGAGGTTAGAGTTAATCATATCTTGGTTCTGCTAAACTTTTACTAAACTCCAACATGGTATTAATAATATTAACATTATCTAATCTATCGATATATTCATGATTTTTTCTAGTATGAAAAATTATTAAGGAAGAAACTGATATATTTCTGGATAGAATTTCTTGTCTCAGCAAAATTAATACTTCCTGTGAATATGATAGGTCTATTGAATGCCTCCATAGGATTAAAATTTACTAATATTATTTTAATTTCTATACAATCCAGCTCGCTGGCACACTTTTATTAAATCTTTAGGCGCCCCGAGATGGATTCTACGGCATCTAGGACCCTCCTGGGGCTCACCCAGCCTCTATAAATTTGGTACCCGTAAAAGGGAGAAAAATCTGACATTTGTCATTGATCTAGGTTGGTCAAAACAACTCCCAGCACAACTGCTGTCGAAGAAACAATACAGTCTCTAACACTTACTGAAACCAAGACCCTGCGTGGGTTGTAGTAGTAATATTTTAATAGTAAAATTAACTTTCTATCAACGGAAATATTTCTACAGCCCCGGTGAACGAGTGGTTAAGTCTGATTTTCTCCAAAATGGTTTTCTTGAACTTGAATTATGGACTAAGTCAGGCTTTGGCTTGAAGTGGAGTTATTCATTCTATTTGACAATCCCGTTTCAAGCCAAAGGCTATGAAAATAACAGGATTCCGCTTCCTTCAATACAGTTAACTATCTCTCAACTTAATTCGACTTAAACCACTTACATTACCCGGACTGCAAATATATATTTTAAAACTGACCTGTTATTTTCGCTAATATAATTCCAATTAAGCAAAATAACAACGCTCGTGATAGTTTACCTAGGCAGTATTTTAATTAAACGTAATTGAGACCCTATTAAACGAAATTAATCTATGAGGCCTTTGTTTGAATTGTATCAATGCAAGGTTAGATTTATATCACTTTGTAAAAGACAATGCAACACCTGTTGTATCTCTCAATCGAATGCGGCTAATGAATTAATAGTCAAGTCTAACGTAGACCAAAAAGAGGATTAAGGAATTTCGAACAAGTTTTTTGGTGTTCTGATTAAGATCAACCAAAATTATTTATATGGATATTTGTTTAACGCAAAAAAATAAACTAATTTAGACTACCCTCCTATTCGAATATTATGGGTACGATTCAAGAGTACCACCACACCACCCCACTAGTGCTCTATAGCGAAATTTATAGCATCTGCTTTGTTTTCAACTCTTAAACTCGCATTCATTGTAATTGGTAAAATTATTATTGCTTTATTTTATAATTATTATTGTTATGATGGTGATAATTTTTAAATAGTTTTATTTTGAAGAGAAAAGATTTGTCCAGGCCGGGCGCGTCTCTAGCGTGGTGCTCTAACCTGCTAACCTGGCTCGTAACCTGGACAAATCTTTTCTCTTCAAAATAAAAATATTTAAAAATTATTACCATCATAAGAATAATAAATATAAAATAAATTATAATATAAAATTGATATAAGTCAACGAGATCCTAATTAAAGTAATGTTCAATGAGCCTTCTTCCCCTTGTATACATCGCAAAAATTGTGAGAAATGTTGATATAGGATCGGTGAAGAGAATGGAATTGTCTGGTCGTGTTTCGAGCCGGGTAGCTCAGTTGGTTAGAGCACCGCGCTAGGGACGCAGGCGACCCCGATTCTAGTCCAGGCCTCGACAAATCTTTTCTCTTCAAAGTAAAAATATTATTGCTTTAATGTCATATTATTTAAAATTATAGTTGCTATCGACTCACTGCCTTACGTGAAAGCTAAATCGGTAATAAATTAAATTATGGTATTAAAAAACGGAATAAGGACCGTTTGTGTTTTTTTGTATATCTCTTGGTCGATTTGATATTAATAAAACAGTGCTAATTGAAATGACAATTACGAATAAATTTTGGGGAGATGCTTACTCTATTTCATCTTAAAAATATCTTTTGAGTTTTGTCTCTTACGTTAGTTGTAACTTAAGCGTAATTGTAAATTTAGTTACTGTTGTCTTAAACAGTTCGCTGCAGGAACTTGCTCTCGCTACACTAATTGTAATTTAAATGGTTACTGCTTTGAGAATAAGTACAACATCCTCTCGCCTACGGAAATTTACAGTAACAATATTTATAAATAATTACGAATTAAAAAATGCAAGACCTGTAATACTGCCTAGGTTTTAGAACATGGTCGGAGCCCTTGACTTCGGTAGTCGTTCCAACAAGAAATAAACGTTTCGTCAAAAGTATCTTCATTTATAATTGGAAATGTTAGTTGAAAAGCTTGTTTATTGATGAAATAATTAGCGGAATATATAAATTCCCCATCATTACAATCTTTTTTCCATACTAAAGCTCACAATAACTTGTATTTTTGGAAAATGTTAATAATTAAACGAATAAACAGTTAAAAATTGTCGAAGCGAAATTGTCGAAAAAACTCGAAGCGACAACCTACGGAACTGATACCCACTATCAGTACCTAAATAATGATTTTTTTTTAAATTATCCCGAAATTATTTACCTTTAAATGGTCTAGTTAGTTAATTTAATCATCTACAACTAAAATATTTAAATTTCCTGTAAATATTTTCTTACCCTAAAATAAAAAAGATGTGTTGTTAGGACAACGGTTTTGCTGGGAGGTGGTTTGTCAGATTTCACGCTTAACCACAAGGTTTTTCACTTAATTGAAGGTAAAAAACAGGTGCAGTTTAAAAGTCACGGTAACTACCAGCACACTTCTATACAAAGGCTAACTCAGTTTTAGCACGAATCGCGCTAGACAGCGCTAGTGAGGCGACCGTTACTGATAATACGACCGCATTTTATGGTTTTGTCAGTCATTTAAAATTTCTCCCAAAAAAACACTAGATTTTCATCTTTCATTAAGGTCAGATTATGACAGAATGTAATATAGATAGATGAGATGTTACGAACAAAAGCGGATTTTCCGGTAGTTCAGTCAAGTCAAGTTCAATCAAGCAATTTTGTCTTAGAGGGCCCTTTTACACTTTATTTCTCATTGTTTTAGTTCCTTTCTGAGCATGAAGTTTCGGGAACATGAAGCATTGCTTGACTAAACTAGCGAAAAGTGTGAGAACGTAAATTTTTTAAATTAGAGAGGAAATTAGTTGACTGTAAGATCTAATGTAAGGATGGAAATAGTTGGGGGTGCAGTCAAATTGAACATAAAATAAGTGAATACTTCGTTTTTATTTGTGCAGACGTTTCGATCTACTTTGTAGGTCATCTTCAGGGCTATAAGAGAAATAACTTAAAAACATTGCAGTACCAAGAATAAATAATATAATGATATAATGTAGAGTAATAGAGAAGATGAACGAAATAGTGAAGGATATATATGAATAGAAAATATTACAGAATAAATGTACAGATAATGCAAACAAAATACAAAGAGAAAAAAGAAGGTAAAAAGAGAATTACAAAATGAAAAAAAAATATAAACATAAAAAGGTGAGATATAAGGGAGAGATAAAAAAGTATGGGAAACCTAGTTTAATACAGATAAAATATAAAACGTATGATAATAGGCTCAAAGAGTTAAAAGAAATTTGTAACAACATGTGATGTCAAAGAATAAATAACAGAAGAAATATGTAGAAAGTAAAGATAAGAAATCGCGTGAATGACAGGTAGAAAAGTAAAATATAAATACAAAATTGAAAATATAAGTATGTGAAGTTAATTATATAACTGTATACAATTAGAATGAAGTTGTATTAATATAAAATATGATGTAAATATTGAATATATCTCTTTGCATTATCACCTTTCTGTACATTTATTCTGTAATATTTTTTATTCATGTGTATCCTTCACTATTTCCTTCATCTTTTCTATTACTCTACATTTTTATAGTTATGTTTGTTTTGTCTGTTTTTCTTTCATAGCCCTGAAGATGACCTACAAACTTCGGCGCAAATAAAAAATAAATTTTCACTTATTTGGTGTTTAATTTGACTGAACCCCCTACTATTTCCATCCTTACAGTAATTTCTTTTAGTTCGGAGTTATCCAGGTTTATACTCATGTTTCGCATGTTATCCAAAAATAAAAATTATCATGAGCTTTAATATGTATAAGAGAATGTAATTATCGGTAATCGTTTCAACAAGAAATAAACGTTTCAACAAACGTATCTTCATTTATAATTGGAAAGGTTAGTTGAAAAGCTTGTTTATTGATGAAATAATTAGCGGAATATAAAAATTCCCCATCTTTTTTCCATACTAAAGCTCACGATAACTTGTATTTTTGGAAAATGTTAATAATAAAATGAATAAACAGCTAAAAATTGTAACTCAACTCGAAGCGACAACCTACGGAACTGATACCCACTATCAGTATCTAATTAATGATTTTTTTTAAATTATCCCGAAATTATTTACCTTTAAATGACCTAGTTAGTTAATTTAATCATCGACAACTAAAACATTTAAACTTCCTGTAAATATTTTCCTGCCCTAAAATAAAAAAGATAAAACAATCAATTTTAACCCACATTTGTAATTATCAATAGTTCTCGGTGCGGCCGCAAGGAGCGCCACCTGCCCTCGCTGAATTTCACTCGCTTCCAGTTAAAAGTGGGCGTGTTGTTGCCCAGTCAGCTTCCAGTCTCCAGCTCTGTTTACATTCCCGTTTTTTATATTTATAACTCGAATTTACAAATTATTTATACAAATGTCGTGCCTTAAATTATTCACTTGAGTGTATTTTATAAGTGAGAGGAATTTCCAGAAGTCAGTGATAATTCGAGTTGGACAGAAGACACTTAGAAACTGTGAGTACAAGGTTATATTGATCTTGTAGTTAAATTGCCCAAATTGAGGTCATTGTATGTTCCCTTTATAAAACTATTTATAAATTAATTTTTTTTTATTGTTGTAAACGAATCTATTGTGATTTATCGGAAAGTGTTTATAGAATCAATTTTATCGATTTACTAGTTTACATTCCCCGGCGCCGTCTGTTTCTGTCTGGCCTATGAGTCATAGGTATTATTAAATTGTTTAAATGGATTATGCATTCCACTAATTATATGCAATTTTTATTGTGCTATAATTAACGATTATCAACATCTTACATATATTTTTTTATTTTTAATAATATTCTATTGCTTATCTAATCTAATCTAATTTCTAAAGCTAATAATTCTGTGAAATACAACATTATTATTTTCCGTAATTATTCCTTGGTTTGTCGCTTCGAGTTTATTCACAAGTTTTAGCATTTCATTCATTTTCCTTTATATATTTTCCAAAAATACTAGTTGAGCTTTAGTATGAAAGTATTAGCTTTAGAATGAAGTAAAAAAAGAGAATGTTATGAGTAATGAGTAGATTTTGGTAATAATTTCATAAAGAAATAAAAGTTTCAACTAACATTTTGAGCTATAGATGATATATGTTCGTTGAAACGTTCATTTCTAGATGACATGATTACCGATGTACACATATTTCCCATAATTACATTCTCTTTTCCATACTAAAGCTCATGATAACTTGTATTTATGGAAAATATTAAAAGGGAATCTCACGTTAGTTTTTGCGAAAATTGCGAGTACACGGGATATAGGATCAGTGAAGAGAACGGATTTGTCTGACTGGGATACGACCCCTGGGAGGTCAGTAGTTGCCACAGAGAAGCAGAAGACCCGTGCTAGAATCCCGGCCAGGACAAATCTTTTCTTTTCAAAACCAAAATATTTAAAAACAATAACAATTAATAAAAATTATAAATGATATATGTTATATGTTTGTTGAAACGTTCATTTCTAGATGAAATAATGACAGAAGTATATGCTTATCCCATAATTACATTCTCTTTTCCATACTAAAGCTCACGATAACTTGAATTTTTGGAAAATATTAAAAATGAAACGATTCGACAGTTATAACTTGTTGTGACAAAGCGACAATCTGTGGAACAGATACCCTATAAAGTTACAATATCATGATTGTTCTTATTGTCTATTGCTTAAAAAAATATTTGTTTGAATTTATTATCTTTTTTATTCATACATTTCATGTTTTGTTAACAGACCTCTTCTACTACTAAAACGTCAACCATGACTACGGCTACAAAGCTTTATGGAAAAGATCTCTCCGAATATGATGAAATTGACGTAGACCAACTCCTATCGCAGCTCTCTCCTGAAGAGATCAGTATGCTAGTCAAGGAAGTCGATCCTGATGTAAGTATTACATTTAGAAAAACTTTATTATGTATAAATAATAGGTTTAATATATATTTTACCCATATTTTGCATAATTTCGAGTTACTCCAGAAAAGTAAATTGACCATTTTTGCCTAATTAAAAAAAAAAATGATAAGGTTGATAATACATTTTATAAATGGCATTTTTATTGAATTTAATCAACATAACAGAATGGCAGTTTAAGGAGATTGTTTCCCTTATACGAATGGATGTAGTTTTTTTTAAAAGCATTTAGTTCTCTCAGAATTAGTTATTTTTATATTAATATTTATCTATAACCATTGGTAATTAAAAAAAATTGACGTTCCTTTGATGTTTAGGAAACTATGTCAATTCTTTTAAATATGTAATAAACTATGTTAATTCTTTTAACTTTATTAGATTTTTTTCCAATGAATAAAATTATTTTTTATGTTCTTTTAAAAGGATGTATTTCCTTTCATTTGTACATAGCTGTCTATACTTGTGTGTAAAGCAAAACCTGTAATATGAAAAAGTTTAATAATTGGTTAAAAAATAAGTATAGTGCTATCTAGTGAATTTCGTGGTAACTAACTACCTTGAATTTGACTGTAAATTTTGTAAACATTGATATTATAAAAATTATTACTGATTTAATTTGATAATTTGATTGACTTTTCCTTGTTTAGGAAAATTGTCCCTAAAGCAGTAATAGTATAAAATTGTCAGTCGTTTGTTATTTCATCAACCAATGATTATTGTTAAATCTAATTCAGTCAAAATGCATAAATTAATAATTAAATCCTGTGGATGATTGATTTTATTTTTAAAAATCATAAGTCATATTTTAAATATTTAATCTCAAATAAAGAATCAGTGTTTCATTAATTTTCTGATATCAATCAATTTTCGCAAGTTTAAACCAAAATAATCACAAATTCTTCTTTGTTAATATTTTGTTATATTCTTGCAAAACAATATTTAGGCATTATTGTCAGTATAATTTTACCAGATTATTTATTACTTTATCTATAATTTGGGTAGTTTTATTTAAAATATTTATTTATTATTACGATGTTTTTTAAGGACACACTTCTCCCACCATCACAAAGATGTTCCTACGAGTGCCAAAAATCTCCAACTGGGCCTTTGGATAGGAAAAAACTGATAGAGCACATTAATAAACAAGCTTTGGAAACACCTGACAAACCAGAACTGAAACCATATGTCCCTGGAACCATCCGTGGGAAAAAGGTAACGTTTCAGTTTTAGAGTAATCAATATTAAGAGTTCTTTATAAAATTATAGTATGTACTTCTGTTGACACATTTGTATGGTTTCAGTGGATTCCACCGCCACCTCCGCTTAAGATGCAAGAAGCCGAAGAACAAATCGCCATTGACCTCGGTGATGAATATGAGCAGGCGCTTAGCGATGCTACACAAGAAGAAATTATTGATCTCGCTGGTATTTATTGGCTAAAATAATATAATATAGTATTAATTATTATATTTGTTTACACTTCGGAAAAATAAACAATAATGTTATATCGGTAAAGGTAATGAATAATTAAGTCTGAGATATTGTCGATAGTGCTTCTAGCTATATGTGAATGGGAGTGATATAGAAAAAAATATCTGTTGTTGACAAGATATGGCTTCCTTGTATTCTTACTAACCTAGCAATAAGTTAGTATGATCAAGGGATCGTAATCATTAAATTAGTATTTAATACTTATTAAAGCATATGTGTATTAATGCAGGAATCTCCAGTCTCGGTAAATAAGTATATTAATCGGATTTCAGTCAGAGAGAATTGGCCGTATTGAAGGAAGCAGAATCGTGTTATTCTCACAGTTTTTAACATTATAATATTCCATGACTCAATATCAAACATCTAACTTACCCACTAATAAACTGTAAAAATATTCCGCTTATACAAGAAACAAATTTTGGAGTAAATACTATTATACCACTTACTCATTGAGGCTGTAGATATATGTGGGATATAGATAGTCTGGGAATGCAGTAAAGAAAAACACTAAATAAGACAAACTTATTTATTGTAAGTGCCAACGTTTCAGCTTATGTTGCAGGCTATCTTCAGGGCTGGTGGAGGGAAGAGTCCTCTGACAGTGACACTTACAATAAATAAGTTTGCCTTATTTAATGTTTTTTTTTTTTTTACTGCACCCCCAGGCTATATAACTCCCACATTAGATCTTCCATTCAACTATTTTCCTCTCAATAAAAAAAATAGTAGATTATTTTTAAAAAATACTCGTAGATTTTTAAAAATCTATCGTTGATTTTGTTTATGTTTCCTCTACATCCTTATTGTAATAATTATATTGAACTACAGTAAAACCTCGAATTAACGGACAGCCCTGGTGCAAATATTTTTGTCCGTTATTTAAAGGTGTCCTTCAAAGGGAGGTTTTATTTTTTTATAAATATGTATTTGTACAAATTAATTCTCTCTTATTCAATTTCCCATGTGTTTAAAAGGTAAGTAGAATAAAAAAAAACATCGCACGGTTTTTGAGTGTTCCCGAAACTTGTGTCCTACCGACATTGAGTCTTTCCGCTAGCGCACGTACCCTTAACTTTTCAAGGTCATAAAAGTCGATTACATTTATTTTTTGTTCTAAAGTGAGTCTCTTACGTGAGGGAGACATTTTCAGCCGCCTGCCACGAGGGTTAGAACAGAACTAAATTTTAATAAAGCAAGTTCGAGAATAAAAAAAAAGTATTTATGTGGAAAACCTTTACTCAAAAGAAAACACAGCTGTCCCTGTTTCCTTAGACCGGAAACAACTCTGACAGTATGACTTTATCCCTTAGCCGAGAAACGGGAAAGGGATAAAGTCATACTGTCCGTCTTTTAGAGGTTTTTTTAATCGATTTCTAACCAACACAGCCTGTCCGTGACCGTTAATGAGAGGTTTCGTTAAATAGAGGTTCAAATGCCTTAAAAATTGTATTAAAATGTTGATGCAAAAAAAATCGTCCGGTAATGGGGAGTGACCGCTATTTAGGGGTGTCCGTTAGTAGAGGTTTTACTGTATACCATATAAAAAGTTTTGAAATCAAGATAATTGATTTGTTGCATATCAAGACTCCTACTGTCTTCTGAACGAATATTTGGAAAGGTATCTATATTGACAAGATGCCTTTCCAAATATCTCAGATTATTTATATGTAACAGACCTGTTTAATTAATTCATATGTTAAAATATAAATGACATATGCCATAATTAAAAAAAAAAGTGACTCAATTGTAATTTTGTGACAGCTATCCTTGGGTTCCATTCTATGATGAACCAAGACCAGTACCACGCTTCCTTGCTCAACAAGGGCCAGCCGGTGGGCATGGGCTGGGACGGTATTACCAAGGCCACTCAGCCGAAGGTCTTCCCGACCGACCCGCCCAACGACACGGACGTCGACAAGACTCTCCAGATGGTCAAGGATAACAGTCATGAGCTGGCTACTCTTAACTGGAACAACATCAAGGTAGGTTTTGTCTTGTATTGTTTCTGAAACTACCATTTATTTGGGGTCTTTTTGGTTTAGGTACACCAGTTACTTATAGTGCTTTAAAAGTAACTGTTTTATATTATTTATTAAAATTGCATTAAGTTACTGTTACTACTTACTTTTCAATCACTATAGTGATTGCTAATGAATAATACATTGTAATATGGGCCATACATATATATTATTAAAACAATACATTATAAACAAAATGAATTATATTTTAATATACACACACACACATAATAAGGCTTATTCTGGAGGGAATATACGATGTCGATAAAGATTTTTTCGAATAAATCTTCAAGGAATATAAATAACAAATTCATTTTGAGAAATTATTATAGATCTATATGGTTTTTAAATAAACAAAAATAGTTATTTCTCAACCAGTGAAAGTAGCTGACGTACCTAAAGCAAAAAAGGCGCTTTATTTTATATTGTTGACAAAGAGCTATCTACAATGAAATTAGATTGTTACATCTATTAAAATTTAAAAAAATTAAAAGTTGTTTGCTACATTAATAGAAATAAACAATTTACAGAGTTATTTACTAATTTTAATTTTATTATTATTCAGCAATATTTTACTGTGAATAAAATAATAATGTAGTTTTTATTCCTTTTATATTTCCAATTGTTTTACCATAAAAAAAAGTATTAGTCTTCTGGTCAACACTGATAATCGATCAATGCGTCCAATAGAACCAGTACAGAAAAAACCTTGATTGCTAGACTACCTGACTTATGGACACAAAAAATCGTATCTTTAAAAAAATTGTTCTTTTTCAGAAAATAATGAATAAGCGACTTATCAGTATAAAAACTAGGAATAGTAAAAAAAAAATATATGTCTGAGGAATGCAGACTTAGGATCTTGTGGCCCTAAAATAGAACATGAACTGAAGGAGTATAAAAAAATAAAAAATATTTTTGCATGCCATATCAAAAATGTCAATGAAGATACGTTTTTGTGTCCCTAAGGTGACGAACATATACATGTAATAAAGCATTAGTTATTAGTCATGTATTACTATGTACTATGATTACATCGGTAAGGAATACATTGTACTAACAAATAAATTAATTTATAAGTATTATTAACAACTTTTATTACATCATAAATTTTAAAAATATTCTCATATAATCTGTGGTATTGGAGTTTCGGGTAAAATGTTTTTGTAACAATGGCTTCATGTTATATTTTGTATTTTTCATTATGTACTTTAACTTGGAGAAAAAAAAAATAGAAGTGAATAAAACTTGGGATAGTTCATTGTTAAAAAGCCAATGTTGACATAAAACAATTCTCGCTTAAAAAAAAAAAAAGTGGAATGTATCTCTGTACAAAAATATATTATTAATTATTATTTTAATTTGTATATGTTTTAGAACATTTCCGATGAAAAATTCACTGCACTTTTCGGAGCCCTCAAAGAAAATACTCACTTGGAAACTTTAAGTCTCGTAAATGTCGGCCTTGGTGATCGACATGGTCAGAAACTCGCAGAAGCTTTGGAAAAAAATAGTACCCTCAAAATCCTCAAGTATGGTTCTGTTAATAACTCATTTATTTAATATTATTATTATTATTTTATATTACTATATGCCACATTCTAAAAATAAGAGTAATGTTCTCTTGAGCTGTGAAAAATTAGTTTGTTGTTACCACAACACTCCTGATGCAAAAGAGCATCAGCTGAACTTATTAGTAATGTTGTGCAACTTGCCAGCTGTCACTAGGTTCCTTCTTATGGACGTAAAAACGAATGAAATCTTTTCAAGGATTATAATTGTTCATTCTTACCCTTCTGGCTCGACACCAACTAAGTCTTACGTCTCCCAGGAGGAAGTGAAACAAGAGGATCTTAAACTGGAAGAAAGAAATGACAGAATAATTCTGATGTTGGTATTGTTTATGTTCAACGATTCACAAACTCCTTAGAAGCAGATTGTGAATACATAAAGAAATAATTGATATATTTACCAATTAATTCCTATATTTTTTAAAGTAATAATATAAATTTGTTTAAAGGGATTATGTTGTTCATTTGATAGGACGTAAAATGGGGGTCTCGAGCCTGTAGGATGTCAGATACTCGTTAAAGATCCCTATCCTAATTAAACCTGGATATGACTCCCACTGCAGCATCGTCCTATTAGCCATAGCAGCATAAAGTAACATTTAATAAAACAAACAAGTAGTATTGTAACCAACAATCTATTCTGTTTAGCAAATAAAATTTAATTAAAAGCAAGTACTTATAAAATAAAATGATATAGTTATACTATAAGATTATTTTTTATTTAGTATTAATTTAATAATTTCTTTCTTTTTTTTATTTCAGCGTTGAAACAAACTTCTTATCTCCTCAAGTGATTCTAAGGCTGGTCAAATCTCTTCTCGTTCAGAGAAGTTTAGAAGAATTCAGAGGGGCAAACCAAGTAAGAATTTTTTTTATAGAATTTCATTATTGATATATTTACTTTTATATTATAATTTACTGGTCTTTATTTTAAATATTAAATAAATATATTTGACATTTCTATTATAAATAACTAGCTTTTGCCAGCTGCTTCGCTCGCGTGGAATTTGGTCTACCACATAAAGTTTAGTGAAAGATCATTTTAAATAAATAATTAAATTATTACTTATTACTCGTACATCCAAAATTTCAGATGTCTAACTTCAAAATACGATTCTACACAACCTTTGACCCGCTATTATATTGAAGGAAAAAGCCTTTATTTACCTATTATTATCCAAATTTCTTTCTTAAACTATACAAAGAACCTATTAACAAATTTCAAGATGCTAAGTTACTGATTTGCCTTTAATTATGTACGATAATGGGTAGGCAAATGCCATCGTGCCCCCACATAAATCTGTCCTTGCTGTAGCTGATGATGTATAACCTATATTACCGTAAAGTTTCATCCAAATCCATTCAGTAGTTTATGCGTGAATGAGAGACAAACATACAAACTTTCACATTTATAATATTAGTAAGAGTAGTAGGATATCAAAACAAATAGTTTCACTCCTGTCCTTTCTGTTATTTTAACAATTATTATCATGTGATTTGCCTTTAATTATGTCCTATAATGGATTCTCCACAGTACCTAAAAAACTGTCGGGGGCACATGCGCTTGTGCGCCCCCCTAAATCCGCGCTTATATCCGTGCTATAGCCTATGTGTTATTCTGATGAATAACCTATATTACTGTCACGTTTCATCCAAATCCCTCCAGTAGTTTTTGCATGAAAGAGAGACAAACATACAAACTTTCACATTTATTAGTAAGATGTAAAATAAGGAATTTTAAACTTATACAAGTATATACATACTGATAAATCAGTTGTTTAAGGAATTAAATTCCAATACATGATGAAAAACAAATAAATAATTTCTTACAGATCCCTAAACATCTCATATACTTTAAAAATAATAGGATGAGTCAAATATAAGCATAAATTAATTTTTATTGAGGGATTTTGTTGTTCAGTATTAGTATTATGTACAATCCATTCGTCCATAAAATTGTACATACTGGCCTTTCTTAATTAAGTCTTGTGCTTAATCTATGCACGTTTAACACCTATCTGGAAACTCGAATATTTCTTAATCATAAAAAGTTTGATGATGTTTAATGCCTACTGTCTTACTTCCCACTATATATTGCGTTTTTTTAGATAGAAGAAAGAATAATTAATAGTCTTGATAGATAATAGTTGACCTTGATAATATATGCGGAAGAAAATGGTCTGGGTAGAGGTCAATATATTTCTCTTAGATATGGAGAAATGTTTATTAAGTAGCCATCGTTTGTTTATTTATTTAACGTCATTTTATGCTGCTATGGCTAATTGGAAAATGCTACAGCGGGAGCTCTAAATTTTGCCTATCCAGGTTTAATTAGGATAGGGATTTTAAATGAGTACCTGACATCGTACAGGCTCGAGACCCCCGCTTAACATCCCTTCCGAAGGACGGCGTAACTAAGGATTTTTTACTTCCTTGAAAAAATCCTAGGGCCACCTGCCGGTGGTAGTCATCGTTTTAACCTACTTTGCAGGTCTTCTTCAGGGCTAAATATGCAGACAATCGAGAATTAAGAAATAGTAAAAGATTGCTAAGTATAAAGGTTAAAATGTATGAGTGTATTGTATTAAAAACAAAGTGACAGGAAGGTAGTAATATATATTATAAAAAATAAAATAAGAATAAAACCGTAAGTGTCTGTCAATTGCCTGTATTTTGCATATTTAGCCATGAAGAAGACCTACCTGCAAAGTGGGTCGAAACGTTGGCTACTTAGTAAACATTTCTCTGTATCTAAGAGGAATTTATTGACCTCCACCCGGACCATTTGCTTCCACAAATAATTAATAATATATTTTATAAACATGTTTTAGACATTTAATAACTTGTTTTAATAAAATTTTAGAGGAGATACGTTCTTGGTAACAAGATAGAAACAGAAATAACCAAATTGGTGGAAGATAACCCAACGTTGCTCCGCCTGGGGCTACATCTAGAGTACAACGACGCCAGGCAGAGGATCGCCGCTCACCTTCAAAGAAACATCGATAGGAGTAAGTATTCCGAGTGTCGTATACTGTTAAGTCTGTACTTAATGCTTCTATGATCATGCAATTATTTGATTCATATAATTTATTTTGTAGTTTTTATTGTTATATGTAATGCACATTTTGTGCCGGAATTGGGGAAGTAAAATATAGTGAACTTTGCATATTCTGATTTGAGGATTTTGTTCACATTCTTGTTGAGCTTAATGCTTTTTTTTTTATTCATTTTAGGGAATATTAATAAAAATATAAGTGCATTATAATCTTATTTGAAGATACATAATTGATGAAGTAGAGTCGGCTCTATGCAATTCAATCACTAAAAGGTTTCGTATGAACTGGGATGGGATAGGGATTATACTTTAAGTTTTTTTAACTATTGAGTCTTTAAAAAAAAAAAGTAATTGATTCTGTTATTTTAGTGTACCGCCTGCAAAGAGATCAAATGCAATATTTTCTTCAGATAGAGCATTATTCTTGTCTCAGTGTATTTCTCTATTTCATTACTAATTTATATTTATTTATACATAGCTTTGATATTTTATTGAAAGTTGTTCAGTTTCACTTAAAAGGCAGCAGAACTTTTTTTTTAACCACAGTTTTGTATGCCAGGAACACTACAAACTGTAAAAGTTAAAACAGATCAAGATCTCCTAAGAATAGAAACCAGTTGTCATTTTCTCTTTCCGTTTAAGTATTAAGGAATTAAATAAGAAAATCAGCGATAATCATTGTATCTTAAAATTATCAGTTACTTCCTCAATTTTTTAATATATTTTGTTTAATATTTTTCTTTTTTCATGAAGAATTATAGAAATGAAACTTTTATTGTTGAAAGCTTTTTTTTTTTTCAGCTTTTCTTATTTATTTGCTTTAGCCTGCCTAATTTTAATAATAGCTTTATTATTTATACTTGTTTTGCATATTTTTTTTTCTTTTATTTTTTTATGTTTTACACTATAACCAGTATTACACCATCACGAAAAGCCTCCTAAGGAATTTCATCCAGAATACATTGAACTACCACCAGCAGATAGCCTATTAGACGAACTCCTTGCGAAAAAGAAACCTGTAACGCAACAGCGATTTATTAAAAAGATCGAGGACATGCCGGAAGAAGTTGCTGATGCCTTTGCAGAAGAGGGTATCAGCTCTTTCCGTAGGCGATCTAGCGCGGTCGTCTTCCACCCAACTGAAATGAAATCTGAATAGCTTGAGAGAGGAAACAGAAAAAAAAGTAGAAAAATCAAAAGTAATAATGAGATTTTTCAAAAATTTCGTCCGAAAGTCCTTGTGTATGCCTGTCATTCAATGAATGCTTTGAATCTCGAGATAAGTTTGCAAATGCATTAGTCATTAGATTAGAGAAGCATAAAACAATTTTTATAAGAATTAAAAAAAAATTATAAAGAATGTCTCTGACATAATAACGAGCGCATTAGATCTACTAACTTACCTAATAACTAAGTCGTCAACTTTGCATGGTTACGAATCCTGCTTTAAAGCATGGGATGATTTTTTTTTCCTCCTGCATTATTTTGCCCTCCCAATTTTTTTCTTTTTTTTACACTTTATTTTTAAGTATTTATACAACCTTATATCAATAGGATTTGCACGTTGAAAAAGTTGCTAGCAATTCTTAAGAATAATGTTAATATAAGCTTGTATAATTCGTAGGTTAATTATACTTATAATTAAGGAGTAGTCTACATGAATGTATTTACTTTTATAGGAGTAAACAAGTAGGTTATATTGTTGAAAGGTTCCAAAGACCCGTGTCTTAACTCCCTTTAGTCAACATTATTCACTAATTTCAACAGATTCAAGCTTCTCTAATGCTGTTTAGTGAATGATTTTGATTTCAGAGATTCGAGGCTTTAGTTTCAGTATAAATATTTCAATTAACTTTTTATACAATAACAGATTTCTCTTTTGACAATACTGTCATGATAGTGCGGCAGCATATGGCTGCACTCTTTAGATGCTTGCAATAAACCTTGTGCCAGTTGAAAAACAGTAAACAATTCGTAGGACACCATACAAACTAAATTATATACTTTTTATTGATCTTGGAATTAAATAACATCGAAAAAGGTTGAATACAAACAGTTAAGAAATTATTTAGATGTAGAATTGATTAGTGTGTTAGGTTAAGTTAATAAAGAATTGTTATCACAGGTTTTGTCTACTATCAAGTTAAGGTTAAGTCTGATATTGATGCAGTACTTCAGAAGAATGTATAAAAAAATACATTCTTGTAAATTAAATTCTACCAAACTATTATCACCACATGATAATACTTAACCATATGCCACTCTTAACCAAATTATCTGATCCATAGTTATTGATACAAGAACTGTAGAGTAGGACATAGAAATTGTTAAACAGTTACACATTTATCCATCATTGCTCTAATAGACATGGGAGTGATTTACGTTTAATCTGTCTTGAACTCGGGAGATGAAAAAATTGTCAACTTTTCACCCTTCTTATTCTGAAGATTAAGTGTTTGAATTTAGGTAAAAATTATAAGTTATAATCTTATAATTCATCTGGCTTAAAAATCTCTCATGTTATTGAAATTGCAATAAACTTAAAAAATAAATTAAAAATGCAGTATTTGATTATTCAGAAGCTAATTTTCTGAAGGCTATATAAAAGTATCCATCTTGTTTATTTGCTCTTTATTAGTTGTTTGTTGTAACTAGCATCAAATAAAAAAACAACCTTGGTGAAGAGATAATTGAACTAAGAATTAATGAAAATTTGACATCAATTTATATAAAGCATATCAATCTTCAGTTGGAACTTAGCCATTCCAGTTCAAGTTGGACAAGCCAGCACAACCTGTTGGAAGAATAAGGAAACATCCCTATGATAGCTCTTCTAGTTAAATATCAATACAATTATTTCCAGTTAGGAATTTCATATGTTAAAACTGTGACTTATTAGGTCGCGGCGGTCGTGAGGCTAGAGCCAGCTTGAGCTTGAAGCGAACGAAGGAAGGTTTCAGTATAGCTGGAAGGTCGTAATGACGGTCTGTTGGTTTATTTTATCTTGATTGTATTTATGAGAATGTTCAAGACAAGCTCATTGGCATAAGTGTGGAATTAGAGAATAGTGTTCACAAAACTCTCTCAAGACAGGACCGATGCTCGCTCAGTGTGTTTCTTCATACATTTTTTTTTTTAAAAAAAAGCTTGAGTTTTTTAATTGTTTTAATTTTTTTCTGTTTGTGGTTATGTAAAAATTCTAAATATTTACAGACCATTTTTATTAGTTCTAGATCCATGTAAATATTTTCCAGCTTTTATTGTGTTGTAAAAATCGCTGACACAACATTTCCACATCATACATATCACCCTTACTCTATTTTTTTTATTTTCGATATGAGTAAAATTAAACATAAACATGGACTTGTTTTTGGTATGTTTTATCATCTCAGCTTATAAGAATATAATACTCTTCTGAGATTGTCGAACATTGCCGATAGCAATGATGTAATTTATGTTATTGTTGATTGTTGTTATATAGTAAGAAAGGATCTCTCCCTGAGGCTACAATTCAGGTTCTTTAACAATCGCCTTCGACAGCGAGAACAGATCAAGTAGAGACCTAAGTGCCTCCGTCGGCAGAAATATATTTTTATACATATAAGGTACAATACTTGTCGCGTGTTCATTAATTAATGTATCCTTAAAAACTTGAATCATAATTACTTCATCATCGTTTGCCTTTTATTACTTTTATTTTGCTTCAACTGTAAATTTTTTTTTTTTATCATTAACCACTCATAACCTTAACAAAGATGATTTTTTAACCGAAGCTTTCTTGATATTTTTATTGTAAATTAAAATCATTATAATTATGTTATAAAATAGTTGTCTAAAATATAAGTCCTGCTTTTGAGTATTGCTTAGATTTTATTAACATTACCTTTTAGTGAATAAGATCTTGGGCTCTTTGTAAAATTTTTTGATAAGTACAAAAGTTAGGCTTCATTTATTTACTTTATTTGTTGATAAATTTATTTATTTGTTATTTAAATAATTATTTTTTCTTTTTCTTTTGTTTGATGAAATTTGTTTAGTGCCTAGAGGAAATTAAAGCTATGCAGAATGAAATGCAGCTTTCTTGGTTGTTTGGGCAATTATGGTTTTTAGGGCTATCTCTATTGTAATTTTTATCTTTCTTTCTTTTTTAACTTTTTGTTTATTTATTGTATATCTTCTCGAATCAGTTTATAAAACAAATAAAACACTCATAACATATTCAAACTCGAAACACTTCCTTAACTTATTAGGTGAGTGCTTTTTGAGTTATCTGTTGATATTATTGAATTTTTGAATTTATTTTATTATCATCTGTGTAATTCTCAGCCATAAAAATTGGAACACTCAGCCTTATATTTAAAAATTATTATTAAAAATCAAAACTTAAAAAAAAAGAAAAAGAAAATTAAAAAAAAAAAACAATCAATTGTTTGACATCTTTATTGCAATGAGATTTCATTTTTGAATGAAAAAGGAACCTGCTTCTAAGAATGGGCTGCTTCGACGAGTACTCAGAACAAAATAGTTAGTCCCATTTTATAAATTTACAATAAAAAAAAAGTATGGAAAATATCCTTCGTGTTGGAAAATTAATTTAGATCTGAAGGGCAGGTACCCAATTCATAGAAGCAAACTGTGTCCCAGGGGGGTCAAAGATCATACAAAAAATATATAACTGTTCCATTTTCTATTTCTTTTTTTTTTTTGATAATTGAAAGTACATATATCAAGTATTCATTGAAAAAAATTATTTCATGAATGGAAGAAAAAAATTACTCATTAAGCACTTTCCCATGTAAATTATATTTTTACTAATATAATTAATTTTATTTATTTTTAACATTTTTACTGCTCTATTGTTTTTAACTTGGAGTATTTGCAGGTAATAGTGTTTAGTATGCATATCCTATTGGAGCATGAGAGTGATCATAAAACATTATTTTATATTAATTAATCGAATAATTAATAGCACTGAAGAATTAATATTATTTAATTGTGTGTGTTTACAATATTAATAAATAATAAACTGTTTTAATTTTAATTTTTTAATATAATTTATTAATTTATGCATGTTATTATCCTTCTATTGAAATATTGTCATGCTGACAAGCAATTGTGTAATAATGCACTTGGTAAAATAGAGCTTGTTTTCAAATGTCTTGAGCTTAGTTTAGAAAAAAAAAAACATAATCTACGTCTTTGACAATTTCTGCTTTTAAATTGTCAGTTGGTGGCGATGAAAATTTCAAATTCACCAACTTTTTTAAAACTCAGTATCGTGATTTTAAATGCCATACTTAGCCCCACTGAATTGAATTATGAGATTCAGTTATCAGATAATTTAATTTTTAGCCAAAATATAAATTTTTACTCAACATCATCGGACCTCTGTACATCTCTGAGTTACCTTCACTTGATTTCAGATAAAAAATATGTACATAATTTATTTTCAATTCTTGAGTTACAGAAATTTGATCGTTTTTTTTTCTCGAATATATTTATGAAAAAAATTTGAAGAAGAAAAACATATCAAATTCTTTTAATCTACAAATCTCCCCAACAATTTGGCGAGTCATTGTATCTGGGGGTATGTGTAATGGTTGTACATCCAAATAAAATTCTGAACAAAAACTCTTTGGTGTTCGAATTAAGAGTTATAAATTTTTTTTTTAATTTGGCAATGGGCTTAAATCACATGTTAATTAATGTTTAAAATGTAATGTTCACATCATTTTTTCCTTTTAAATAATGTTAATTATTTAAAGGGAATTATGAGAAGTTAAAAAGTATATTTCTTTCTGGAAGATATTACTTGAATATTACTTGGCTAGTAAAAACAATTATTTAGTCAATTTTAAGATAATATTAGCGTAATTTTTCTCCCTGCTATTTCATTATCAAACAGGTCTATCTATCTTTTACAATATTTTATTTTAATTGACATTTCATTAAATATTAACAATTTAATAAATAAAACATTAGTTATTTATGAATAGTTTATGAATAGTTAGGTCGGGGAGGGGGGGTGCATTCAATGTTATAAATTTTATTTTGTATAATTCATTGACTGCACCTCCTGACCATTTTACAATATTCTTATCATTGTAAAGTCAACCATTTCCATTTAAATTAGTTATTTATGCAGGAAACTTAGCTCAAGACAATTATAATAATTATATTTATTCTATTATTATTGTTATTATTAAATTATTGGTCAGCATGGCAATCCTTTTGTGACCAGCTCTAAACGTGTGTTGTGTTTGCAGTTAGGAAGTCGAGGGCGAGTGCCCAGAACTCGTAGGCAATCCTTGGGCAATAGGTACAGTCTCTTTACCTTGTTTTTATCTTGTAATTTATATTTCAACATAAGATGATGTTCTTGCTGGCTCGTAAGATTTATTAAAGTTTTGATATAAACTTAATCAAATATAACTGTAGAAAAAAAATTAAGAAAGGAACAAAATGTTAACTTCCTTTCAAACTAGCAAAATATTTTATGTAAGTTAATTGTATTAAAAGATTCAGGAATGATTTTTTGTTGGCCTTGATATTTAGTTACATCAAATGAAATGTCTGTTTTTCTTTTAATTATTCAGGATATTAAGATAATATGGAAGATCTATCTGTACTTGGTAAATTTACTGTGTCAATCAATAAAATTGTGATTATTGCTCGAAAATAAAGTGAAACTCTATTAATGCATACTTTGTTCGTCTTAAAGTAGTCCATGAATGCTCTAAAGAAGGATAGTTGTAGACGGGATGGTTAAAATTAAGTTTAAAGATACAACTAGTTGAAAAGATAAATATATAACCTTAATGTTACCTTCTTCCATCCATACATTGAGTTTAGATGTTTTGTGATTATGAGAATAGAGTCGATACTATATTCAGATTATTTAATGGATTTTTATTGGTAGAATTAATGAACTGCTTATCATTACTATAATTTAAATATTAATATAGTATAATTTACAAATGTTTTAAATGTTCGGGGGTTGCAGTCAATTAACTTTACAGTCAAATATATTGACTGAAACCTCCGACCATTTTAAACATTTCTAAAGATAAATCCAGTCAACTATTTCCTCATCAATAATTCATATAATATGTATAAACAGTTTAAATTCTATCCTCAGAATAACAAAACACGACTAAACTCAAAGTATGGAAGGAAAAAGGTAACATTTAGGTAACCTATATTCTAAAAGTCATGGGATCTATGCAAAAATATGAAGGGAGCAGAGAAGTTTATGATTTTTGGATTCGGTTTATATCTCAAAAACGAATGGAGTTATTTAAACACATTTTATATAAAAAAGTAATTTTAATATTTTTTTCACTTTTAAATTTCCTTTAAGAATGTTTATTCTTCATCCTTTAGCGTGATTTATCCCAATTTTGTTAAAAGGTGGGCATCTTTCATTTTTGTTTTTTATCTTCAAAATTATCAGATCGAAATGTTTCAAAAAAAAAAAAGTCAAACAGCTTTTGTCTCAGATTTTATTCTTTTTCTAAGCCTAATTAATATTGCCTTTAAATTGAGGAATAATTAAACAAATGACTGCAAAGTTTAGTGTATGAAATCATATATCATTGATTTTTTCAAAGATAAAGACACGATGAATACTAATTAATAAAAAAAGTAGAAAAATAGCGACATTAGTTATCTCCAAATAAAGTAAAAATGACATTTCATTCTATACAACTGAATAGTTTGAATTTCCTTCTTTTGTTTTAAAACGGTTCTTTTGTCAACAAATAATGTTATTCATTGCTAGTGGGAGTAATAAGTCTATTATTTTTCAGTAGTTTATACTTTTATATTTGTATTAAATTTATGTATAATTATATATTTATCCCTTTAATATAATATATATTATGATTCATTTTATTATTATGTTTGTTATACTACAACCAGACTTAGTCTCAGAATAAAGTTACTTTTCTATTCTATAATTTTAAACTTTTTTATGAACATCATCTTATGTGTTAAGTATATATTATAATCGCATGATGCCATCTTGAGTTATGCATTT
Source organism: Arma custos (assembly GCA_037127475.1). Taxonomy (NCBI): domain Eukaryota; kingdom Metazoa; phylum Arthropoda; class Insecta; order Hemiptera; family Pentatomidae; genus Arma; species Arma custos. Next base: position 63,178,554 of record CM073765.1, on the reverse strand, counting down.
TCTAATATTTAATATTCCTTTTTTTCATTTTTAATCCAACTGATCTTAGTTTCCACTCATCTTTAAAATAAAAATTAACCAATTATGAGGGTTCTCATTTAAAATCACCTTTCATAATGCTTCTCACTAATAATCCGTATATCTTTATATTAGTATAAACGCAATGTTATTAATTTTTAAAATAATTTGTCATCTTATTTCATCATTTTAGTATAATTTTTCATATTTAATGATAATATCATCAATAGAAAATGTATTGGATCCTGTATGAACTTACTAATGCTTAAGTATATAATCATAGAATTTATTTGTAATTTGTATATGTATTTATTTTTTTTTTGTATATAGGTTCATCCTCATTATGCCTTGTTAAATAGTTTATTTCTTCAAAAATGTTTACAACTTCGCAATATTATATATTTTTTCTATTACCAATCGCTGACTCCTGTTAACTTTGTGGGTGTATATATTCTGCAGCTCCGGTGAATAAGTGTTAAAGTCGAATTTTATCCATCATGGTTTAATTGTTATGAGGGAAACGGAATTGTGTTTTTTACTTGAAGCAATAACTGTTATTTCAAGCCAAGAATGTTTTACCAGTCATCTACCGCCATAAAAGCACAGTTCTCTCTCAGTACATTTAAATCATTTTTGACAAAATTTGACTTAACTTATTTTCCAGGCTGAAGATTTGTTGTATTAGTCACCACTCTAAACCATTTTCTACATAAAAATGAAATCATTTTCACATTTTTTGGATCTTTTGATAACAGAATAATCAGAACAGAAAAATTTAGGATCCCACGAATGCTTAATTTTTTAGTTGGACTTTTTTTTTTTAATTTAACATTTCCTGTTAATAATTCTATAAAAATTAATTAATAATAAAAAAGATGTGTTTTTAGGCCAAATAATTTCAATAGCACCATTAATGTTAGAAATATCGGAATATTTCAGTTAATTTCAGCTTATTCATTTAATCTTAATTTTTTTTATTCATTTTTTTTTATTGCTTATAATAACTAGTTTCTATTCTGTTTTTTATAATTATCAATTTTATTATATTTTTTATTTGTGCCTTTAGTAGGCAAATAATAACTGTAAACAACAAAAGTTTTCAAAAATTAAAAACCAATAAATGTTGAAAATGTTTGGAGGGTGCAATCAATCATTTCCTCATCAATTTGAATCGAAATATTACTAAGTTTACTGACAGAAATGTAAATAGGTATTGCCATCTGTATATTTATTATCATCATTTGAAATATATTATTAAAGATTGATATTTCTTTGCTTTCCATCATTTACAACTGATTCACTTGGCATATTGCGGATGTACCTTTGCATTTCTGCCGTCAGCGGGAAAAACAGTTTATGGAATCGAATCATCCCGCTGACAGCTCATTCATGAATGTTATAAATACTTATATTAATTTATAGAATTAACTGCAAGTAGGCAGCATGTTGCTATGTAATATCGTAATCTGTGTTACCAACGTTCTGATTCAGGTTATAAAACTGGCATAGTTGTAACTTGCCTAGTTTAGTTTTGATAGCATGCCTTTTTTATAAACCTGAAAAAGCACTGAACGTATTTAATGTAAATACATTTTCATTGATTAACGGTCTGAGGTTGGACAATTTTTTTCATTTCATTAATTATCACTGGTTGTTATTTTTTTTTATAAAACAAATTTAATTAACTGTTATAGTAATTGGTTATTTGGTTGTTTTTTTTGTGATTAGTACTGAAGAACTCGCTCACGATTCGATGCTGTACCATGAACAAGCGTGATATATTTTTTTTCTCTTTACTATCCAATCATTTTTCAAAATATATGTTACGATTGCAATATTTATGTGCTAATAATATTGGAGGATAAGAAAAACATTTGTTTAAACTTAAATAGAAACTCATTCTCAATGTTCTGTCCAATTGTGCGCGAGCAATAAGAAAAGTTCACTCATTCTACGTGGAAAAAATAAGTAAAATCTATTTACATTTTAAATTAATTAAAATCAAAAAGTTCTCTAAGTATTATTCAAGTATTTATTTCTTCTTCAAAGTTTTTAAGAATAATTATATTTTCCCTTAATTTAACTTAACGCTGAATTTTTGTAAATTAATTTGGGAAAGATATGATTTTTTTGTAAATATTAGATATATGGATTTTAACCGATTATTTCAGTCATTTTGACAGATTTTTTTTTTTTTTTATTGTATTGTTTCATAAGCTTTGTTTGTTAAATCTAAAAAAAAAAAATACTCAACAACCTCAGGTAGTTAAAAAGTTTTATTTTTTTAATTCAATTTATTAAAATAAATTTTTATGATTGATTTAAAATTTTATATTATTTTATTTTTTACAGTTGGACGAATGAGACGAATTGGTCACTTTTCTCGGTCCCATACCGCCGGATACTTTCGCCACATTTGAATTCATATAGAACCATATGCCATCAGTGTTACTAGCTTTTTTTATTTTATTTTTTACCGCATTATTACTGTGTGTTTTAATTTATATATTGGTGTACTTTTTTCTATGCATTATTACTAGTACGTCCATTTTCCCTAAATATCCCTTTAAAATGAAATAATAATTAAAACTTTTAGGACACAGTGATATGGAACTAATTTAAAAAAACAATATGGGCCGACTTGTGATCCTGTAAGTTTTGACTGTTGTATTATTATAAGTTTTATTATGAAATCACGATGTCAAATCTTATAAGCTGGTTTATTATAAGTGATCGCTTGTAAACAGTTGATATATTTATATTTTTTGTTCATATGAATTAATATTGTAAAAAAAAAGATATATATAAAAAAATATCAAATAAATATGTATTCTAATGCTTTATATATATATATATATTTAAAAAATGACATTAGGGTGGCCTACGAGAGAAAAAAAAATATTGAAGTGTTTTGTGTTCTAGATTTTCTATATTGATGTATATAATGGAAATTATATTATTTGTTGTATATTTGCATATTTTGTTTGTTGGATGGAACTTTTGACATGGAGTGTACCATCCGTTAAAAAAAAAAGTATCGAAGGAACCTCCGTGATTTATAATTCTTTGTTAAATGTTCAACTTAATTATCCTGCCGAAGTAATGTTAAATATAAATTACTTAATAATACTCTTCTTTTTTAGTTATTTCATTATGAAAAGGGGTAATACTTTGGTTTCGCTACCTCATTATTCGCCAAACATGGAATAGGAATAATAATTTATTTATGAATAACTTGAATTATAGCCTTATTAACTTTAAAATTAGGGCAGATTAAGATACATTGGATGTACTATCCGCCATGTTGAGATAGCGAAACTGTAGATTTTCTGGCTAAAATATTGTTAATGAAATTCGTATTGTATTTAAACCAAATTTCTTTATAATTGTTGCCTTTCATAAGTAATTAGTTATAATTGTTAGATCTTTTTTGATTAAAATTAATATTTCCTAACTAAAAAAGAACAGTATTTATGAAATTATATTATTTAATTTGCGATTGGACTCATATATTAATGAAGTGCTTTGCTTGTAGGGTTGCTATTCGCTTTGAGCAATATGTAGATATTCCGTGTCGTCTTTCATTCTTCTAAGAAACTGTTCATAAATTCGTAATCTTTAAGATTAATATCCCTATTTTTGATTTTATTTTTTACATCTGTTGGAGCATTTTTATTTCTTTCTAATTTGACCTATCCTATCTATTACCATGCTTACTGTATGATTAGATAACTGATAACTGAGAGTAACCTATCATTAAAATAGGTTAAGTTCAGAAACTCCTAGAAGGATTTTTTTTTTATATATACATATTTCAAAATCTAATAATTCTTGGAGAATAAAATGCTCCGCAATCGACACCTGTGTTATGTTTCACTGTTTTAAACTTTTTTTTCTTATAAGCACCTTCTTCTATTGTCTTATTTGTGAATTTCTTGTACTCAGGATATTTAATAAATATTAAATAGGATTTGTATTTTTTTTAAGTTCCTTTGAATGGATCTATCGAAAATATGTTAGTAATTATTTATTTTTGTTGATAATGCCCCAGTTGTCGAAATTCGACCAACTCTTCTGTGTTATTTAAGTTTTTTGGTTTACATCTGCTATGGTTTAAATGCCTAATGGACATTAAAAATCTAATGAAAGTTCCAAACAAAATCATAAAAGTTTTTTATGAATTGTTAAAAATAGAACTTTCCAAGTAAGCCATAATAATGTCTATTCATCCCTCTTTTCCCAATCTTCCTGTATTCCTCAAGGTGGTATCCTTGGCCCAATCCTTTATACAGCTGACATCCCGACTCATCCTATTATTATCCTTAACAGGCATGTGTATTATCTGCCAACACAAATCCAGTTATTGCATCCCAAAACCTCCAATCCCATACCACTGATCTTGAAGAATGGTGTTAAAACTGGAGAATTAAAATAAATTCTCAAAAATCGCATCAAATAACTTTTACCTGATGTCGAAAACCAATGACTTCCTGCCCTTCAGTATCCTTTAATAATATCCCACGTGCCTGTAGAACAGATCCGATACTTAGGTTGCACCTTGACAAACGATTGACCTGGAATCCTCATACAAGACTGAAAAGACAAGAAACCGCACGGCGTTTCAGGCTACTTCAACACTTACTAGAAAAACGCTCTAAGCTCCTAATTAACTACAAAAGACTCATCTACATGACCATCATACGACCTATTTGGACTTACGGAGTAGAGCTTTGGGACTCCACTAAGCCATCAAATTCTTCTCGTATACAATCCAAAATCCTTTGTAAAATCCTCAATGCTCCTTATTTTGTTAAGAATAAAGTCATCCATAAGGAGTTTAATGTCCCATTTGTTGCTGATATGGCCCGAACCCGGTATCTATCCTTTCATAACAAACTTCATTCCCACTCAAACCCTGTAATCTCTACATTCTGCCCGATAATCCTCCGAGGTGTCTGAAAAGAAGATGGCCACGAGACCTTAGTTGAACTGGTGATTTGAGTACTACCAGTGTGTAGTTTCTCTACTTGTCATTATGTATCACTTAGCCTATTTACTTGTTGTATTATTGTAATACAGTTGTAAATATCAATCAATAAATAAATATAAAATCAATTGTTAAAAACTGAACAAAAAAAAATTGACATATCCTTATCAAATTATTATCACAAATGAATACATCTTTATCTCCCTAGTGTAAAAACAAATTTTTAGTGACACATTTTATTGGTGTTGCCTAGCAACAGGTGCAAGAACTACTATTTATTTAGTCTTTTGTCAAACCCAATCAGTCAAATTATAAATATTTATGGAAAATGGGCAAATTACAAAGCTACTGCCCTGACTTGTTTAAGCTATTTAAAAAATACAGTATTTAAATAGAATGAATCGATTTAAAAAAAAAATGCAACATCTTATTCCATTATATTGGATTTAGGACTGTTATTTCAATAGAGGGAATGAAATAAATTAAGACATTTTTCTTATAAAAAATAAATTATTTGTTTTTATGTATAAAAAAAAAACAACTAAACTAAAATAAAAAATTTCTTTATTTCAATAATGAAAAACTCTGGACATCTCCAAACAATAGTGTGTGGGTACTCATACTTTAATAGACTCGCTAGGGATTTACAAAATAAGAACTAAAACTGAACTTCAATTTCTAGAATAATATCAGTGTACCCTGCTACAAAAAAGTAAACTACCTACTTTAATAAAAATAAAAAGGAACAATTGCATCATTTTTAAAACGGGGATTCGTCCGACATTAGGTCCCCCCTAGTATATATATATATTTTATTATTCAATGAAATTTACAACTGTATTATACTAATACAACAAGTAAATAGGATGAATGGTACATATTGGCATGAATAAAGGCAAGTAGAGAAACTACCCAGTGGTAGTACTCAAATAAAAAGTTCAACTTAAAAGGTCACGAGGCTATCTTCTTTTCAGACACCCCCGAGGATTATCAGGAATTGAAGAGGTTGCTAGGTTTGAAACTAGTGGGTTTGAGTGAAAATAAAGTTTGTCATGATAAGATTGATATCGGATTCGGGCCAATTCAGCAACCGATTTGACATTAAGGTCATTATGGATTATTTTGTTCGTAACAAAGTAAGGAGCCTTATGTATTTTTCTTGACTGTTTGTAATATTTTCCAGGTTTTTAAGATTCAGTCAATTAATATAAAACTTATCTTTTGGATTTCTCATACCTAATTTTTCCTTCTTATTTTGGATATTTTTGTTCATAAAATCATTAAAAAAAAGGGTTGGTAAATATTTTGTAGTATTAGTTTACAAAAGGATGATTTTATATTTATTGATTGAGTTTCAAGAACTTTAAAAACGTATATATAATTTTATCTATGTATATTTTGGATATACCACTGGTTGACATAGCCTTTCAATAGAATTTGAATCTTGTACAAGAGTGAGAGTTGAGACAGGATTTTGATTGATGAGATGCTTTCAAGTCTTGCATTAAGTCCCCTTATCTTGTAAGTTTACCAATTACGGCCTCATCAATTGTCTTTGATTTAATTTCAAGGGCTTATGGAATGGAGGGATAGGGATAAAGGTAAGTTTATTAATTCAGCCATGAGCTCATCAATGGCGTCCGAAAACTATTACTTCTCCAAACTCATCTATGGAAACAATATGGCTGTTTCAAGTCTCTTTGATATACAATCAATGTCATTTATATATTTATACAATGAGGGGGTGGTTATAATCTAGGATAACTTTTCGAAATCAGCAATGATATCATCAATGTCATCTTAAAACCAACAAACTTATAAAAACTCATTTATGGAAAGAATACGGCAATCTCTATATCCCCTGATACCATGGCTGTTTGGGTTGATGCACAGATAGGTGTAACCACATTACATTCACATAGATTAGATGGTTAGAATATTAGCATCTTTTCCGCAGGTTGTCGTTTAGAGTTGAGTTACAACAAGTTTTAATTGATTATTCGATGCATTTTTAGTGTTGTCCATGAATACAAGTTATTGGGAGCTTTAGCATAGAAAAGAGAATGTAACTATGGAAAATGTATAGATCTTGGTAATCATGTCAACAAAAATAAATTTCAGCAAATATTTCGAAGAATAGATGATACATGTTTATTGAAACTTTTATTTCCATATGAAATGATTACTGAAAACTATACATTTCCCATAGTTACATTCTATTTTCCATGCTAAAGGTCATGATAACTTGTATTTTTGGAAAATATTAAATGGGAAATGACTTGAACCTTTTTGTAACTCAACTCGAGCAACAATCTGCGGAATAATTACCAAAACATTTGTTTTTCACTGTCTAATGAACAAGTAATTCCATGAATTTTATGGTGTCTGTTTGGATATGATTTAGTCTGTTTTTTATACTGTTAAAACTTGTATTAGTTAGTAATTTGAGGATTTTATTATTTATAGTTAGTAGTCAGCTTTGTAATAAACCTATGTAAAATAAGAGTTTATTTGAGTGAGCCCAGCATTCTTTACAACTCATAATTCACTATTCCCTAATATTGTAATTTATAAATGAATTGTTTTCTGTGCTGTAATTCACATTTGTGCTCTGAATTTTCTAATAATGTTTTATTAAAACCTATAAACGATTCAGCAGATTATGTTTTAAAAATATAAAATAGAGCTATTCACAATCTTATTTGGCTAGTTTTATTGATTTCAATGTTTTAATATAAATTCAGGATTTTTTTTGGAGCCAGTAGAATACTCTTATCATGTTGAATATAGTGGCGCTGCCTGTGGTAAGACGGTGAAACATTGTTTTATTTTATTATTTTTACTGATATTTCTGAACCATTTCATTCAACAATTTATTGTTGATAAATAAGTATTGGATAGATATTACATAACTAAATAAATGAAAGTTTTAATTGCACGAGTTTACAATGGCAAATATAATGAACAAAGTTTTCTTTTATGAATATATTTAAATTCATTATATACACATATCATAGGGGGGAGATCACTCATCCAAAAATAAATCGGAATACATATAAATAAATATATATTTATGATTTTTCCCGGAATACTTATATTTTTTTGTGATGTATTTAATTATTATTTCGATATCTTAAAAAAATATTGAGTATCTTTTTTCGATACAAATATTTCTACAAAAGTGGCAACACTGGTAGTATCGAATTGAACCATTATAGATTTTTTCACCGATCAGAAGGTATGATCTCTTTAAGGTACATTTTATGATGTAATGTTATTACATCAATGCATTTGAACATACTTTGATACATGATTTCGCTTTATGCACGAAGGAACTTCGCACAGAGTAAGTGTAACCATAATTAATATGTAATAGGTTCTTCAAAACTAATAATATTTTATTGATACTAGAGATCGTATTCCCTTCAAGCTTAATGGCGACCAACTCCCGTTTTACTTATAATGAAACTGGTCTTTTAATTATTCATAATTCATAGTATGTAACGTTTTATTAGAAGCACCCCGATACTATTACAGTAATTACAGCTCAGTTTATTACTTATTTAGTAACAAACTGAACTTAAAAGTTTATTTATTAGACTCCCGTAATGAGCCTATTCAAATATGAGTACTTAGTATTTTTATAAGATATCGAGCATTTTGAATTAATTTAAATAATGATTTTTTAAAAATTATTTTAAGCCTGTTTTATAGATAAAAATATAATATAGAATTTGTAAGAACAATTTATTAATCTCATTCTGTGTATTAAATTAATATTTAAGTGAAATATAGTTGACTGGATAATTCTAATAATGGATTGGATAGGTGATGGGAGCCCTGAAGATGGCCTACATCTTAGTCCAGAACGTGGGCACAATAAAATAAGTTTTTTTTATTTTGTGTTATCTTAGACTACACCCCTTAACCAATTCTACGCCATTATTAAATTAATAGCTCTAAAACCGAAATATCGGAATAAGAAGCTAGTTTTATTTTTTAAATCGATGCCTTTTATTTTTTATATTTAAACTCTTAAAAAAGTGTTGTATTTTGTGCCGCGGCTTAAATAAAGCAGGGAAAGTGGTTTTACTATTTGCTAATTTTTAAAAATATTTATTATCTAATTTATGTTGATTCATTTAACGTCACTTTATTGCTACAATGGCTAATCTAATAATAATAATAATAATTTTGCCTTTCCAGATTTAATTAATATATAAATAAATTACTTAAACAGGCTCGGGCCCCCATTTTACATCCTTTCCGAAGGAAACTATGGATTATTTACTCCATTTTAAATATAAGTTGCTAGGCGACACCGATAAAATATCTGTGGCACCTGTGCATAGTGGGCTAAGTCGAATTTTGTGAATTTCAAGCTATCTACTTAGAATCGTAATTTGTTTCTCTTTCCTTGTGTCTAACAGGCTAAGTGTTCCGTCCATTGCAATGAAGGATATTCCTTTGTGAATCGTGGGCTGATACTCCAATCTTTAACTTAAAATAAGTTCAGAAAAATTACGATTCTAAGTAGATAGCCTGAAATTCACAAAATTCGACTTAGCCCACTATGCACAGTTGCCACAGATATTACGTCACTAAAAACTTTTTATATAATAGAGAGATATCGCTAAAAACACGTATTTTCACCAAACTTCAATGTTGAATAACTTTAACACTTTAGTGATGTTACAAAGCAGATTAGTGGCAGAGCGCTGAGTTGTCAAGCCGAAGGTCCTCGGTTCAAATCCCGCTCCTGGCAGACTTTTATTTAATCTGTTAGTGGCCAAAGATGGACTCTATGGGATCTAGGACCATCCTGGGGCTCACCCAGCTTCTATATATAGTCGGTAACCAAAATATGGCAATTGAGCGTGATCAAATCACTTCCTGCACAACCGTTTCCTAGAAACAGTACAGTCTCTTCCATGCACTGGACTCCAAACCCATCATGGGTTGTATTGGTACAATTTTTATTTATTAATTTATTTTTTAAATATTGTTTTATACGAGTGTACGTGATAACGGTTTAGATTTAGAAAACAAAACATGAACTTGATCTATTCTAGTTATAAAAACAAAACTATACAACAATTGAATACAAATTAGGGATTACTATTGACTTGGGCGAAATAAAGGCATCACAAACCCAGCTAGTTTTATTACTGTTATTAGCTCAATTTTTATTTTATGTTTACTGCCTTGAATAATAAATCCTTTTTACGTTCGAAGAATTGTAGTATTAAAGGCCCGAGGGATATGAAATAAAGAAAGAAAGCAGAAGAGGTTTATGAAAAAATAAGAGGTTTGTTATAGTCTGGTCCGGGTCGGGTAAAATATTCACGCTTGATCAAGTTCAGGAAATGTCTCTGTGTGGATTGTTCTTTTTTACGGTCCTAGAATCTCCGACCTTGTTGTCCTGCGTTGTATCTTCCATCGCTACCAACCTTCCAAAAATGTACTACTAAAATGGGAGGGAATGGCTCAGTGGTAGAGCACTGAGTTGCCATGCCGAACTTCCTGGGTTCAAATCCCGCTGCTAGATAGACTTTTATTTGTCTCTTTGCAGCCGGAGATGGATCATATGAGTTCTAGAGCCCTCATGGGGCTCACCCAGCCTCTTTAAAGTGGGTACCCAAAATAAGGGGGGAAATCTAGCGTTTGAGCGTGAGCTGGGACAAATCACCTCCCTGCACAACCGTTTTACAAGAAACAGTACAGTCTCTTCCATGTACTGGACTCCAGACCCTTTATGGGTTGTAGTGATGCAGATCAGGCACCACTAAAACTCATTGAGGGTCTACGGCTAAAGGCATTTAAATGTATCAGTTTCGCAGGTTGTCGAATCGAGTTGAATTACAAGTTTTAACCGTTGATTCGTTTCCCTTTTCATTTTTTTTTCAAATATACAAGTTATAGTGAGCATTATGATATAGGTTTTTACTGGACTAGTAATTGATGATATTTAACTAAGAAGTAAAAAAACCATTCTCCAGTCATTATTATTTATTTTCTCACTTTCTACAAAGACGTTTCGACCCCGTTTTTTATGAATAGGGTAAGTCCAAAGTATAAGGCAGAGTTTGAAAAACGACCATGGAGAAGAATATATCTCCAAAAAAATTGTATATTATTGACGTCCATATGAGGTATCTATACTTAAATTTTTGGTTATTTTAGGACATTTTTAATTTAATTGTTAATAATTTATGTTGTTGTTGATATTAGTAAATTTATATGGTAATTGCAGAAAAATGGTATAAATCAAGATAGATAATTAAAGAATTGATAATGACCCAAGGGGTCGAAACGTCTTTGTAGAAAGTGAGAAAATAAATAATTATGACTGGAGAATGTTTTTTTTACTTCTTAGTTATAGTGAGCTTTTGTATGGAAAAATAATATAATTATGGGAAATTTGTATATTTCGGCAATCATTTCATTTAGAATTGAACGATTCAACAAACACATATCATCTATATAATTTATTTTATTTTATTTTATTACTATATGGTATAATTTTTTTATATATTTAAATATTTTATTTGAAAAGAAAAGATATGAGCAGGACCGGGACTGGAACCCGGGTCTCTCACCTCTCCGTCGTGGTGCTTAGCCACCTCAGCCACCCTGGTTCGCTTCTCGGTTAGTCATATCCCTTCCTTTCACTGATCCTATATCTCCGTGCTCTTGCGGGAGATATAGGATTAAACACGGAGATTTTGGATCAGTGAAAGGAAGGAATAAGAAGCGAACCAGGATGGCTGAGATGGTTGATGCACCACCACGGATAGGTTGGAGACCCGGATTCGAGTCCCGGACCTGGTCATATCTTTTCTTTTCAAATAAAATATTTAAATATATCAGCTATAATTCGAAATGTTATGGCTAATCGGACGATGCTACAGTGAGAGCTCTAAATCTTGCCTATCCAGGTTTAATTACGATAGGGATCTTTAACGAGTACCTGACATCGCACAGGCTCGGGACCCCCTTTTTACGTTCCTTCCGAAGAATTGCATTACCAAGGGCTTTTACTGCCTTTAAGACATACTAAGGGCATTCTTGGGCATGGCAGGTTTTTATGCTAACCACTTCCCCACAGCGACCCTTATTTATTCATTTATAGTCGTGGCCTAGGCCTCCATTGTCCTGGCCGCAGTACAGTCTCTACATGTACAGCATCCTATGTCCTTCATGTTGTATGTGTAATCATACTAATATTATAAATGGTAAAGTTTGTATGTTTGTCTCTCTTTCATGCAAAAATTACTGAACGGATTTGGACGAAACTTTACATTAATAAAGGTTATACATCAGAATAACATAGGCTATAGCAAGGGCGGATTTAGGAGGGGGCACGGGGGCACGTGCACCCCCCCTCAGACAGTTTTAGGTACTAGAGTCCATTATAGTGCATAATTAAAGGCAAATCACACGATAATAGTTGTTAATTAATTAATTGTTTTGATATCTTACTAAGCCTACTAATGCGAAAGTTTGCATGTATGTTTGTTACTCATTCACGCAAAAACTACTGAAAGAATTTAGATGAAACTTTACAATAATATAGGTTATACATCATAATAACACATAGGGCAGATTTTGGGGAGGGGCATGGGGGCACTTGCCCCCCCCCCAGACAGTTTTTGTGTTCTATGTGGATTCCATTATAGTACATAATTAAAAGGCAAATCAGGAACTAAGAATTTTGAAATTTGCAGCTAGATCTTTGTATAATTTAAGAAAGAAATTTGGATAATTCCACCCCAAAGGGTTTCCCCCTTAATATAATAGGGGTGTATGGGATCCATCAGTTTTGAAGTTAGATATATGAAATTTTGGATGTACGAGTACCTTATAGTAAACAAAAATATATTTATTTAAAATGATCTGCCACGCAATTTTATGTGGCAGACCAAATTCCACGCGAGCGAAGCCGCCGACAAAACCTAGTCATTAATAATTTTCAAGTTTTTTTTTTTTATTAAGCACTCAATGTAAAAAATAATATTTTTATTATTTTCTACTGACTCTTATGAGATGTAATGACAGCGTGCAAGTAAGAGAAGAGTACTGTCATGACAGAACTACCACGAAAATAAAATGTAATCGCCCTACCTAGGCTTAGCTACTGAGGACTATAATCTAAGAGCGAGCACGACTAAAGTAAATAAAACAAAAATTAATTGCTCTATTGCTAGGCAACACCGATAAAATATTACATCACCAAAAGGAGAGACACAAACCTCCTCCTGCGCTCTAGTGGCTAGCATAGCAAACTACTAACATCAAGATCGCGGGTTCACAACCCGATTGGTGGCCTTAGAATTTTGTAAAGGGAGTAAAAAATCCTTAGTTATGCCGTCCTTCGGAAGCGACGTTAAACGGGTGTCCCGAGCCTGTACGATGCCAGGTACTAAAGATCCCTATCCTAATTAAATGTGGATAGGCAAAATTTAGAGCTCCCACCGTAGCATCGTCCGATTAGCCATAGCAGTATAAAGTGGCTTTAAAATTAATCAACAAACCACTCCCACGTTTTTTTGTTATACTTTTTTAGTTTTACAGAAATTTATTTAAATTACAGTGAAACAAAACAAAATGACATGAGATGCATTAAGAAGAACAGTTGTTTCTTCATTTAACGTCACTTTATGCTGCTATGGCTAATCTGACGATGCTGCATTGGGAGCTCTAAATTTTGCCTATCCAGGTTTAATTAGGATATGGATCTTTAACGAGTTCCTGACATCTTACAGGCTCGGTAACCCCGTTTAACGTCCCTTCCGAAGGACGGCATAGCCATTTATTCATTTTTTAAGAAGAACAGTACCCCGCGATTCCTCACCTTTGGCTTGATTTAAATTCCTATTGTAATAGATCCCTCATCCACCTTCTTTCGCTAGTGTTCTCAGGCATGAGAGTAGTGTAGTTTTTCTTGAAAGCGTTTGTACTACGTCAACCTTTTCTATTTTTAAGTCAGTATGCAAAGTTTTGTTATTGACATACCAGGGTGCTTTTGTGACAAGTCTGAGTACTTTTGATTGGAAAGTTTGTAGTCGTTTTCTGTGAGTCTGTTTAGCAACTACCAACAGTATATATAATATACTGTACTCGTTTTGATATTTTTTTTATTGTATACTTATTAAAGATCAGACAAGAACACGACCTACTAATAAATAAAATGTGTGGAAGAAATTGGTCCGGGTAGAGGTCACAATGAATTTCTCGTATAATTTGAGAAAAACTTTATTGATAGCCAACGTTTCGGCCTACTTTGTAGGTCTTCTTCAGGGCTGTTGGGAGGGGGGATCTGTTTAGGTCCTCACTGGCTAGAAACACTGACTGATTTGGACTATGTTTCCATATCAGTCAGTGTTTCTAGCCAGGAGGACCTACCCCCCAGCTCCCCTCCTCCCCTTACAGCCCTGAAGAAGACCTACAAAGTAGGTTGAATTGCCAAAGTAGAAACGTTGGCTATCAATAAAGTTTTTCTCAAATTATACGAGAAATTCATTGTGACCTCTCCTCGGACCAATTTCTTCCACATATATTATCAAGGTCAACAATTCTCATTCAAAATAAATAAAATGGTTTCAGAAAATCATAGAAAACAACTTAGAGATAATTCTTATAAATTGTTCTTAGTCCAATTAAATATGACCTTGCTACGATAGTTAATAAGTAAATTTAAAGATATATATAATGATATGATTATATGATGCTACAATCGGAGTCCTAAATTATGCTATCCAGGTATAATTAGGATAGGGATATTTAACGATTACATAACAGCATACAGGATCAGGCCGACCAATTTACGTCCCTCCTGAAGGAAGGCATGACCAAGGATTTTTTATTACCTGTAAAAATTATTAAGGATACCTGTTGAGCTGCGAACCCGCTACCTTGGGCATTAGTTATTCTGAACAGTAAACTACAGGTGAACCCAGAAAATATTTTCGATGGTACGACAACCTCGTAATCATAAACCTTATGACTTCACTAAATGTGTAAATAAACTTTATTGCTAATATAATATTGTTCAATCTAATAAACATATTTCCATAATATTGATCAGAGTTCTATTAAAATAAAAATGTTCTCGGGAAGGTCTTCTTGCTGCGGTCCACTTCAGTTAGCACATGATTATACCCATCTCCAATTATTTGCATGTGTTCTAGTCTAGATAATTGACCTTCTACCGATTTTTATTAGTATTTAAATTACAATATAATTAACTTATTCAACTGTAAACAACCGAAAGCTCAGTGCGGAAACGTCAACATTGAACTCGATGCCATTAATCGATTCATTACGGCTTTAGCAAGTTCATTAACGGTAACCGCTGGATACAGTAAACTCAATAACTACCGTAATTAGTTAAGATACTATAAACTAATTGTAACTATAAGATAATAATAATTTATTACAGTATAATCAAATAATAATATTATTGAATAGGAAAATGCCGCAGTGTAGACCGATATATAACCTATACCACTACAACCCATGGAGAGTCTTGGTTCAGTACATGATAGAGACTGTTCTGTTTCTAGGATAACAGTTGCGCATGAATGTGATTTGTCCTAAATCACGCTTAACCGCCAGACTTTACCCCTTATTTTGGATGACCACTTTGAAGAGGCTAGGTAAGCACAGGAGGAGGAGGAGATGCACAGATGGGTGTAACTACATTACATTCGCACAGATTAGATGGTTAGAATATTGGCATCTTTTCCGCAGGTTGTCGTTTAGAGTTGAGTTACAACAAGTTTTAACTGATTATTCGATGCATTTTTAGTATTGGCCATGAATACAAGTTATTGGGAGCTTTAGCATGGAAAAGAGAATGTAACTATGGAAAATGTATAGATTTTGGTAATCATGTCATCAAAAATAAATTTCAGACTTTACCCCTTATTTTGGGTGACCACATTAAAGAGGCTAGGTAAGCCCAGGAGGGTCCTAGATCCCATAGGATTCATCCCCGGTCGCTAACACAACAAATAAAAGTCTACATCTAGCGGGATTCGAACCCAGGACCTTCGGCTTGGCAACTCAGCGCTCTACCACTGAGCCACTCCGCTCAATAAGTATATATAATGGACTTATTCGTCATTTATAAATAAATCTATACTTTTTCCTGTACCATTCAATTTCTTTTCTTAATTTATAAAAATTGTTAGTTGACTTTTATATTGAATTCAATGTTAATGCTATTTTAAATGTTAAAATTAATAATATTTATGTAGCTATTCCACTACACCCCATGAAGGGTAGCAGCACCCAGTACATGGTAGGGAGTGTACTGTTTCTGGTACAACGGGTGTTAGAGTTGATTGGTCGGAAATCATGCTCAACCGCCAGATTTTTCTTCCTATTGAGGCTAGATAAGCCCTCATAAGAAAGGTCTGTTGATCCCATTGGGGCCACCCCAGCCTGTAAACAAATTAAACAATTTATCCCCCACTGTCGGAATTGAACCCGGAAGCCGTGAGGACTCAGGACTTTACACATTGAGCTGCCCCACTCCCTTTTTAATATTTAGCTGTTTCGATTTATTGAAAAACTATTTATACGATATATATCCATCTTTAGTACCATCTTTGAAGTATTTGTATAATAATAAATGGTTTCGAAGTTTAGTTTTTAAAGCACTCAAGTTACAAAACTAAAATAAAAACTGCACCACTACAACCCATTTGGGGTATTCGGTTCTGTACATGGTAGACACCGTACTGTTTCTAAGACAACGGTTGAGCAAGGATGTAATTTTTCCGAAACCACACTCAAGAGTAAGTTCTTCCGACAGCGTACCCACATTATAGAGGCTGGGTGAACCCCAGTAAGATCTCCAGATCCCATAAGATCCTTTCGTAAGTGTTAACAGGTTCAAGTATTTATCTGTCACAGTAGGATGAAAAGAAGTAGGATTCGAATCCGAGAGACAGAAAAACTGCTCAGTATTCTGCACGTTTAGTTACTCCACTCCATGGAAGGATTTTAGAAATTATAATTTTTAAAATATATGACAAAATAAGGGGAAAATCTGGCTATTATATATTAGCCATATTATGTATTATATATAGGGGATAATATGGGAGCGAAAATATGCGTGATGTAGGACAAATCATCTCCACGCACAGCCGTTGTGCGAGAAATAGTACTGTCTCTACCATGTACTGAACACAATTACCTTATTGGGTTGTAATGGTATAGGTGTGAAAGGATAGCAGGTACAATATTAATAAAAATTAAAATTAAAAACTGTAACGCTACAATCTATGTAGGGTCATGGGTTCAGTACATGGTAGATACTACTGTCTCTAGATTTTGCAGGGACTTGATTTTTCCAAGATTACGCTCGACCGTCAGGTTTTCCCCGATACTATGGTACCCACTCTATAGAGGCTGGGTGAGTTCCAGGTGGGTCTGCAGATCTTCTCCTACGACTGTTGTTCAATCAACAGAAGTTTCCTAAACTGTTCAAACAAAGAACCCAAAAATTGAGAAGTATATGTCGGAAAAAATATATACAAGTAAATGAATAAAAATGGAGAGAAAAACAGAACTAATATGCCCGATATCACGCTCAACCGACTTCATAGAAGCTGGGTGAACCCCAGAGGGTCTGAACTTTCCATAGGGTCCAACCACAGCTGTATAAAAAACAAAACCTGTTCCACTACAACACGTAAACAGATCTGGGGTTCAGTACATGGTAGAGACTGTACTGTTTTGCAAGGAGGTGACTTGTCCTAGGTCACGCTCAACCGCCAGATTTCCCCCCTTATTTTGGGTACCCATACTCCCGTATTTTTATAATATTTTGTAGAGGCTGGGTGAGCCCCAGGAGGGTCCTAGATCCTGCATGGCCCATCCGTCGCTATTAACAGATTAAATAATTTATCTTCTAAAGCAGTATTTGAACCCGGGAGCTTCTTGTTTTTCTATTTAATATAATTCATATTTTTCAGGAGATTATTTGGGGGATATTTTTCCTCTTTTTCCCCCCTACATTTGACGAAAACAAAGAAGAGGGAAGATGAAAGAAAGTAGAGGCGCATGCGCGGAGCAGTGCCGCTTCAACTCCAGCGGCAGTCCCTTCCAGTCCGTGCTCGCATCTCCTTCAGTTCGTTTCGCTTCTCTTAGCTCTTGTCTGTCGTATCTGAAAGGTATGTCGTATCCTATATAATACATGTCAAATATATAATATATTATATTTAGTATATACTATATCATACTATACAGCTCTCGTCTGGACCCTACTTAAATATGTACATAACTATAACTTATATAATGAAGTTTATAAACTTTTCATATAATAATTAAATATAAACAAACAAAAACTATATATAATAATATAACTATATATAAGAGCCGAGAGACGTAGATTTGCGAACTGCTCCCTCGTGCACGACATGCCAATTTACTACACTTGTCTCATTCATTCATTCAATTGAATGACAGCCGTAAATTGATAATTTAAAAAGGAAGAAAAACACCGAATTACACCATGAATTAAAATACATTTTTGTGATATTAAATATTATTTTGAAAGCTTACTAATCGTATTTCTTAATGTTAAAATGGTAAATATTTATTAGAATTATATTTTTCAAGTTTAAAAATATTCTAATGCTGGTTTTCTATTATTCCTAGGTTGTGATATATTTTAATTACTAGAGATGCGTAAATAAGTGTATTTTTTAAAAATAATATATTTATTTATGTATCCATATATATGTATTTGTATACTGCTATGTATTATTTTTAATTCTGTTTTTTCTTGTTGTTCTTGTTTCAAATTATCTCAAATTAAAACCTTAAAAATATTTACCAAAATAGTTTTTTTTTTATCAGCTCTGAAATTATAATCTTAGAAAATTAATAAATAAATTCCTCCAATAGATTATTCATAATCTGTTATTAGTTTATCAGAAATATTCCTGTTTTTTTTTTAAATTTATCTGAAATTATTATGTTAAAAAAAGAAGTAAATTTTGTACAAATCAGTTGTTAATGTTTTATTATTTTATCTGATCTAATTCTGTTGTTTTTTTTCCAACTCATCTGAAAATATTATCTAAATGAGAATTATAAAAAATTAATTTTCTACAAATTCTGAGATAAAGTGGTATCGCTTTTATCCGAACTCATTCTATTGTTTTGTTTATTTTATCTCATCTCAAATTATTTTCTTCTAAAAAGATAGGTAATTTTTGTCCAAAAAGATAATGCGGTGTTATTTTATGTAATATAGTTCTTTACTTTTAAATTCATTAATTCATTTTAAATTATTATCTTTAAAAAAAACACAGGCAATTCTTCCTATATCAGCTTTGTTCGTCATATTGTATCCTAACTTTTTTTATTTTTTATTTTGATCATTTAAAACTATTATTTAGAAAGCAATAGGAAAAATCCGAAAAAAAGCTAAGCCTTAAGTCTCTAAACTACTAAAATTTCATGAAAGAAGAAAGTGCAGGACATCCCACACCAACAGCCCCAACAGGCTCAACAAATAGTAACGGCAACTTCACTCCAAAACGTTTATCAAACTACTTTACAACTCTACTTGATGAGTCTGTTTGGGCTGTTGGTGTGAGGTGTGTTGCACTTAGTCTTCTTTCAGGATATACCCTCATGATGTCTCAATTGTCGGTTTAGGTCTTTCCTTTAGCATTTTATAATAATATAAATAATAATAATAATAACAGCTTTATTGCTTCATCCTTTACAGAACAAAAAAGCCTCTCCCTTGTGAGGTATGAGTCTGCTTAACAAAAATTTACAAAATTTGCTTTTCTTCAATGAATACAATATTTACATAAGGTTAATAAGAAAGTAAGACAATTTTTTCCAATAATTAAATTAAAAGCTTTGTTCATTTGTTTGTTGCAAGTTCTTTATAACTTTGGTCCATATGTCCCTACTCCTTGCCACAGTAGCCCAACAGTCTCCTACTCTTTGCACCATCTCATCTCGCAAGGATACAATATGACGAACAAAGCTGATATAAGAAGAATTGCCTGTTTTTTTAAAGATACTAATTTAAAATGAATTAATGAATTTAAAAGTAAAGAAATATATTAAATAAAATAACACCGCATTATCTTTTTCGACAAAATTTACCTATTTTTTTCGGAAGAAAATAATTTGAGATGAGATAAAATAAACAAAACGATAGAATGAGTTCGGATAAAAGCGATACCACTTTATCTCAGAATTTGTAGAAAATTAATTTATTTTTTATAATTCTCATTTAGATAATATTTTCAGATGAGTTGGAAACATAAAACAGAATTAGATCAGATAAAATAATAAAACATTACCAACTGATTTGTACAAAATTTACTTCTTTTTTTTTAACATAATAATTTCAGATAAATTAAAAAAAAAACAGGAATATTTCTGATAAACTAATAACAGATTATGAATAATCCATTGGAGGAATTTATTTATTTTTATTTATTAATTTTCTAAGATTATAATTTCATAGCTGATAAAAAAAATAACTGTTTTGGTATATATTTTTAAGGTTTTAATTTGAGATAATTTGAAACAAAAACAACAAGAAAAAACAGAATTAAAAATAATATATAGCAGTATACAAATACATATATATATAGATACATAAATGAATATATTATTGAAAAACAATACACTTATTTACGCATCTCTAGTAATTAAAATATATCACAACCATCTTGTAAATGGTCTTCCTTCTCTTGTGTTCTCTTGCTATCCATTCTGTTGCAATTTTCGACCATCTTTTCGTATCGAGTTCGGCCCACCTCCATTTCAGTTGCTGTAGTGCTCTTAACTTTAATACTAGCCTGTACGTTTCTGTTGCTGATGTGGCCTCTTCTTCTGATACCCATCATACTTCTTGAAAATTGTATATTCCCATAATCTTTCATGTCCTAGGAGTGTCCGGGTATTTTTATGCTTCTTTTGCTATGTTTTTATATCCTGATATTCGTCTTTTGACACATCACTTTTTTCATTATTGTGAGAATTCGTTCTTGACCTTTGTGCATATATTTCCAAACTTATCGATCTATTTTTGGATTTTTTTAAGATCTGTTTTGGGTTTTTCCTTGTCTCTTGGAGTATTCGTTTCTTTTCTAATAACATTCGGTGATTTTTCTTCTCTTCTGAACCTTTTTCAGCTTAGAAGAATCTCTCGTTCTTGGAGTTCTTCTAAGCTGAAGATCTGACTATTTATAATTAAGTTATCGTACCTTATAGTGGCTTTTGGATTATTTTTCTTTGCTTCTAATAAGTTGGTGAATAATAGTTCTCTTATTTTTCTGATTTCTGGCAGAAAAACTTCTTTTATTGTTATATTGTGGAGATGTTCATATGCTGTTAGTATTTTTTTGTTTTTAAAATTAGATTTCTTTTTTTCTATTGCATTCTAATTAATGATTTATGTCTCTTTTTGAGTTCTTACCCATTTTTATTAGTAACATTATTATCTAAAAAAATAATCCAACATGAGTAAGTTTTGTCCAAAAGATGAGTTAATAATGAGATGTTTTTTCCGAAGAAATTTATATATATATATATATATATATATATATATATATATATAAATATAATTGATGATGATGATGATGATGAATAAAAATATGGCAGGCGCCTAATATAATTGAATGAAGGTAGATGAATTAAGGCAATTGGCTGTACTACGCTATATTATTCCACTCCACTGCCTATACTATATTACTCTCCATCCTATTTATTTATTTCATTTACAACTTTTCTATTGGTAAAACTATTATGGTATTGATTTCTGATAGTAGTACTTATGTTATATATTTAAGTTTATATATCGGAAAGCTTACTAATATAATCGAACTAAATACATTTCATAACACAGTTTAAGTCATTTCAGATTTAGTTCAAGAAAACATTACTTGTAGATTTCTCAAGGAAGATTTGTCAATAAAGGTGGTAGGACTTTTTTTTTAGTTTCTGTTCAATTCCTTTCCGACGTATACGTCTTTTTCTTGGGTCCTTTACTTGTACAGTTTAGGAAACTACTGTTACAAGAAGAACAGTTATAGAAGGAACCGCATATGTTTCCTCCCCTAACGGAATGAAGGATTAATAATAAAGGCGTTGTCCCCGAGACTGTTCCCAACCTCGAATTACCCCTACTGCATTGCTCTACCCGAAATAAAAAAAACAAAACAGAACAAACGAAAAAAGAGTCCGAAATGAATGTCGGAGTAAGTTTTTCCTCGGTTTTCCACTTGCTCGCTGTCAACTAGATTAAAGGCCTGTGAAATGAGATTATATCCCCTTCCTACCAAAACCGCCCGACCCTTCTTGACGAATAACGTTCTTACGATTTGCTCTTCTTTAGGGCATAATAATGGTGCCATTTCCTACTACCTTGGTAATCCTCACGTTATAAAAAATATACAGACTTTATTCTGTTTGTATGTACAATGTTTTATGTTATTGTTGTCACTTTTATGAGATATAATAATAAAATGATCATCCAAATTTCTGTATATATCTTCGTTGGATATTCGCCTATACCCCTCTTGTGTTACTTTGGGTCCATGAATCCTCCTTAGGATTTTCTCCAGACTCGGAAGGCTGACTGTTTCCATACCATACATTATTACTGGACATGTTCCCAGTGGCAAAGTTCAGTCTTTCCAGTTTGACTATTATTTCTTATACGGACGCCTTATCTGTTTAGTTGTTACATATTATCTCCCCTAGGTATTTAAACTTTTTTGTGACTTTTATTTGGCCATATTGTGTTCAATATTTCCTTGCTAAAGCTGGTATCCGTTGTTATAACCTCTGTCTTTTTATACGAAATCTGTAGTCCCGTTTTCAGCTATTTCTTTCAGGGTGTTTACCTGTTTTATAGCTTCCTCCTCTGTTTCCGCTAGCAGGGCTAGATCGTCTGCAAAGGCCAGACACATTACTTTCACATTTTCCCTTTTTGTTCCTATTACTGCACCCGCATCGTCATTTTGCCAGCCAATTCTCATGATCTTGCCCGGCACAACATTAAACAGAATCGGTGGCCGAAAATCTATGAATCATATTTAATAAACAATTGGGGTCACATGTGGTCTAGTGGTTAGCGTAACAAACTACTAATCCCAAGATCGCGGGTTCGTAGCCCGGCAGGTGGCCCTAGGATTTTTTAAAGGGAGTAAAAAATCCTTAGTTACGCCGTCCTTCGGAAGGGACGTAAAACGGGGGTCCCGAGCCTGTACGATGTCAGGTACTCGTTAAAAATCCCTATCCTAATAAAACCTGGATAGGCAAAATTTAGAGCTCCCACTGTAGCATCGTCCGATTAGCCATAGCAGCAAAAAGTGACGTTAAATGAACAAACAAACAAACAATTAACAATAACTAGATTAAACTCTCTCACTCTCTCTCTCTCTCTCTCTCTCTCTCTCTCTCTCTCTCTCTCTCTCCAGGAATTGTAGAAGGGAGACTGAACAGGAGACTAATCTACATTCCTAATCAACTCACAGACCCGAATTGCCTATAATATTTATCATTTCTTTTATTATGTATTATTCATCAACCTATTATATCACTTGTTTTATTATGCATTATTCATTTCTATTCAATTTATAAAGGAACAGTAACCAGTTAATTCGATTGTCTTCAAGCTACTAGGAGTATATTCTTTTCATATTCTTGACTATGAAAAATCTCTCTATTGCATAAAAAAGTTTTAAGTAATATTATATCTGATCGGCGTTACCTAGCAACGGATCCGGCAACTACTTCTTTCTTTATTCTTTTGTCCTGCTCGATCAGCTGTTTTATAAACATTGGCTCCTTATAATTTGAAAAAAATCCAAAATCCTTCGTAAAATCCTCAATGCTCCTTACTTTGTTTCGTGCTTCAACATATATAGTTGAATAATATTTGTTGATGAAATGGTTACCGAAATCTACTAATTATCCATAATTACTTACATTCTCTTTTCCATACTGAAGGTCACGATAACTTGTATTTTTAGAAAATATTAAAAATAAAACGAATAAAGAGATAAAACATGTAACTCAACTCAAAGAGACAACCTGCGGAACAGATACCGAAAATAATACTTCGGATTGAGATGAATCAGTTTTGCAACTTCGAGATAAACGAGATGCCTCGGAATTTTCTCAAGTTTGACAAGATAAGATAGATCCCTTTATTCTTCACCTTCGGAGGCAATCTTTTCTTCGCCCATCAAATTATAGAAAAGAGTTTTTATTTTCGAAAAGTTCTCTCAGAAGAAAGTATTCTTATGGAAAATAAGTTTAGCACCGGAAGTATCAGAATGAGTTTAGAAGCGGAAGTATCAAAGATGGAGTTCTTTTATCTCAAGCTAGAACTGGTTATAAACTTCTTCTTTGAGGATGGCATTTGTTTGATGATTGTTAGGAATGGCTTGATCGACATCCAGGTATGCAGAATCTTTTAAAGTGATAGCGCAGAGAAAGTTCAGATTGGCCTGTAAAGTTACAAAACTCTGAGCCGGCTGGTAACTGTCCGTGGAATTTACCAAAGGTGGGAAGATTGCGTTGAAAATCATTTTCCATTCACTGATCTCGAAAAATGGTATCAAAACTGGAGGGTCGAAATAAATTCCCACAAATCCCGTAAAAATCTCCCTTACCCTTCGGTGGAAACCAATGATTTGATGTCCTCGATTATCCTTCAATAATATACCATTGATTCTTGTAGAACAAAGCCGATACTTAAGATTACATCTAGACAAACTTTTTTTTTTTTAATTTATTGATATTTACAACTGTATTAATATTACAACAAGTAAATTTGCTAGTATGAACAAATGACATGAAAAAAATATTTGTGGAGAAACTATCCATCGGTTGCACTCCTCAAACGCCTCGGAGGGTTATCAGGAATAGTATGGGAAGCAAGTTGAGAGACTAGCGGATTCAAGTGTGTATGGAGCTTGTCATGGAAGGATAGGTATCTAGTTTGGGCCAAATCAGCAACATATAGGATATTAAGATAATGATGGATGAGTTTGCTCGTGGCATAATAAGGAGCATTGAGGATTTTACGAAGGATTTTGGATTGTAAGGATTGGATACGAGATGAATTGGATGGTTTAGTAGAGCCCCAAAGCTCAACTCCGTATGTCCAAATAGGTCTGATAACTGTCATTTAAATGAGTCTTTTATAATTAATTTGGAGCTTAGAGCGTTGGTCCAGTAAATATTGAAGTAGGCAAAAATGTCGAGCAGTTTCTTGTCTTTTCAGTCTTGTATGAGAACAAACGTTTAACTTGGAATCCTCAAATTAGACAAGATACCGCTCGCCGATTCAGGCTACTTCAACACTTACTTGCTAAGCTCCCAATTACAAAAGACTCATCTACATGACCTTCATACGGCCTATTTGGACTTACTGAGTAGAGCTTTGGGGCTCCACTAAGCCATCGAATTCCTCTCGTATCCAATCCTTACAATCCAAAATCCTTCGTAAAATCCTCAATGCTCCTTATTTTGTTAAGAATAAAGTTATGATAAAGACCTTAATGTCCTATTTGTTACTTATTTGGCCCGAATCCGATATCAAACCATTCATGACAAACTTTATTCCCACTCAAACCCACTTGTTAAAACCCAGCTTCTTCAATTGCCGATTACCCTCCGTGGTCTCATATTAATTCGGAAGTAGTTAGCTCAGTGGTAGAGCGCTGAGTTGCCGTGCCAAAGGTCCAATGGTTCAAATCCGGCTGAGGCAGATTTTATTCAATCTGTTTACATCTCAAAATGGATCCTGTGGTATTTAGAGATCCTTCTGAAGCTCGCCCAGCGTCTGTTAAGTTGTTTTCAAAGCACGACTCTTGTCTTAGAAACAGTACAGCCTCTACCACGTACTGAAAGCAAGGCCCTACATGAGTTCTAGTAGTACAATTTTTTTTTTTTTAATATGGTAAATAACTCATCCATCATGATCTTAATATCCCATATGTTGCTGATTTGGCCCAAACTAGATACCTATCCCTCCATGACAAGCTCCATACACACTTCAATCCGCTAGTCTCCCAACTTGCTTCCCATACTATTCCTGATAACCCTCCGAGGCGTCTGAAAAGAATATGGCCTCGAGACCTTCTACTATAGAACTTCACTGGAGTGCTACCGATGGGTAGTTTCTCCACAAGTGTTTTTTTCTTCATGTCATTTGTTCATATTAGCAGATTTACTTGTTGTAATGTTATTACAGTTGTAAATATCAATAAATTAATCTTTAAAAAAAAAATATGGTAAATACAAAAAAAATATGAGTTTGACCGCAACCCGTTTATGGAAGTGTGTAAATTAGTGGTATTGGCATTGAACCATCGGATTCGCTGAGAATTTTATTTTTATCATTAATTTTATTAAAATATATATTACAAAAAAGTAACATATATCTAAAAAAATGGCACTGAGTTCTACAAGTGGGCGGCTTGCGACTGTGGTTAATTGACTGACATTAGTATTAATCGTGGCATCCATCTTGTTAATTATCCCTAACATTATTGATTGCCAATTTACATCTAATAAAGGGAACGGCTACCGGAAGAATGTTCTTTGAATGAGAAATCGATTTAGGTACGAGGAGGTATTGAATATTGATGAGTCCCTCTGTCTCAGTTGGAAGGCTAACAAACTCGAGTTTTTTTATCGATGTCTGATGATAAACATCGATTTATTTATTATCGACGTTGAAGTAGAACGAAAGAAATCAGACGCAGACTCCCGTGTACGCCTACTCACCTGTAAATATGTTGTTGAAAAATGTATATGAGTTTTAAAAAAAAAGTATACATACTCTGTCAGGAGAGAAAAGGTATCTGTTCCGCAGGTTGTCGTTTTGAGTTTTGGTCATGCAAGTTTTAACTATTTATTCAGTTCCTTTGTAATATTTTCCAAAAAATACAAGTTATAATGAAATTTATTATGAAAAATAGAATATACTTTATGTTTGTATATTTCGGTAATTATTTCATCTAGAAAATGAATGTTCCAACAAACATATATCTTACTAATATTATAAATGTGAAAGTTTGTATGTTTGTCTCTCTTTCACGCAAAAACTACTCAACAGATTTGGATGAAACTTAACAGTAATAAAGGTTATACATCAGAATAACACATAGGCTATAGCAAACTTGGATTTAGGAGGGTGGGGTGCACGAGGGCACGTGCCCCCCCGACTATTTTTTAGGTACTGTGGATAATCCATTATAGGACATGATTAAAGGCAAATCAGAGGATCATAGTTGTTAAAATAACAGAAAGAACATGAATGAAACTATTTGTTTTGATATCCTAATAATCTTATTAATATTATAAATGTGAAAGTTTGTATGTTTGTCTCTCTTTTACGCAAAAACGGACGGATTTGGATGAAAATTATTGAGTAAAATAGGTTATACATCATAAGCTACAGCAAGGGCAGATTGATGTGGGGGCATGTGCCTTCCTCCCGTTATAGTACATTATTAAAGGCAAATCAGGAACTTAGCATCTTGAAATTTGTAGATAGGTTCTTTGTATAGTTTAAGAAAGAAATTTGGATTCCACCCCAAGGGTTTCTCCTTTAATATAATAGGGATTCAAAGGTTGTATAGAATCCGTCAGTTTTGAAGTTAGACATCTAAAATGTTGGATGTACGATTAACTTATATTTTAAAAAATAATTAAATTATTTATTTTAACTTATCTTTCACGAAACTTTATGTGGCAGACAAAATTCTATGCGAGCGAAGCCGCGGGCATAAGCTAGTCATCTATATAGAGAGGAAATTAGTTGACTGGAAGATCTAAAGTAAAGATAGAGATAGTTGGGGGTGCAGTCAAATTAAACACCAAATAAGTGAATACTTATTTATTAAGCGTGCCGACGTTTCGACCTACTTTGTAGCTCATCTTCAGGGCAAATAGTGTAAGCGACTGCTCGGGAACCGTGTAACTGACAAATTCGATACGTCGGCACAAATAATAAACAAGTATTCACTTATTTGGTGTTTAATTTGACTGCACCCTCAACTATCTCTATCCTTAAATCAGATCTATAACTCGAAATGATATATTGATGAAATGATTACCGAAATCTATTCATCACCCATATTTACATTCTCTTTAAAAGCTCTCGTTAGCTTTTATTTTTGGAAAAAATAAAACTGAAACGAATCAACGGTTAAAACTTGTAACTCGGAGCGACCACCTGTGGAAAAATTACTTCAGAAAACAAAGACTTATCTCAAAATCATTAACCAACATGAACTGTTTCCGGTGAAAACATTATTTTGTATTTTTTTTTAAATGCCAACTGGACTCAGTCATATAATATATTCTTTAAATAGGAGAAAAAAAACCTATTTCCAGTAAAAAAAATTTTTATTCCTTATTTTCGAGATACGTTTCGGCCTAGGCCATTCTCAACCTTCTATTTCAATTGTTTCATTTTTTTATATATATTGTTACAATTATAGAATTTATGCATGTTTTACAGATGAATGACTTATGGTCAAATTGTTAACCATTATAGAAGACAAAGAATAGAAGACAAATTGTTACAATTATAGAATTTATGCATGTTTTACAGATGAATGACTTATGGTCAAATTGTTAACCATATAAGTAAAAAAAAAAAAAAAAAATGAAACAATTAAAATAGAAGATTGAGAATGGCCTAGGCCGAAACGTATCTCGAAAATAAGGAATACATTTTTTTCTCCTATTTAAAGAATATTAATTTGTATCTATAATATGAGAACTAAATTTTTAGGAAATAAAATAAAAATTGCACCATTAGAACGCACGAAGAGTCAGCGGTTCAGAACATGGTAGAGACTGTAATGTTTCTAGTACAGTGGTTATAGAGGGAGGTGATATAGACAAGATCAAGTACACCCGCCAGATCCTCTCTCCAAGGGTACCTTATAGGTAGAGGCTGGATGAGCCCAAGGAGGTATCCTCGCCTGTCGACTGATTAAATAATTTATCTGCATCTGCCGGATTTGAACCCAGGACCTTTGATCCTAACAAAGTCATCCATAATGACATTAATGTCCCATTTGTTGCTGATTAGGCCCGAATCCGATATTAATCTTTTACGGCAAACTTGAAACCCAATAGTTTCAAACCTAGCAACCTCTTCAATTCCTGATAGCCTCTGAGGCGGCTGAAAAGAAGATGACCTCGTGACCTTCTAAGTTGAACTTTGAGTACTACCACTGGGTAGTTTCTCTACTTGCCATTATCTCTGGACATGATTTATCTTTCATTATATTTACTTGATGTATTCAGTATACAGTTGTAAATTTCAATAAATATATTTTTTTTAAATAATTTCTTATCAATTATTTTATATTTTAATTCTCTTATTTATGTTACTGGAGTACATATTTTTGAGTCATTCATTAAAGTGAGTAAAAAAACCTTTTTCCAGTCAAACATTTTTTTTTCTTTATTTAAAAATACGTTCCGATTTATTTAGTCATTTTCAATTTTCATCTCTCATAAGTCCATTTATTATTTAATTAAAATATTTTTTTTTAAACTTATAAATTTGCACATTATTAACCTAAATAAAAAGAATAATCCAATAAATACATATTTATATAAAAACATGTCTTAAAATACTGAAAATAATTATAGATACCTTTTAATAGATTGTCAAATAATTCAAATTTTTCTTTTAATACTTGGAGTTTGCAATGTACTCCATGGTCATTATTAACATTTAAGGAGAATACAAATTAAAATATTATGTAAATATAAATTATCATAACAGTCCAAAGTTCAATTCATAAATGATTGAAGAAGTTGAAACTTATTTTTAAATAAAGAAAAAATGTTTGATTGGAAAAAGGTTTTTTTACTTACTTGAATTAATGACTCTTATTTTATATTTTAAACTTTTGTTGTTTGCGTTTCATTCTTTTCGTTCCGTTGAAAAATGAAAATGGAAAATTTTCTCGATTAACACTACTTCCTTTGCTGCGTATGAAGGAGTAAAAAGAAAAACTGAGGCTATAGATATGTATTACGTTGAAAGTTTTTTTTTTTTTACGTGTTACATGCCATTTCCTGAAGATTTTGCTAATCCGTTATAACTTTTTAGATTCTATGAATACGATAAAATAGGATTGGAAAGCTCCCGGAAAATGTAAAAGAAATAAAAAAATATCTCGGTAGCATTATACGCAGAACAGGTTACAGGTGGCGATTCATTGGTAGTTTTTCTTCTTTCGTACTCCACGTATTTTGTTATGAAAAGTCTCTGAAAATTATATAACAAAGGCATGTGTTGGAAATCGTTCGTACAATTTAATAATAGAATTGTATCCGTGATGAAGGAAATGACTGGGATAACTACAATAGAAATCTGTTGAAGGAAAAAAGAGGGAAAAAAACATTTCTATATATTGAGCTCAGTGAATAAATGTTTAAGTCGAATTTCCTCAAGAGAGAGTTAACTGTATAAGCGGAATCATTTTCGTAATTTTTGGCTTGAAGTGGAGTTGTAATATAAGCAATAACTCCTTTTCAAGCCAATGCCTGACTTAGCCCCTTATTCACTACTAAAATAACTCGATCCTGCTTACTTAAGTACAATAAACTCATTTCGGAGAAAATTGGACTTAACCACTATTCACCGAGGCTGTAGATATATTTGCAGATACTGAATTTATAAATGTTTCTCATTATAATAGTTTTTCATTATTGTTCATATAAACTGTAAATTAGGATATTGTGAGTAAAATATTATTATTTTATTTTGAAGAGAAAAGATTTGCCTTGGCCGGAATTCGAACCCCGGTCGTCTGCATCTCTAGCGCGGTGCTCTAACCACTGAGCTACCAAGGCTATATCCCCATGTTCTCTATGACGGGGCGTAAGTAATTTCATTTTTTTTTCCAATATATGGTTTTAAAGTCGTCTATTTTTAATAATACTAATTAAAGAAGCCATACTATATTAAGATTGAAAGGTAACAGCCCGTAGAACAGTCTAGGTATAAAGCTAGCGTTTTTACTCACTCAAAAGTTATTTGGCGCTTTGAAAATATAAATTTCAAAAGGTCATATTCGTCATATTTTGCATTTTTACTTCCTAAAAAAAGATAATGTAGCCGAGGCTCATCGAAAATTATGTGGTGTTTATGTTGATGAGTGCTTGGGGCAAAGCCAATGTCAAAAATGATTTACTCGCTTTCGTTCTGGAAATTTCCATTTTAAAGATGAGTCTCGCCCTGGCCGGCCAATTGTTAAAACAATCTAGGCATAGCAACATATCAGCTGTTAAAATTAAATGTGATATAATTTACAATAAGTTTTTTCATATTCCAGATATATTAAAGTTTCCCCTCAAGGTAGTATCCTTAGCCCAATCCTTTATACAGTTTATACAGCTGACATCCCGACTCATCCTAATACTATCCTTACCACGTATGCTGATGATACATGTGTATTATCAGTCAACACCAATCCAGTTATTGCATCCTAAGCCTCCAACCAATCCCATATCACTGATCTTAAAATGGTGTCAAAACTGGAGAATTAAAATAAATTCTCAAAAATCGCATCAAATCACTTTTACCTTACGTCGTAAACCAATGACTTCCTACGCTTCAGTATCCTTTAATAATATCCCACTGGTGCCTGTAGAACAGATCCGATACTTAGGGTTGCACCTCGACAAACGATTGACCTGCAATCCTCATACAAGACTGGAAAGACAAGAAACCGCTCGACGTTTCAGGCTACTTCAACACTTACTAGACAAACGCTCTAAGCTCCCAATTAACTACAAAAGACTCATCTACATGACCATCATACGACCTATTTGGACTTACGGAGTAGAGCTATGGGGCTCCACTAAGCCATCGAATTCCTCTCGTATCCAATCCTTACAGTCCAAAATCCTTCGTAAAATCCTCAATGCTCCTTATTTTGTTAAAAATAAAGTCATCCATAACGACCTTAATGTCCCTTTTGTTGCTGATTTGGCCCGAACCCGGTATCTATCCTTTCATAGCAAACTTCATTCCCACTCAAACCCTCTAGTTTCAAACCTAGCTTCCTCTTCAATTCCCGATAATCCTCCGAGGCGTCTGAAAAGAAGATGGCCACGTGACCTCCTTACTTGAACTTTGATTTGAGTACTACCAGTGGGTAGTTTCTCTACTTGTCATTCTCATGTCATTATATATCACTTAGCCTATTTACTTGTTGTATAATTATAATACAGTTGTAAATATCAATAAATAACTTTAAAAAAAAAAAATTAAAGTTTCCATTTGTTATTTGTTTTTTTAACGTCAATGCTGCTATGGCTAATCGGACGATGTTACACTGGGAGTCCTACATTTTGCCTATCCAGGATAATTAGTACAGGGATCTTTGTGGAGTACCTGACATCGTACAGGATACGGACCCTCTTTTAACGTCCTTTCCAAAGGACGGCATAACCAAGGATTTTACTCCCTTTAAAAACCCATGACCACATACCGGGCTACGATCGCGCGATCTTGGGATTAGTAGGTTGTAATGCTAACCACTAGACCAGTGTTCTTCAACCTTTTTGCACCTGCGGACCGGTAAAAATATGATAAATATTTCGCGGACCAACTGAAAGCTAAGAAAAGTAAAAACTAATATGCTTGTAGATATTATTTTTTATTATAGAATATGTTAACCAATTACATTTATTAGTGCGATATCTGCTGATGCTTCGTTGATATAAGAGGCTTCTGCGTTGTTTCTGAGAGACGATGCGCTGCATAACAATCTATTCAGTTTCTCTGTTTGGTTTCTATTACAGACATGGCTAAAAAAATCTTTTCACGTAAATAGGAATAATATAACTCGAAGTTGATATCCAAAATTGAGGCTATGAAAGCATTTTATGTCTGGAGACCAGAGTGACATCAGAAGACAACTCGATCAGCTTTTATTTTTCATGAAGATCAAGTGCAAATGAGTTTATATCTTCCAAGAATGGATTATTAATCCATAGGTTACATGCTTATTCAAATTTTCATCTAATGCTCTTAAATGTTGCTTTATTGTGTTAAATATTGCTTTCGTGTTCACATCAGCTGCAATGAAAAATTCATCCAAAAGAGAAAACATTTATACATCTTTCTCTTGTAAGCGACTATTTCTTCTTTTTGAACGCATCCATTTTATTTCTTAAAGTAAACATATTTGTATACATACCCTGCAGAGAAATATTAACTTTATTAAGCAGACTGAATGTGTCCGCCATTATATTGTATTTGTATACTTTTATACATAATACGCCTCGGTGATTTACGATTTGACCGACATTTTTCGCGGACCGGCAGGAAATTTCTACCGGCGGTTGAAGAACACTGCACTAGACCACAGGTCGCCCTGAAAAATTTCCATTTGAATCAATTTTAAAAATGGGGAAACGGGCAAATGTTTTTATAACTTGATAAGAGTGGTTTCGAACCCTAAGTAGACGAAATTTTTTGTTCCAAATGGACTTATACCACATTCAAATATAACAGCTCATACTTCATCTCGAGACATCGTTAAGGAACTGAAAATCAACAAAAATCAATAAAACGGTTTTGAATCATTAACATAAGACCGGATTCCAAAAATAGTTCGATACTTGGTTTCCACATGAATTAACATTGGACAATTTACATTTGTGAATCGTACAGCAATAATGTACGAAAAATATTCTAGTCATATGTCCAAGCACTGGACATATCTTTTCTCTTAAAAAAATTTATATATATATTTAAAATTACAACAGCTAATAAAAAAAATAAAATAAAAAAAATTATAATAATATATAATGACGTAAATCAACAAGATCCTAATTGAAGCAATGTTTAAAGAACATTAGGGAGCGGAGTGGCTCAGTGGTGGAGCACTGAGTTGCCATGCCGGAAATCCTCGTTCAAATCCCGCTGCAGCCAAGACTTATATTTAGTCTGTTTGCAGCTGGAGATGGGTCATATAGGATCTAGGACCCTCCTGGGGCTCACCTAGCCTATATAAATTATTATAAAAACAGGGTACCCAAAATAAGGGGAAAAATCTGGCGTTTGAGCGTGACCTAGGACAAGTCACCTCCTTGCAGAACCGTTGTCCATGAAACAGTACAGTCTCTACCATGTACTGAACCACACCCATTCACGGGTTGTTGTGGTATAGGTTTTTCAGGTTTTATAATACATAGTATCAAATTGTAAACATAAAGTAAATCGTACCTTAAAACAAAACAATTTATTAACTGTCCTTTTGTACACTCTAATATTTTATATTATCACTTACAAAACAAATGACATATGAATCTATCATATGAATATTAAACACGTGTTTACACTATAGTAATTAAAATATTAATAATATGTCAATACATTTTTCAGTTGATATCCGATATTCGAAAATTTTATAAATTACTGCTGGATGAAAAAGCGTAATAATTAATAATATATATATCTCCGCATACAAACTAAATTTTATAATCTTGATTAATTTTTGTTAAAAATCTTGTAAAATCAGATAAAGAATTTAGTAGTACGACCCTGTGGTGAAATATGGTGATTGAATTTCTGCTGGTACTGGTTGAGAATCCTCAAACTGCTTCCCTAAAATTGCTTCTAATCTCGATAACTTTGGTCCTTTTCCTCTCAGCGGAAGCAAACCGTATTATTTGATAGCATATTGTAAAATACATAATATTGTAGCATGTCATTATGATTTTATCATCAAGTACTATCAATACAGACAATCTATTCTGAGATTTATGGATTGCATAATTATAATATATATATATATATATATATATATATATATATATATATATATATATATATATATATCTTTTTGGGTCTTTTTTGTTTAATCCCCGCATTTCTAATTTATGGTTAGAAATAAAATACATATTATGAAAAAAATAACTACATTTAATAACAGTTATTCTAAAGACCAAAATGATACTTAATTATTCTTTACAAAATAAGGTGGTTGTATATTTTTTGGTCCAAGCATAAATAAATGTCTAAGTCATATTTAATGGAACTTTAGAACGAAAGGTTTTTTTTTTCGTTCAATCCCAATATAAACAAATGAATGAGAGGAAAATAGTTGACTGGATGATAAAATGGAGAATGGAGACAGTTGGGGGGTGCAGTAAAAAAAAACACTAAATAAGTACTAGACTTATATTTAGTAAGTGCCGACGTTTCGACCTACACTGTAGGCCATCTTTGATTGTTAGTTAGCCGGTACACCCAACGGCTTCTCTCTCCAAATCGCCCTGAAGATGACCTACAGTGTAGGTCGAAACGTCGGCACTTACTAAGTATAAGTCTAGTACTTATTTAGTGTTTTTTTTTTACTGCACCCCCCCCCCCAACTATCAACGTTCTCCATAAACAAAAGAAGTTATACAAGAGCATATCCGCAACAGTGGGTTTTCGGTGGGATATGCCGGATTCAAGCTTTTTAATTCACGAACTGTATATCTCACATTCCTTTTTCTACATTTTTTTTAATAAAGTCATATTTTGAGTCGTATCATGCTTGAAGCTGGAGTTTTGTGGCAATATTGACACAAGTTAAAATAAATTTTAAGTTTATACAAGCTTTAATAATTTTGTAACGGTTCATAAAACAATTTCAATACCATCATTACAATTGGAATGCTTTTTTGCTTTACCAATACCGAAATTTTAATTTTTTGAAAAATCTCACAAGTTGGACTTTTTGCAGTTAGCAATTCATATGTGAAGGTTTTAAGATGAAACCTTATTTTTTATTACAAAACCGTTTCTGGCCAAAATGGCGGCTAAAAATATCAAGATTATTATATTTTAACTATAATTATTGAACGATGCATTCTATCGAAAAAGTTATGTTATAATAAATTAAAGAACAGTACGTTATGTGTCTGATAAGTACGCAACGTAATAATTGGGTAAAGTGTTGTGGTCGAAAACCAAGGTTGTATAACAGCGATTTTTCCCAATTTATCAAACACGAGCGACATATTATAATTTTATTTTTTCGGAAGTCCTCTTTGGATCTCATGGGCTTATGTTTCAAAAAATTCCTCTTTGTACTCCATTGCTGAGCCTTTGTTCTTGCAACAAAGGCGGCAAAATAATGTGCTCACGAGTAGCGGAAGCTTGAATATTCTCCTAAATCATGCTCTTTATTCCGTCAATTTTCCATCCCACTCGCCTCAAGCGGGGGTTAAAGCAGTTTAGGCCTTAATGTAAACAAGGATATGACAGTCGTTGAGGCCTTGTTATGGCAATTAACAAGTGGAGCGCTCTGGTGTGAATAAGTCGAAGAAAGAGTTTGACTAATTAGACGGTTCAACTTCCTTCTCGTGAGAACGGGGGCGCTATGGCTACAGCTTCTCATAACCTTTTTAATTTATAACCATAACTACGTAAATTAAATTATAATCTATACGTATAAAATGCTCTGTCCTGAATGACTGACTGACTGACTGAGGGATCACGCAGAGCCTAAACCGTTGATCGTAGAGACCTGAAATTTGGAGGATGTGTTCTTTGTATGACGTACGCATCCGATAAGAAAGGATTTTCCGAAATTCTACCCATAAGGGGGTGAAAAAGGGGGGCAAAGTTTGTATGCTTGCTCACGTGTTTCTTACTCGCAAAATATAAATATTTTCCCTGAACAAAACAAATCAAGTAACATAGTTCACTTTTTTTTTTAATATAGTTAGTGAATATAAATAAATAAATTAGAACTTATCCTTTTTCTCACCCTCCTCTTAAAATGTACATCGTACAGTACAAGAGATCCTTTCCATCCTATCCTAAAAATCCTACTTAACAACCTTCCAACCTACAGGGGCTAAGGAAAAAAAAGAGAAAAACAAAGTTCACTTTTCGCTGCTGCCGTAGGACAAGTGAAACCGTTATACTAAGTAAGCCTTTTCAATAAATTCAATAACATTACATAATAATCCTTTACTGACCCGAAAAACAGTAAACTTCTGTCCGTCCCGTTTGTTAATCAGTGTCAATGTATGTTTCACGGCTGTGCTGATCTGTCTGTGATGAAATTGGATATGGATAATCTCAAGCCTGGGGAAGGACATAGGCTACTTTTTATAAACACACTACACAGGTGAAGTTTATATAAAACTGTAACCTGATTGACTAACACACCCAGCGGTCAACGCTCAGCAGAAACCACTGAACTTAGCATCTTGAAATTCGCAGATAGGTTCTTTATATAGCTTAACTGAGCACTAAGAAAGGAATTTGGACAATTCCTTCCCCAAGGGTTTCCCCCTTAATATAATAGGGGTTCAAAGATTGTATGGAATCCATCAGTTTAGAAATTAGACATCTGAAATTTCGGATGTACGGGTAACTTATAGTTAAAACAAATCAAATTATTTATTTAAAAAGATCTGCTACGAAACTTTATGTGGCAGACCAAATTCCACGCGAGCGAAGCCGTCGGCAAAAACTAATATGATATTAAACTAAACTATGACCATATTTTATTACATTTCAATATATCAGAAGGGCATGTAGACTCCATAAGGTCTATTCGTGGTTGTTAGAAAATTAAATAATTTATCTGTCATAGCCGGATTTGGCCGTAACCCTCTGTATAGCTACTTAGTCCCCCCCCTCCCTACCTTACCTACCTAGCCACAAGCTTTAGCCGAAATATATATACTTTTGTAAAATTTATTTAATAAACTAAACATTACAATTTATAATACACTAGCGACCCACCCCTGCTTTTCTCGGTTAATAAGGCATATTATGCCCACATAATTTTTTGTGTAATGCAATTATTTTATAACTTGCCGGCCACTAAGGACCATGCGAATATCATTGCTTAGGCTTCTTTGGGAGTCTTGATTTTCTTTCTTCCCATCTCAGCTAATGTACTTTATTATATAGAAATTATTAAAATAAAAAACAAAACCGAATATTTCTACATAAAGAAATTATTATCTTGCATGGTAGATAATTGCACGGGATTAGGCAGCGAAACCCATCGATATTCCAACCCATTTACACAAACATGGACAAATTATATAGCTAAGCCTTCCTGGTGAATCACTCTATCTATTGGTGAAAACCGCATGAAATTCCGTGCAGTAGTTATTGAGTTTACCGCGAACAAACGCGACCGAGGACTTTATAATATGTATTATTGTTTACTTTATTATTAATAATTTATAATATGTATTATTGTATGTATTATTATTATTATTGTTCTATAATATGTATAGATATATTCTCTATTGAAGTCTTGAATTTTTGTTTTTTCGCTTCAAGCGCAACAGTGAGTTCGTTAATTTTTTTTTTGCTAAGAGAAGTGAAGGTATAAGTCCCGCAGGTCGTCGTTTCGCGCTTTTCGTTCGTTTCCTTTTTATTGGTGATATTTTCGAAAATAAGAATAATATTACCCAATCTTTTTAGCTTCCATCAACATCTACACTTCGAAATTTTAAATATTTTTATTTTGAAGAGAAACGATATGGCCAGGGTCGGTATTCGAACCCGGGTCTCTCATGTTTCCGTCGTGGTGCTCTACCAGTTGAGCTAGTCTGGTTCCTACCTCGCTCAGGCAAGTTCATTCTCTTCACTGAAAGTTTATTCATTGAACATTACTTTAATTAGGATCATGTTGACCTACGTCATTATATATTATTATAGTTTATTAATGAATTATACTTGGAAATATATGAGATGAAAATAGTTGACTGGATGATCTAATGTAAAGGAGATAGTTGGGGGGTGCAGTCGACCTACACTGTAGGTCGAAACGTCGGCACATAATTATAAGTTTATTACTTATTCAGTGTTTTTTTTTTTTTGACTGCACCCCCCAACTATCTCCTTTACATATACTTGGAAATGTTTGTTAAAACGTTCATTTCTTGGTAAAATGATTACTGGTCCAGGATCCATGGTCTATTTTTGCACTTGATTTCTATCAAGCTGGCCTGGCAATCAAGGGACGAATAAACAGTTAAAAGTTGTAACTCAGCTCGAAGCTACAACCTGCGCAACTGATACCCAACTAAGAAATGTACTGTAATACTGTAATTACAGTTGTATTCTTCCATTGTAGACGAAGCTATTTCATCCCCAAGACTAAAACCGAGCCTCATGAAAGATATTCTGATGTGAACTCTATTACCTTTCTCGCCAATCGTCTTAGCAAATTGTAATATAATCCTGTGTTCTTTTAGTTTTCCGTTTTATAGTACTATAGTTCTGTTTATTATTACATTTATTTGATTTTTTTTCAGTTATTTATTTATTTTTTAAATTTATTTATTTATTTTAACTATTATCATTTTCTTATATGAAAAAAAAACTATTATATATTTTTATCTTCTCTTGTAAATGAGCCGCGAAAAAAATATTGTATCTTCGGTGGATATATCATTCTCCAAATTAAAAAAAAATACTGCTATTCTTAATTTCTTATCACTTTCTATTTTAGCCATATCATTTCACATTCCTATTTTATATTCAGTTTTTATTTTTTATCTGTAATACCTTATTTTTTTTTACTTTTCAACACTTTCTCTTTTATTATTATTTTCTTCATGATGTGGGTTACTACCTTTTGGCACTTAGTAGTTTATAGTATACACTCATACATTTTAACCTTCATAATTACCTTACTGTACATCTTTATCAATTTTTTTGCCTGTATTCACCTTCTTTTGGTTTATCTATATTTAAAATGTTTTAATATATTTGTACCGTTTTCTTATACTGTCTGTATTTTGCATATAGCCCTGAAGAAGACCTACAGCGTAGGTCGAAACGTTGGCTATCAATAAAGATTTTCTCAAATTACTTGAGAATTTCATTCAGTGACCTCTACCCGGACCAATTCTTCAACATAAAAAAAAATACATTTTAACCCATTATAAGTCATGCCTATTAATATTATATTTCTATTAATATAAATAATAGACAATTTGTCGTTCCTTTCGGATAGCAGAGACTCACTGAGACTTGTTCGGATAAAGGAGAGCTGATAATTGATACTGCCGATGAGAGATGAAGAACTACAAGAATGAGATTGGAAGATGAACTAGATAGAGGATGACGTAGATCTACTATTAAGAAGACCGGTTGCTCAGAGCGAACCTAATCTCACTTTTTTCTTTTCGACTGCCTGAGTTCGATTTCGAAAAAACCTTCGATACTCGATGGCGTCCATACAATTCTAGTCGGGCCAAGAAGCCTTTTCATCCATATTTTATTTTTTCGCTTAATTCTGTTGGGTAATTTACATCATGATGTTTTTACTTTCAGTTAATTATAGACCAATGCTCTAAGCTCCTAATTAATTACATAAGACTCACATACATGAATATTATAAGACCTATTTGGACTTACGGAGTAAACCTTTGGGTCTCCACTAAACCATCCATTTCTTCTCGTATCCAATCCTTAAAATCCTCTTTAAGTCCGTTATCATACATTTTATATCTTTATTTTACTAGTTTTTCTTAATTCTTCATGTTCCAGCCTTTTTTTATTTCTCTTTATATTATTTTTACTTTACTATCCTTTCTGTACATTTATTTTCTGTATTTAATTTTATATTCGTTATTTATAATTTATAATTTCTGTTCATTTTCTTTAATTTTATTAAATCTGTCTTATTTTATTATATCTGTCATTATTTTAATTTCTTTTCATTATCCTTAATTTTATTATATCTGTCTTAATCTTAATTTTATTATATCTGTCACTCTTTTAATTTCTTTTCATTATCTTTAATTTTATTAAATCTGTCTATATCTTAATTTTATTATATTCTGTCACTTTTTAATATTCGTTATCTTTAATTTTCATATCTGTCACTATTTTAATTTTCTACATTACTTGTCACCATATTATTGTTACTGTACATTTTTATATTTTTAGTTCTGTTGGTTTCTCTCTCTTAGCCCTGAAGATGACCTACACTGTAGGTCGAAACGTCGGCACATAATTATAAGCCTAGTACTTATCCAGTTTTTTTTTTTTTTTTTACTGCACCCCCCAACTATCTCCTTTCTACACTTAAAATCCTAAATCATTCGTAAAATTCTGAATGCTCCAAACTCCGTTATGATGTAAAGTCCTCCATAATGACCTTAATGTCCCATTTGCTGCCGATTTAGCCCGTACCTGATAGTAATTCTTTCATGATAAACTTTATTCCCACTCAGACCGACTTGTTCTAAATTGTACAGTCTCTAACACTTACTGAACCCTACCGATATGTACGAACATTATCAACATTATTATCGCTTCATTACTTATTAATGTAATTTAAACACCTTGAAGTCATTATTAATCATCTACTCCCTTCGAAAGAGAGCGGAGTATCTCAGCACGTAGAACGCTGAATTGCTAAACTGTAGTTCCCAGGTTCGAAATTGGCTGTTAGATTAAATATTTATTCTGTTAACAGGCCTTGATCGATCCTGTGGAATCAGCAAGCCCCCTGTGGCTGAGCGTGAAATCAGCCAATTCACCTCCCTGCACATTGTCCTAGAAACAGTCTCTGCAACGTACTGAACCCAATTCCCTTATTAATCAGTTAAAATGGTGTATATTTTTTTTTTTTATAGACATTTTCAGTCTATTATTTTTAAGGGAACAGCTTAGTGTTTAAAGCACTGTGCTAGAGGTCCCAGGTTCGAATCAAGCTGTGACAAGTAAATTATTTTTTCATGAATTGACTCCTTTAAATCTGAAAATCCTCCTGTGGCTCACCAAGCCTTCATAAAGAGGTACACTTAATTGCGAGTAATCGTTGCATATGAGCGTGATCTTGGCCAAATACCAACACTACTGTTGGCTTAGTAACATTAAAGTCTCGGTAATGTACTGAACCCAATTTTAAAACCTTTTTTCGAACAACCATATTTTTCAAATCTACTAAAAATAACAGATCTTTAAATAGTTTCTTATATTCAGTGATTTTATACTTTTGTAGCTTTACTTCGATATTCAATGAAATTAACTTAGAACATAGCAATATTACAATTTACTATTCAAATTAATAAAAGAATTTTTGAGTAACAATTTAGGGAGTAATAAATCAACGCCTATAATATTTTATATAATTTTTTATGTCACCTTTTTTTTTTTTTATAACCGGAGCCAACAGATTCTTGGCAAGAAACGAGAACACTCCATCATCTAGAAGTAACAATTTAGTCTCCCTCAGGCGCTAACATAATTCTTCTCTTTTTTATTTATTTATCGAATGAAATTTAAATAATATATAGTACGTATAATGGTTTATGATACCTACATGGAGTTTTTATATTTTTTTCACATCTCCAAATACTTAAGTTCTATTCGGGAAAGCTAGGTAGCTCAGACTGTAGATAAATTATTTACTCTGTTAGCAACAATGATTGGTCTCTTAAGCAATGAACTACAGAACTTCCTGGGGCTCACCCAGCCTCTATAAATTTGGTACACTTAATTGGGGAAAAATCTGGCTGTGAAATGTGATCTCGGACAAATCACATCGCTTTACAACCGTTGTCCTACAGTATAGTCTCTATCATGTACTCATACTGAACCCAAGACTCTTCGTGTAAACAGTTTATGTATTGTAACATATTTAACTTAATATGTTATTGTTATTGACCATTCCTGAATCAATATTGACTAGTTTGTTTGATTAATCATACCTATTAAAAAAATAAAAACATTTTCCCATGTTCTGCAATCTCTTCCTTGCATAACCGTTCTCCTAGAATCAGTACAATCCATACCACGTACAAAACTTATGAACCCAAGACCGATCATGGATTGTGGTACAGTTTTCTTTCTTTTTAAGGGAAATATCTGAAAAAATCCCCAAAAGCAAAACCTTAAGTCTCTAAAAGACTGGAATAGACTAGGCAGTGAACACTTGCCATCATCAAGAACGAAGTACATCAAAGAAGACAAACGCTAAAAGATCTCACATCAGCTAGAGGCTCATCAGATAGAGATAGCAACCTCACTCCAAGATGAGTCTTTTTAGGCTGTTGATGTGAGATGAACTGTACTTTGACTGCTACGATGTGATTTAAACCTTGCAACTTGACGAGGCAACTCAACCTTCACCATGTTATTAGTACAATTACAGTAACCGTGTGGATGCTCTTTAATTTTGTATTGTGTAACATCCTGTATTCTCCAGCGGCCTAGTCCTTTTTCTGACCCAATATTCTACGCAATATCTTATTTTTTAATACCTTAGCACGTTGTTCATCCTTCAAAGTTAGTGGATATGTTTCACACCTACGCTGAATAAGAAAAGTGTATACAAGACACAAATAAAAGTCTTCCAGATCTAATTTAACTATATATTTAGCCCGGCAGGTGCCCTAGGATTTTTTAAAGGGAGTAAAAAATCGTTAGTTACGCCGTCCTTCGGAAGGGACGTTAAACGAGGGTCCCGAGCCTGTACGATGTCAGGTACTCGTTAAAAATCCCTATCCTAATTAAACCTGGATAGGCAAAATTTAGAGCTCCCACTGTAGCATC
The DNA here is from genome assembly GCA_037127475.1 of Arma custos. Taxonomy (NCBI): domain Eukaryota; kingdom Metazoa; phylum Arthropoda; class Insecta; order Hemiptera; family Pentatomidae; genus Arma; species Arma custos. Next base: position 63,134,956 of record CM073765.1, on the reverse strand, counting down.
GTCCGATTAGCCATAGCAGCATAAAGTGACGTTAAATGAACAAACAAACTATCTATTTAGAAATGTTAAATTGATTCACAGAACTACAAATACAAAAATACATTTCAATCAAAGCATTTGCATACTGACTTAATAAATCCATCGGTCGACGAACTTACTGAAAAAAATTTCAAGAAAAATAACTCATTGCTACAGGAAGAAGTGACTAAAAATGTTCTTCGTGCCTTTCGCGGCATTCAGTTTCAATTTTACCAACACGTGATCTGCTGATCGGCATTTATTTTAAACTATCTTAAGGAATTTAATCACTAATCGCGCGACGCTACTGTGGAAGTTCTAAATTTCGTTTATCCAAGTATAATAATGATAGGGATTTTTACCGATTACCTGACGTATTACGTCAGAATTGCCTTACTGAAGGGCGACATAACTAAGGATTTTTTACTCCATTTTAAAACCTCCCAAGGCAACCTTTAGAAATATAAATGATCGTGCGTCTACTTCGAAGAGTCATAATTCGCGGATCTAGTTTGATCTGTCGTTGTCCTTGAACCGATAGGAAGGACACTAATGAACACTTACTTGCACAACTATTGTTGTAAAGTCTCCACAGTACAGTCTCCACTAAGTAGTGAATCCATGATCCTTTATGGGTTTTAATACAGATTTTCATTAAGAAAGAAGACCATATCAAGATATAACTAGTCGAAACTGTAAATTATTTTTTCTCTTCTGCTTTCTGATTGGTGAGGTCGGCATCGAGCCTTCGGGTTCGATAAACCTTATTTTTATTACTATTATTATTTATTTAAGAGTTATTGTTTATTCAAGCGCTGAAGCCACTAAGAAATAGAGCTTACTTATATAGTATACATCAGATCTCTTGCCAGATCGATCCCTCTGTCAGGTTTCATTAAAGGACGTTTAACAAGCAGTTAGTTGTTAACGAGCTGCGGCGGGAATTAAATATCAGTTAAGCCTTAGCCTTCGAGATGATCTAGAAGGCTCATGCTTCCAATTTCGTCAGCTCGCTATTATTTATATTATATTTATTGCTAAGGGCTGTTATTTATATGTCGCTATTATTTATATTATATTTATTGCTAAGGGCTGTTATTGCCACCTTTACCTCCCTGTTCTCCAATTTTACTTACCTGGCATATTTCTATTTTATCATCATACCATTTGGTAAAGTTAAGGAACAGGGCTAACATTCGTTTAAGCGTACCCTCGCGAGGTGGCAACCATACATATCAATCGAAAGCTCTTTCGATTTGAAGTCGAATGGCATAACTCCCAGCGTCCCCAAAGGTCAAATAAAAAAGCAACGCGTCCGTTAGGTTCAGTATTGTTGGTGATTAGATGGTTAGGGGTGGTTAGAAGTGGTTACATAAGGTATCTAGCGTTTCGAACATTTTAAGAAACTTTTTTATTTGACCTTTGCGGACGCGTAGCTTTTTTATTTGACCTTTGCGGACGCTGGGATTTATGTCATTCGACTACAAATCTAAACAGCTTTCGATTGATATATATGGTTAAGTGTTTTTTTATGGTTTTGCTAGGGGTTGTTAGGTTTTTTTTTTTTGGTGGTTTGGTTAGCGGTGGTTATGGTTTGGTTTGGTTATGGTCATGGTTTGGTTAGGTTTTTTGGTGGTTAGATGGTTAGGGGTGGTTAGATGGTTAGGGGTGGTTAAGATGGTTACATACGGTATCTAGCGTTACGAACGTTTTTAAGAAACTTTTTTATTTGACCTTTGCAGACGCTGGGAGTTATTTGGGGTGGTTAGGTGGTTTTTTTAATGATTTTTCATGGTTTGGTTAGGTTAGGTTAGATTAGGTTAAGTATTTTTGGTGATTAGATGGTTAGGGGTGGTTAAGGTGGTTACATACGGTATCTAGCGTTGCGAACGTTTTTAAGAAACTTTTTTATTTGACCTTTGCGGACGCTGGGAGTTATGTCATTCGACTACAAATCGAAAGAGCTTTCGATTGATATGTATGGTTGCCACCTCGCGAGGGTACGCTAAAACGAACATTTACCAGAAACAGAAATAGTAATCTCATTTTAAAACAAATAGAAAATATTCGACAAGCCATTATACCAAGAGGAGCAGGGTTGCTCATTGGTTGAGAGCTGACCAGTGCCGAAAGTCCAAGGTTGGATGGATCCTTTGGGATCTAGAGACCCTCAATAAAGTGGGTACCGAAAATAGGGGAAAACCTGGCGGTTGAATGTGATCACATGACCACATGCACGACCGTTGTCTAAGAAACTGTACAGTGACTACCTTGTACTGAATCCATGACTCTTCATAAGTACAGGATATTTATTTTCTCTTTTTTTTTAATATATGTAAATAAACTAATATAAATGAAAAGGATAGGCGTTTCAGCACCGTGTTTTGCTTTTTCAAGTAAATACTAACAATTTGCGTACTCAACCCATGGCATTTCATGTTTGTAGTGGTACAGAAAAAGAAGATTGTCAGTTCCTATACATATTATAAAGCAAAGTCCTCGGCCGCGTATGTTCGCAGTAAACTCAATAACTACTGCACGGATTTTCATGCGGTTTTCACCAATAGATAGAGTGATTCACCAGGAAGGTTTAGGTATATAATTTGTCGAGATTTTGTGTAAATGGGTTGGAATATAACGATAATTGTCGGAAATGTTTGAAACAGTATAGCCTCCTGGGAGGTTTCATCGAAGATACTGCCAAATATCTTTGTCGTATAACGAAACAATGCATGCTGGAATATTCCTCTTTTACAGATCTACAAAAAAGTCACTGATAGCATATATCTATATTTTAAGGATAGCTTGCTGTACCTATTTTATATTCTAAAAAAAATGATCAATGAATATTCTGAAAAAATGAATGCGGTATTTGGAAAGCTATTTCGATGAGTACAATATTAATTATTATCAACTTATATACTTTAGTTATCTTAAGCATTTCATGGGCATTATTAGAATATTTTATACCATATAATTTGAGTATCTTATGGGTTATCGCAAAAACTTAAAGCGCAAGAAAATAATTTCGTATATAAAGAAATATTTAGATTTGTTATTATGTTTACAATAGCTACATGATAAAATACATTAGACAGGCACAAGATGACGTATGTCTTACTACTCGTGCAATTGTCGACGTTGTTCGCTTGTTTAAAAATTAAAAAAAAATCATGGAGGTTGTTGTATGTTTATTTAACGTCACTTTATGCTGCTATGGCTAATCTAAATGCTACAGTATGAGCTCTTGATTTTGCCTATCCAGGTTTAATTAGGATAGGGATTTTTAACGAGTACCAAACATCGTACAGGCTCGGCCCATTTAACGTCCCTTCCGAAGGACGGCATAACTAAGGATTTTTTACTCTCTTTAAAAAATCCTAAGGCCACCTTCCGGGCTACGAACCCACGATCTTGGGCTTAGTAGGTTGTTATGCTAGCCATTACTCCACAGGTAGCTCCTGTGGTTAATTATTTTTACTTTTTTTCTATTATTACAGATTTATACTGTTCACCCAGCAGTCAGTTCCCCTCGCAGCCTAACAATAATATGCCATAGCATGTTCTTAATGCTCTAACGTGACATGGCATATTTCATTGAGCCTAATAGTTTTCTTGCTGTCTCTACAAAAAAGAAAATTAAAAAAAATATATATGTTCATGCAAAAAATATCATTTATATATGATTAACCTCAGTCCATTTAGCTATCTCTCGATAAGAGGTCTTCATTCTTTATAAAAAAGTGTACAACCCAGAAAGGGTGTTGGGTTTATTACTTGATAGAGACTGTACTGTTTCTAAGATAAATGTTGTGAAGGTAGATGGTTGGATAATATTAATCCAACCTAACCATGGTTCAAATACAACGACTAATCGTTCATGATCCACGAATTATGAATGTTCGAAGTTAGTAGACGCGCTAAAACCTATAGATCTGGGGTCATATGTATAGTCATTATATATTGCGGTCGCAACCCGGAAAGTTGCCTTAGAATATATATGTATAGAATATATATTAGAATATTTTATACCATATGATTTGAGTATCTTACGGGTCGTATATATATAAAAATATCCTTGGTTACGCCATTGTATTACTTCGGAGGAGAGGTACAATGACAGTCCGAAGCCTTTGTGATGTTAGATACTGGTTAAAGATCCCTATACAACTTATACCTGTATAGGCAATGCTTAGGATTCCGACAGCAATATCGTCCGATCAGCCATCATAAAGTGGCATTAGTAAATGACCAATCCATCTATTTTTCTTGCTGCAAATGAGATAATACACAAACATATATGTATATATGAATGTACCATTCATACAACATATATCATCGCCATAAAATGTCATGTTTCCCATTTTTATTGTCACTTAAAGACGGACGAAGTTTTATGAGATTTTTTATTTGATCTTCTTTAGATAGCTAATTTATAAATTAACATAATACGTATAAAGTCCCTCATAGGTAATATCGAAAATGGAATCGATTTTTTTCATTTCGATTACCGATTTTATTGTACATAAAATTACCTTTTTTTATTTATTATTTATTACTCGGTAAATAATTACACTTTTACCTTTCCACAAAACTTTTAGTTAGTTGCCACTGCGACGAGAGAACTAGAGCTAAGTTGACAAAACTAATTCAATCTAAGTTGCTCCTGTTGTTCACCTTCTCTACGAGTATCTGCCAGCTTCATTCGGAGTTCTCTTGCATTCCTAGCCGCTTTGAACTTTGTCTTAATTCAATTCCTTTAATTTTAGTTTAGATTATTAATTTAAAATGTTATATTTTGAAACTTTTTTTATATATCAGGTCAGTCCAAAAGTTCGTGCGCATTTTGTCAAAATTTTTAAATGGTGTAAATAAAACACAATTTGACATTTTAATGTATGATGTATTTTCCTCCGCTATCTATAATATCTCGCCATCTTTTGGTAGGTTTTTTTTTTTATTCCATTGCTGTAAACAGATGCTGGTTTTGAAGAAAAAAACTTCTGAGTTCAATTTGCATATTCTGTATATAATTGAACTTTTTGCCTTGGATAAAATTTTGTAAGGCACAAAATAACTGAAAATCACTTTGGGAAATACCTGGGGAGTATGCAGGATGCTGCAAAAGCTCCCACTTAAGTTCATTAATTTTTTTGCAGCATTTATAATGAAAAAAAAATGCATATAAAAAACAGCACGTTTATATGCGTTATCGGTACTCTTATGCGTCTGATCTTTACGAAATTTGGTTACAAACTGGCGCATACATGAGTCAAGCGATGACAGGTTCGGAATCTTATCGATCTGGTATCAATAATGAATCAATGACCTGATTATTGCATTGTTTAAAATATTGGAATGCAAGAGTAAAAATCCAAAAAAGCAAAGCAAAGTCTAAAATAGTGGAAAAAGCTAGACAGTCGACGTTTCGCTGATTAATGCATCATCAGACAAGCGCCTCCAAAATTTCAACCTACTTCCCAGTGAAGAAGATCAAGAGCAATTAGATAGGACTCTGAGGTGGGCAACGAAGGAGAAAAACAAAACCATTATTTCGTACTCAAGCCCAGAATATCTCTTAGTAATAACCTCTCTTCTTCCTACCAACATCCTGGATTATCCTTTTTCTTAAAAAAAAAATAAAAAGAAAAAAATAAGAGAGGATCAAATTAGAAGTAATCCTTTGTTCCTTTTGTCTTAAACGGTCTTCTTTTTCTTAAACGGTTCGGAAGAAACTCCTGTCGCAGCAATTAAGAAGGAATACCACCATTTTAATGGAACGATGCCCCTGCTATGAGTTAAGGAATTAGGAAGGTTCAAAGAGAAAGAGTAAAACTTTTTTTTTTTATTACTCTTCTCAATCATTATAAGGCACATCCTAACATCTCAGAAATATCTTAATTCTTTTAAAAAAGAATATCACGAGATAAGACAAAATCCAGTTTCAGGAGAAAAGAATTTATTGATGTCAAAAGATGGAAAAACAGACAAGTACCGTTTTGGGATTTTTTTAAAAGTGATAACTTCCTTAGCCACGTTTAGCGAATTTCGGTCGGGGATAAACCTCTGGCTTCTCGTCAGCAACATCATCGAGACTGGCGACACCTAGCGGTCTGAGCTTGAGTTATACAAATCATTTCATTCAACTTTAGTTTAAACATTAGAATTCCATTGATATAAGAATAACAATATTTATCTAAAAATTCGTTTAATTATTGTGCAATTGATATTAATAATAACTCAAAACATCAATAACTGATTGAACTTTTCGTTTACCCCAAAATATTTTATTTTTAACAGTCAAATGACCTATTTTATTAAATGATAAAAAGTACAGATGTTCTAATTTATTGTTGAACTTTACTATGATAATAATGCTAATAATGAAAACAAAAGCTATGTAAATACAAGGTATAAATAACATAAATATATACTAATTATTATTTCAATCATTGATATATTGTATGGAGCATATGCTGCCCATTATAGTTTTGATTAATAAATAAAATACTTGACAATATATACAATTGTTGATCGGAGTGTCGATTAATGTGAAAACTAGACTAATGTTAATCATTTAAATTTACAAATTTGAAACAAATGAACTGTACCATTACAACCCATGAATTATTACACCAGAAAGGATCTGATTGGCTGATGCAGAGGTCGGTCGTACACACACACTCGAGGAGAGTGGACACAGCTGTCACCTGCACCACCTGTCGTTGCCTGGCAACCGATCCATCTCTGTCGACCATCACAATCACAATAATCTTCTATTTACCTTTCATTTAGATATCTCATCCTCCTCATCAATTATTATGAAATAAAGAGAACAGTTCTAACAACCAATCAAATTTTGTCATTTATGTCTTATGATACATTTTCACCCGATAATGTCAACATTACTCTGATAATTGCCTTCAGTGCAATTATCAATCACTATGACAATACGTCTTGAGTTTGACAACATTATCCCAAATAAATTTCAAAATGTCACGTTTTGGCAATGCGAATGTTCAAACTGTAAATGCGCTAATCAATGAAAAAATTCCCAGAAATACAACCTACAGTCACAAAGTTGTGTTGAATTATAAATTTTTTTGTCAAAAAATTTTCCGCCGAATGTCCCTTGGACTATGACAAATGCCTCGTAATTATTCCGCAGATTGTCGCTTCGAGTTGAGTTACAAGTCTTAATTGTTTATTCGTTTCCCTTTTAATATTTTCCAAAAATACAAGTTATCATGATCTCTTTAGTGTAGAAAAGAGAATTTAATTATGGAAAATATATATATACTTTGGTAATCATTTCATCTAGAATTGAACGTTTCAATAAACATATATCTTCTTTATATATATATATATATATATATATATATATATTATAAAAATATATAAAATTTATATATTTTTTGTTCTGTTTGTTTCTCTCTCATAGCCCTGAAGATGGCCTACATTGTAGGTCGAAACGTCGGCACTAATTAAATATAAGTCTGGTACTTATTTGGTGTTTTTTTTTTTACTACACCCCCCAACTTTCTCCGTTCTCCATTTTATCATCCAGTCAACTATTTTCCTCTCATATATCTTCTTTACTTCGAAATGTTAGTTGAAACTTTTGTTTCTTGATGAAATGATTACAGAAATCTACTCATTACCCATAATTACATTCTCTTTTGCATACTAAAGTTCAGGACAGCTTGTATTTTATAGCTTGTATTATTGGAAAATATTAAAAATAAAACGAATAAAGTTTGTTAAAACTTGTAACTCGACAACCTGCGGGGTAGAAACCGGATATATTTGTAGTCACTAACCGCGAAAACTACTGAATGAAATTATAATTACAATAGTCGCCAGGTGGTTCTGCAATAGCATAATATTTTCTTCTTCATTTAATTCATAAGTTCAACCAATAATTATTGCTCTACTGTTTACAGTACAGTAACTACAGTTAAACTGGGGCCGTCAGAATAATCATACTCCCACGATAGAAACTCAAGTACTAAGGTATTGCTGAAGTCTGTTCATGTTGGAGAAGATATTCTGAATCTCTCAAGAATGTTATAACTTGTGTACTAGTTAGTCTCCCAAGCCAGTCAGTTGCGAACTCGGGTGTAAATAGCTTCCCTATTTTAGGAACATAACTTTCGAACAAACTACACCACACTTGAGATGGACTTGAAGAAGAAGAACATATTGGGGTGCGCTGCGGTAGACCGCAAGGCACTATCTCCTTGCGCAATTCTTTGCTCAGTCACGTCCGAAATCTTTTTGCTTCAGTCGAAATAGGATTTCCATGGCTGTATCAAGAAGTTCGGAATTTTTTTATAAATTTTTCTGTTTTAATATTCTTGTAACTCTTTATGTAATTAAATTATATAGCTAATAGTTATTCTGAGATTAATTATGTTTATTTTGGTCATCTGGTGCTGGAGTTTCTGTGGTATAAAGTATTAATTCTGCTGGCAGCTGAGAAACGACCTCAGATGCAGAGGCCCTCCTGGGGGGCTTATCAGTCCTGTATAAAAGACAGATAATAATAATAAGGCTTAGCGAACCCGAATGCTCGATGCCGATACCACCAAACCTAAACCCGCCGGATCACTCTTAATGCAATCCTCCCACCTACGCCTCGGACTGCCCCTAAGACGATTCCCAGTCGTCACAGCGCTTAATGACATCTAAGTAATTCGTTCATTACTAAGTCCAAAGCCACTTTAATGTTAAAGCAACTTTAACATCTTAATATTCGTGACGCTATCATGTCAGAAATATTTACCCGATGCATGCTTTGCAATTCCGCCTTGTGTAATCTTACTAATCTTACTAATATTATAAATGTGAAAGTTTGTATGTTTGTCTCCCTTTCTCGCAAAAACTACTGGACGGATTTGGATGAAAATTATTGAGTAAAATAGGTTATATATCATAGGCTACAGCAAGGGCAGATTTATGTGGGTCACGACGGCATGTACCCCCTCCCTTTATGGTACATAATTAAAGGCGAATCAGGAACTTAGCATCTTGAAATTTGTAGATAGGTTCTTTGTATAGTTTAAGAAAGAAATTTGGATAATTCTACCCCAAGGGTTTCCCCTTTAATATAATAGGGGTTCAAAGATTGTATGGAATCCGTCAGTTTTGAAGTTAGAACGTACGAGTAACTTATATTTAAAAAAAAAATTAAATTATTTATTTAAAATGATGTTTCACGAAACTTTATGTGGCAGACCAAATTCCACGCGAGCGAAGCCGCGGGCATAAGCTAGTCTCCTATATTTTCCTGTAGTACATATCATACTTTTTTGGGCCGAATATTCTACGTAACACCTTACTTTCGAGTACCTGCAAACGTTGTTCATCCTTCAGTATTAGCGGCTACGTTTCACATCCTTAAAGAAGAGTTGGAAGAATGATGGTTTTATAAATTATGATTTTTAGATATCGGTACAAAAGACGCGAGCTTAGTAATGTCGAGACCGAATTATAACGACCATTTCCCGCCTTTATTTCCTCTTGAAATAAAAGGTCTGTTAAATTTTATTAACTATAATTTTTTTTTCTGAACCATTTTCTTTTCCATATTTAAACGGTCAAGTATAAAATTTCATATTAGAGAAGAATTGGTTGACTGTATCTTCTAATGTAAGGAAGAAATAGTTGGGGGTGCAGTCAATAAAAACACCTAAATAAGTGTAACTTATTTATTGTGTGCCGACGTTTCGGCCTACAATGTAGGCCATCTTCAGGGCTAAGATAAAGAAACAAACAGAAATATACAAAAACGTTGCAGTAACAAGAATATTTTTGTTAATTTTAATGTTTTTTTTATTTTTTTATTTTAATGTTTGTTTCTCTCTCTTAGCCCTGAAGATGGCCTACATTGTAGGCCGAAACGTCGGCACACAATAAATAAGTTACACTTATTTAGGTGTTTTTATTGACTGCACCCCCAACTATTTCTTCCTTATATATAAAATTTCATAGTTTAGCCGTTTCCTCTAAATACTCTTAGCAACATCTACACCGCAATATCCGAACTGTTCAGTTAGGCCTGATAATCAGTGGTGATTTGAAGATCGTCCCTCAGTGTGACACGCGATGCGGACACTGCTGTGACAGCAATATGTCTTACTAACATGTCAACTAGGCGATTAATTATTAGTGGTGATTGTAATTATGTATAGTTATGTTAGTATAGTTATGTTACATAGGGAAGGGAATTCCTCCATTGCGTGATCAATCTTAGCTACTGAATCCGTTCGTAGAGGATCGCCATTGAACGTTTAATGGCAGTGCATTTCTCAAAAAGTGAGAGGTATTATTAGTTTTATTCAGACATCGTTCAGGAACGAGTCGTTCCTTTTATACTCAAACCTATAAACTAAGTAGACAGTTTTACAAAGGCATTTAAAAGATCTAAAGATTTTATAACTTGCCAATACAGATGAACGTTAGCTGATGCAATTCAATCTTATTTAAATTGCTTGTCCTTAATAGCTTTCAATTAAAAGAGCAATTAAAATGACAATAGCGAATCGTTTGTTTTCATAACAATGGAATGATATTAGTTTTATCCAGAACTCATTCAAGAAGGAGTCGTTCTTAATTTATCAGCCCTGAAATAATTTATGATTTGCAAATAATAATCGCGCAATATTAATTAACTTTTACAATTTTCAATAATTGAAGTGTATTTATTTTATAAATAACATACCTCTATATAATATTTAATTAATTTTATCCAAATAAATTATTTAATGATTTAATGACGGTTCTTCTATTAAACTGTAAATTACCTACTGTCTAAGGAATCTTGGTGTGCAATATGCTGAGTTGTTATGCTCAAGGGTGGATTTAGGGGGGGCCAAGGGGCACGTACCCCCCCGACGGTTTTTTGTGTACTGTGGAGAATCCATTACAGTACATACTTATAAGCAAATCACATGATGATAGGTGTTAAAATATATCAATAAAATAACAGAAATAACATGAGTGAAACATGAGCAATATAGTTGGACAGCATTGCTGCAAATAAAGCATTTCTCTCTCTCTAGATATTTTAATAAACCTTTGAAACCATTTTATAATTTCTAAGATATTTCTAAGAAACCTTTCTATGATATTTCTAAGATAAGTTTATTTCTAAGATATTGTTTGCCAGTCTGCCCGTTGTGTCCCCCCTCCCCCCAAAAAAATCCTGGATACACCCTTGGCTATGCTGAAGGTTCCGGGTTCAAATCCAGCTGTGAGAGATAAATTATTCAACTCGTTAACAGCCACGGATGAACCTTGTGGGTTCTACAGACCCTCCCGTGTACGTTCTGTTGGGGGAACTCTTAACGATCTCGGACAAATCATTTCCCTGTATTACCATTATCTTAGAAACAGTACAGCCTTTAGTATGTTCTCAAACCAAGACGATTGATGGATAGTATTGAGCAGTTTAAGTTAATTGAGAGAAAATCTGGTGGTTAAAGCTGATCTCAGCCAGATTACATCCCTGCGCAAGGGGCGACCTGTGGTCTAGTGGTTAGCATAACAAACTACTAAACCCAAGATCCAATTTAATAGAAGAACCGTTATTAAATCATTAAATTATTTATGTGGATGCAATAAATTATTAATTAATTAAATATTATATAGAGGTATGGTATTTATAAAATTCTTCGATTATTGAAAATTGTAAAAGTTAATTAATATTGCGCGATTATTATTTGCAAATCAAAAATTATTTCAGGGCTGATAAATTAAGAACGACTCCTTCTTGAATGAGTTCTGGATAAAACTAATATCATTCCACTGTTATGAAAACAGACGATTCGCTATTGTCATTTTAATTGCTCTTTTAATTGAAAGCTATTAGGGACAAGCAATTTAAAGAAGATTGTATTGCATCAGCTAACTAATAATACCCTTTTTCACTACCTGAGAAATGCATGAGAGATAACTTGACCCTTTAACTGTATAATCAAACTGAACAAGTTTTTTTTTTATCTTAGGGATGCCTTTAGCCATTCTATAAACCTGTACTACAACAGATGAAGGGTTATAGGTTCATTACATGGTAGGGACTGTATTGTTTCTTGGACAAATGCTACATTACGACTTGTCCGGGATGATGCTCAACCCGAGAGGTTTTTACATATTTATTTATTTATTTCCATATTTCCGCACCATATTTATTTACTATTTATATATACTCTTCTTATTACCAAAAAAAAAGAAACCTGACTTAATTGTTGAAGAAACCTCCTTTTTGTTGGAACTAGTCAATGTTCTTGCAAAATTCAGTTGTTTTTTTTCATTATCTTTTAAAAATTCATATATTTGTTGGATTTGTCTGACTGTGATACGACTCCTGGTAGCTCAGTGGTTTAGAGCACTACTACGACAGGCAGACGACCCGGGTTCGAATCTTTTCGAGGGCAAATCTTTTCTCTTCAAAGCAAAAATATTTATTTATAAAAAATAACAATAAACAATTTATAAAAAATAAAAATTCATAAAGTTCGAACAAAACCATATGGGCAACCTGTGGTCTAGTGGTTAGCGTAACAAACTACTAAGCCCAAAATCGCGGGTTCGTAGCCCGGCAGATGGCCCTAGAATTTTTTAAAAGGGTGTAAAAACCCTTAGTTACGCCGTCCTTGGGAAGGGACGTTAAACGGGGGTCCCGAGCCTGTACGATGTCAGGTATTCTTTAAAAATCCCTATCCTAATTAAACCTGGATAGGCAACATTTAGAGCTGCCACTGTAGCATCGTCCGATCAGCCAGAGCAGCATAATAACAAATAAGTGTTCACTTATTCTGTGTTATTTATGACTGCACCCCCCATCCTTAAAAAAGTTCATCTATGGACTAAACTCTTGGTTATTTCGATTTATATATCGATTTTTCGATTTATATATCGATCTTCATACTCCGCCCTTGAAAATGGTCTACATGACCTCTAGCATTGAACTAGTCCTTGCTGAGCGAACGAAAACAGAAGACAATCAACTAATTCCGTTACATCATTCCTTAATTGTGCCTCCATCACGAAAATACGCATTCCGGTCTTAATGGAACTCATTTCAGAATATTCAGATAGTGTCAAAGACCAAAGCCTAGCAGTAAACAATCATGATGAGCGTTGTGTAGTTTCTTGAATTCGAAAATATGTTTCAAACAAACATGGATGCTTTTTTGAAGTGATTTTTGTTAGGGGATAAACTTGTGAGTTCGCGTCAGTATATTTTAATTTTTATAGTTAAATGTATTTTATAAAATAATTTACTTGTACTTGTGATCTTAGTATTGTTGAACTTAACGATGATAATATTGCTAAAAATTAATATAAAGTCCATATAAATACGAACACAAGGTATAAATAAACTTTGAAGGGGCGTACTTGTTTACACACCACGTTTTTTGTAACGTCGCTTGTTTACACACCACGTTTTTTGTTCACCAACTCTCGGCAGGTTATGTACATGGTTATGTCAGTGTTGCTAACAAATATTTTTAATAAATTAATTGTTTAATCACTGGCAACACTGACTGCGCTGGGTGTGACCTTCCCCAGTGACAGGTCAGGTTATGTTTGTGTTGTTACAAAACTAATTATTAATTCAATTAAATTATTGATATTTTGTATTGAGCTCGTGCAGGCCATTAGTTGTTATGAATAATAAATAAAATACTTGAAAATGTATATAATTATTGATCGGAGTGCCAATATATGTCACAACCTGACAAATCTTATTAGTTTCACTTTATAAATCATGAAATTTAATGAATTCAGACAAAAATTGATTTATAAGTTCAAAAAATAACGCAGTTATTCCAAAGTTTTGGATTTTCACTTCTGTTAGTAGTCCTCATGACAGCATACTTTAATTTTTTAATGCCGTGACATAAAATTTTCTTAATTAATTACAAGAAACTAGACCTTTTAAGTGAAGGGTTATCTGAAACCAGCCTAGGCGGTCGACCGAAAACCCCATAAGTAACATGATATTCTTCTTACAAAATGCCTCCTCAGGCGAAAGAAATTCTGCGCACGCTTCCATTGTTTTAATAAAATATTTTTTAAATTAAAAATAAAATGTTTTGATAAAGAAATTGTTAAGATTTATTGGTCATATTTGTTATGAGTAGTTGTAGAATGACAATAAATAAATATTCTGAGCAATACATAGTTTTTTTATTCTCAGCCCTGATGATGGACGAAAAACAGAGCCGAAACGTTGGCTCGAAATAAAGTTTTTCTCATTTGTGTAAAGTTCATTCACTGCACTCCCCAACTTTTTCAACATTGCTCAAGGTACATTCAGTCAACAATTTCCTCGAAAACAAAAAAATATTCTAGGAAGAAAATGGTCTGGGTGGAGGTAAAAAAATTGCTCTTTTTTTTTTAACTGTTTATTAAAAATCCGAACAAAAAAATATTCTTATATTTTGATACAAAGAAAACCAAACCTAACTAGTTTACGGAAGTTTATAAAATTTAACCTGTGGTCTAGTAGTTAGCATACCATACTTCTAAGCCCAAGATCGCAGGATCGTAGCCCGTGCCAGGTGGCCCTAGGATTTTTAAAGGGAGTAAAAAATCCTTGTGTAATGCCGTCCTTCGGAAGGGACGTTAAACGGGGGTCCCGAGCCTGTACGATGTCAGGTACATACTCGTTAAGATTCTCTATCCTAATTAAACCTGGATAGGCAAAATTCAGAGCTCCCACTGTAGCATCGTCCGATTAGCCATAGCAGCATAAAGTGACGTTAAATGACCAAACAAACAAGGTTGGAGAAAAATTTAAAAAGTTAATTTACAATAGACTTTTTTCAAAAAAATATAAAAATGGAATGGAATCGACAGATGAAAAAATATCAAAATTATTCAAGCGTAATCGTTAGATGATCTAAACCGTACTAACTACAACCACATAAGGATCTTGAGTTCAATACATGGTAGAGACTGTGCTGTTTTCTTGAACAACTGGTTTGTAGCGGATCATCTGTACAAGATCCTGTTCAACCGCTAGGATTTTCCCCCAGTTGAGATTATCCACGAGAAATTCATGAAGACAGTACTAATTAAGGACGCGACCAGAACATCAACAGAGAGTTTCAAATTGCAGCCTCCTCACTAAGAGCTAGATATTGTCCGGTAGACATCCTATTAACTCTCTGAGGAAATTCGCTACGTTTAAATTAACTTACCTTTCAGGTAAATTAGTTAATTGATTGACTAAATGAAGGTGAGGTAATTTAATTAACCTTAGTTGGAAATGGCAATGAATTTTTAATGTGTGCTTCATCACAGCTCATCTAATTAACGAGAATGTAGGTAATATTGTTCTTTTTTTTTTTTCAAACTTGTCAAATTTTCAAATATATGTAGCTCCACATTTTACTAAATTATTTTAAGAAAATTAAAACTTATAAAATAATTGTTAAAACATGAGTGGATAAGGAATACTCTTGTAATTTGTAAATTAAATAAAACAGAAAACAAAAGTAACCGCGGATAATTAACCAATTCAAGCATCATAAAAACAAAAAGAGATCAATGATAAAGTTAAAAATATTTTTAAAAAACATCTGACACTCACAATCCAAGAAGACAATCTTATGTAATTTTAATTTCCATCTTTTGTATATTTTCTTATGTTTTATTTTTCTTGGTAGCTTTGTTTTGAGTATCCTTTCTTCCTTTATGGGTGGATACATTTTCTTCAATTTTTTTTAAAGCGATAGCTTCTTTTTGTTCAATTTCTCATACCTGTCTCAGTATCATCCTTATGCTGTAGTTTTTGCGTTTAGACCTTAATGGTGGTGGGATGCTGTCTATTTTATGATTTTTGTCTCTTTTGAGTTTTAGTTTTCGTGAGTTTCTTAGTTTATCCGTCCTCTGTTTGTATTTTGTTTTATTTATTTTTTATTATAATGCAATTGGTAAAAAACCACAATGCAAAGCCTTATGTTTCAAATTCAGTAATACACCCACTTACCAGTCGACGTTTCGCCTATTCAGGCATTATGAAGAGACCAAAAACAAAAAGGGGTTATGTGAATCACATCTGGAAGAAAAAGGGGCAATACATCCCATCGATCAACAGCCCAAACAGGCTCCAAACATGAGACAGCACCCCACCACCAAGACGTTCAACATACAACTCATTGTATTGTATGTACGAGTTGTATGTTAAACGTCTTGGTGGTGGGGTACTGTCTCATGTTTGGGCTGATGATCGTTGGGATGTATTGCACCTTTTTCTTCCAGATGTGATTCACATAACCCCTTTTTGTTTTTGGTCTCTTCATAATGCCTGAATAGGCGAAACGTCGACTGGTAAGTGGGTGTATTACTGAATTTGAAACATAAGGCTTTGCATTGTGGTTTTTTCCCAATTGCATTATAATAAATAATAGTGTTTCTTTTTGAGCTTTTGGCTCTAGTTTATTTATTTATTTTTTATGCTAAAGAATAAATAAACATTAAGTTTATAAAAGCACGTAGACTGCTGAGTTTCTTCCAAGTCCCAGATCAGAAATCCCAAGCTCACGACTGACTGTGGTACGTAAATTATTTATTTTGTTAACATCGGTTAATCGCTTCTTCGAGCTCCAAAGACTTTTTATATGCTCATTTAGTCTTAACAAAGTAAAATGTGTTCTAATTGAGGAAAAGGGAGGGGTTCAGCGTATGCACCTCCACACGAAACAGTTGATAATGGAATCTCATCGTTTTTGTTATTGCTATAATTCAAGAAGCTAGAAAACATAACGAAAAAAAATAAAACAAATGAATAAAAAAAGGTTAAGAAAAATAACCGTTATACAACCGTGGTTTTCTACCTCAGCACGTAACTGTTACGTTGCATAATTTAATATTTTTTTAAATTCTTTAAACCATAATATTTTCAAGAAAATGCATCTTTCAACAATTATAGTTAAAATTTAAAACATCTTAATATTTCTATTTTTTTATTAATTGTTTTAATTTTTTAATATTATTATTTAAAAGAGAAAAAAATTGATCCGCCTTAATTAAAGTAATGTTCAATGAGCATTATTCCCCATATATACATCGCAAAATTGGGAGAACACGGGGATATAGGATCGGTGAAGAGAAGGGATTTGCCTGACTTGGTTACGAGCCCTGGTAGCTCAATTGGTTAGAGCACTGTCACGGAGATGGGGACGATCCGGGTTTCTTTTCTCTTCAAAATAAAAATGTATAACCTTCATATTTCGTTCCTATGTTTGGTCGCCTTTTTTGCCGAAAACTGTTTCGGAATAGAAGACCAGCCTTATATCTGCAACCACTGTAAATAAGTCTTTAAGTCGATTTTTTTCCAAAATGAGTTAATTATATTGAGGTGAAAATCGTGTCGTCATAGTTAATATAAACATTAACGCCATTTTAAGCCAATGCCTGACTTAATGAAGTAACTTATTCGCTACCAGATAAACACGGTTCCGCTTCCTTAAATATAAGAAACTCATTTTGATTGAAATTCGACTTAACTATTTACTCACAGAGGCTGCAGATTTTACCTAGAATGTCATAAAATTTCGTTGTTATATCATAAAAACAACACTTTTACCACTGCAAATCGTGAAAGGTCTGGGGTTTATTACATGATAGAGACTGTGCTGTTTCTCGGACAACAGTTGTGCAGGGAGGTCAATCGTCCCGGATCACGCTTATTTTGGGTGCATCTCTGGCCGAACCCAGGACCTTCTGCATGGCTACTCAGCGCTCTGCCACTGAGCAATTCCACTCACTCAAAATTTAGCTACTCATAATAAAACCTCCACTCTGACCTTAATGGTTATGCGAGTCTTTTTTTATTATTATTTATAAAGCATTATTATTTTATTTTTATCTTTATTATTATTCTGGTTCGGTGTAAGACCAATAACAGACACGCAGACAGGTCATCTTCGCTGGATGTTTATAAACTCTACCGACTCCTGGCCATACTCCAGCTAGGCTACGAATACTCCCGATATATTTCTGGAACACGAGAGCCCCAGTTCTATTTAGTGGAAGTGCCGCCCGGGGGCAGCCACGAAACCTTTTCCCTTTCCGACGTCCGGAGGGGGACGTCATCGGGAAGGAGGAGCAAGAGTCGCCGCTCCGCCTCCTGGGAGGACCGTTAATCGAATTACTCCCCCCCCCCTCCGGGGCAGGATCCTGCACTCTCTCCGATCAGGTGACTCACGATTGACCCCCATCTCGACCCTTTCACGGTGTATTGCGATGTAGTCGAATCGCTGCGGATCTGGAATCTGGTAAGGATATCAGGGAAACTTGTAACTTGGAAACAAAAAGTTAAGCTGCAGAATATTCCTACTTATAATAATGTATTAATAATATAAAAGGTTACTAAGATCGAGACTATCTTTATTATTCATTAAAACGAAGATAACATGATATGATGAGAGAAAATCAATTTACGGGCTAGCAATAGTGCTACCTAGCGGAATTCATAACTACTTTCGTACAATCGTAAAATTCTTACTCATCAAGTTTACTTGTTGGTTACCACCTGCCTATCTAAAAGCGGAACAACCCCTGTTTTACAAATTACACAGCTGATCATTTAGTTATACCGTAGTAGGTAGTTAAAGCTTTAGTATTGTACTTAGCTACATCAATATTAATATAGAAATTGAAGTTCAGTTAAGTACTTGTTTTCTAAGTCCCTAGTGAGGCTATTAAAGTGTTATTTCTCACTTAGTACTGTTGGGGTTATTAAATATTTGTATTAAATAAAATAACGAATTTTTTTGTGTTTATTATTTTTATAGACAATAAACCTAATTTATAGTTCATAAGAAAATGACTTAATCTTATTTTACTGCAAAATTTGTATTTAAATAAAAGTCTTAAAATCGAAATATTGGAATAAGGTGTCGCTTGTTAATTTATTGAAATTGGTCCATTTCATTCTTATTCATTTTTTTTTTAAATGTATTTATTGAAATTTACAACTGTATACTGAATATATCAAGTAAATATAATGAAAGATAAATCATGTCCAGAGATAAAGACAAGTAGAGAAACTACCCAGTGGTAGTACTCAAATAAAAAGTTCAACTTAGAAGGTCACGAGGCCATCTTCTTTTCAGACGCCTCAGAGGATTGTCAGGAATTGAAGAGGTTGCTAGTTTTGAAACTAGAGGGTTTGAGGGAAAATTAAGTTTGTCATGAAAAGATCTATATCGGATTTGGGCCAGATCAGTAACCAATGGGACATTAAGTTCCGTATGGATTACTTTGTTCGTGATAAAGTAAGGAGTATTGAGGATTTTACGAAGAATTTTGGATTTAAGGATTGAATACGAGAGGAATTCGATGTTTTAGTGAAGGCCCAAAGCTCTACTCCGTAAGTTCAGATGGGTCTAATGATTGTCATGTAAATGAGTCTTTTGTAATTAATTGGGAGCTTAGAGCGTTTGTCTAGTAAGTGTTGAAGTAGGCGAAATCGTCGAGCAGTTTCTTGTTTGTTCATTTGTCACTTTATGCTGCTATGGCTAATCGGACGATGCTACAGTGGGAGCTCTAAATTTATCCAGGTTTAATTAGGATAGGGATTTTTAACGAGTACCTGACATCTTACAGGCTCGGGGCTCCCGTTTAACGTCCCTTCCGAAGGACGGCGTAACTAAGGTTTTTTACTCCCTTAAAAAATCCTAGAGCCACCTGCCAGGCTACGAACCCGCGATCTTGGGCTTAGTAGTTTGTTACGCTAACCACCATACCACAAGGTGACCGTAGCTGTTTCTTGACTTTTCAGTCTAGTATGAGGATTCCAAGTTAAACGTTTGTCAAGGTGCATTCTTAAGTACCTGACCTGTTCTACAGCAATCAGTGGGATGTTATTAAACGATACGAGAGGGCAGGAAGTCATTGGCTTACGGCGGAGGCTAAAGATGATTTGATGAGATCAGTGTTGACAGATACACGTAATAGATATGTGTCATTCGCTTACGTGGTAAGGATAGTATTAGGATGAGTTGGGCTTTTTCATTTAAATTAAAAAACAATGCTATATTTTGTTTAGCGGCTTAGAGAAGTCATGAACAGTGGTTTTACTATTAGCTAATTTCAAAAAATATTTATAATTAAACTGATCGAGAACGACAAAAGGCAAAAGAAAAATTAGTCCCTCAATCCGTTGCTTGGCAACGCCGGTAAAATATATCGCTAATTTTTTTTATGCAATAGAGAGATTAAAGCTTTAATTTCTAGCTTCCGCTTCTTACAATCGCTCATAAAATTAAATATAAATTATTTAAAAAACATTTTTGGCGCCCGAACCCAGCGAGGCCCGGGTCTATTGCAATTACTATAACTATTTGTAGTACTTTAAGAAATTATCATCATTTAATAGTGTTTTAAAAGTAAGATTTCAACTTAAATTATATTAATAATTTATTTTATTTTTTATTTTATTGTGATTATTTAAATATTTTTATTTTGAAGAGAAAAGATTTGTCAAGGCCGGGATTCGAACCCGGGTCCTCCGCATCTCCAGCGCGGTGCTCTAACCAACTGAGCTATCAGGATTGTAACCATGCCAAACAAATCCATTCTCTTCACCGATCCTATATCCCCAGCACTCGCAGCACTCCTTGGCCGGGTTCGAAAGCTTAGTTGGTAGAGTACCGCCATCCCGGCCAGGACAAATATTTTCTCTTCATAATAAAAATATTTAAATAAATTATATTAAGTAATATAATATTACATAATAATCCCCATTTTAAAATATCACTTTGCTTAAACATATTGTAACGTTTTTAAAAATAACTAAAAGAAAGCAGCTACGTTCCATCTTGTTTAGTTTCTTTTCTTTTTTCTTTCGACTCGAGGTAATTCCCTTCTTAGCGAGGCTGATTTAGAACAGTTTCTTCATTTCCTGAAGAAAAAGTCCTCAATTTCCTTTTTCCTTCTAGTCCTGTTCCTTAAGCTTAATTTGATCTCATTTGAATTACACTAAATAATAATTAGTTCTAATTTTTTAAAATTTAATTTCAGAAACGGCGCAGACTTTATTGGAGATAAAGCAGGGAAAGAAACCCTTTAAGCTGTAAAGTAAGTTCTTAATTTTTTTAAAAAGTTCCCTGTAATTTTAACTGTACTTTTTATTGTTCAATTAAGGTGCTAGTGAACACAGGTTTTCATTGTAATGGCGTGGTGTAAAAATGATTGAACTAATTCGTTACCTTGGAAACGAACCATTCTTTGTTATTATTTTAGCAATCAGCTTTATTACACTTTGTTTTACCATTTACATTTTTTTTTATTTACTTCATTTAGTTTACAAGAAACAACTAACCGTTCCAGGTTACTTGAACATTTACTATACAAACTCTCTAAGTTCCCAGTTAATTACAAAAGACTCATATTCACGAATATTATAAGATCTATTTGGACTTAGCGAGTAGAGCTTTGGGGTTCCGTAATTTTGGCTATCCGATCCTTACAATCCAAAATCCTTCGAAAAATCCTCAATGCTCCTTAATTTCTTAGGAAAAAGTCATCCATAATGACCACAATGTCCCATATGTTGCTGATTTGGCCCGAATCCGATATCAATCCTTTCGTGACGAAGTTTATTCCCACTCGAATCCACTAGTTTCAAACCTGGCTTCCTCATTTAATTCCTGATAATCCTCCGAGGCGTCTGAAAAGATGATGGCCTCATGATCTTTAAGTTGAATTTTTGATTTGCGTACAAAAAGTTGGTAGTTCCTCTACTTGCCTTTATCTCATGCTTTAAGCATTATCCTTTGTATTTACTTAATGCAAGCAATTGTAAACTTCAATATGTTGTTTCGGAGAGGGTCACGAGTAGATATAAATTTCTATGCCCAAGGTTGCGTTTTCGCAACCCAGCAGGTGGCCATAGATTTTTTTTAAATGAGTGAAAAATCATTGGTTATGGCGTCCATTGGAAAGAACGTTAAATGGATGTCCAGAGCATATACGGTGTCAGGTACTCGTTAAAAATCCCTATCGTAATAAAACCTGGATAGGCAAAATTTAGATTTTAAAATTTAGATCTCACACTGTAGCATCGTCCGATTAGCCATAGCAGCACAAAGTGACGCCAAATGAAAAAAATAAAGAACATTTATATTGTTTCTATGTTTTATTATGAATTTCTTTTGATCCTAGCTTTAAAATAATCATTAAGGGTATAACGATATAAAACCTGTACCACTACAACCCTTGAACGGGTCTGGGGTTCGGTGAATGGTAGAGACTGTACTGTTTCATGGACAACGGTTGTACAGGGAAGTGATTTGTCCTAAATCACGCTCAACACTCAGCCCCCCCCCCTTATTTTGGGTACCCACTTTGTAGAGGCTGGGTGAGCCCCAGGAGGGTGCTAGATCCCAAATAATAACCATTTCCCGTCACTAAATCAGTCAAGGGATGATCTCAAAACTTCCCAGCTTACAAACTTATCAATTAGTATGAACTTTTACTCCAAATGAGAAAATGAATTACTAAAACAAACACGAAGCGAATTCGTTTCAGTTGTCTAAATTAATTGAAAGTTGTCCATTGTCGATATTGTTAACCATGTTGGTTAGAGTCGCTAGAATTCTGATGAGTTTCTAGATCGATCTGTTTTAATAAGTTTCCTTCACTAATAACTTCCTTCCCTTACAGTTGTTTTTTTTAATTAGTATTGGATCGATAAATTCCTGCACGAACTTACAAGATTTTTAGAATTGTAATTATTTCAATTTCGACTTGTAAATATCAAACTTGGACTGTTTTTGTTAAGACCGTGAAAAAATCCCAACGAAAAGCCTTTTAGTCCCCAAACTAAAACAGAAATTGAAATTATCTGTCCAATATTTCGCCCATTCAGGCATCCTCAGGGTAGAAAGAGAATAACAGGAAAACAAAACATGAATAATGCACCCAAGAAACATCCCACCACCTCGAAGGCTCAAATGCAACTAATGAATCATAAGGGAGGTTACTCGACCCCGGCTGGGTAAGGTTAGATAAACAGCTGATAGATACTTCAGAAATTCAAAATTCAATATACACTCACCAAACTTCAAAAACCACAACAGGAAAAATAAATAATAGCAAACAACACAAAACTTAAGACGAAAGACGATATGAAAAAATGAAAGAAAAAAAAATTAATAACATTATCAAGAAACCAGTGGACTCTTTTTACTTTTCAATATTAATATATTTTGTGGAATAGCCATTAGTCCACTGGTTTCTTGATAATGTTATTAATTTTTTCATATGGTCTTTCGTCTTAAGTTTTGTGTTGTTTGCTATTATTTATTTTTCCTGTTGTGGTTTTTGAAGTTTGGTGAGTGTATATCGAATTTTGAATTTCTGAAGTATCTATCAGCTGTTTATCTAACCTTACCCAGCCGGGGTCGAGTAACCTTCCTTATGATTAATTAGTTGCATTTGAACCTTCGAGGTGGTGAGATGTTTCTTGGGTGCATTATTCATGTTTTGTTTTGCTGTTATTCTCTTTCTACCCTGAGGATGCCTGAATGGGCGAAATATTGGACAGATAATTTCAATTTCTGTTTTAGTTTGGAGACTTAAGGGCTTTTCGTTGGAATTTTTCCACGGTTTTAACATTTCTGTAAGGTCTCTTTTTATTTTTCAATATTGGACTTTTTTTTTAGTTTGTATAAACTTTAATCCGCAAGGTGATTCGTTTTCAACTGTACTAGTCACTTTAACCCTTGAGAACGTAATTAAAAAGGTTATACTCACCGAAAAAGGTTTAATTTGAATATGAATTGTAAAATATCCATGATTGGGTTTTCGAATGATTTGGCACTGCTGGGCAAGGACTCGGAAACCATAAAACTACGTACAGAAACTTTGGAGGTAAGGAAATAGGGCTGGTGACTTTGTTGTAGGAGCGAATAAGTTTAAGTATTTAGGGTCTATGGCAAGCAAAAACGACAGGAAATTCTTGTTATTATCCGGTCTCGACATATCTAAGCTCGCGTCTTCTGTCCCGAAATCTAAAAGAATTTATAAAACCATCATCCTTCCAGCTCTTCTTTACGGTGTCAAACGTGACGCTGAAGGATGACAACGCCTTAAGGTATTCGAAAATAAGATGTTGTTTAGAATATTCGGTCCAAAAAGGAGGAATTTAACTGGATACACAACGCGGAATTGCGAATCATGCACCCGGTTAATGTTATTCAAGTGGTAGCGTCGCGAAGATTAAGATGGGCCCGTAAAATTGTTGGGTTTGGTAACGAACGAATTCCTAAAAGGTTAATAAGCGTGTGCCGATTCTAATGGGTATACCAAGGCGTAGGTGGGAAGATAGCATTAAGAGTGATCTAACTAAGTTGGGTTTGCGTAGTCGTGTATGGAGAGAAGTTTGTAAGCAGAGATTGGTGGTGTCGGCATCGAGCTTTCGGGTTCGCTAAGCCTTATTATTATGAATAATTGAGATGATTACAAACTTTAATTCTAACTTTCAAAATGGCGATTTGATTTATAACTCCATTGTGAAGGTGAAAATATAATGCTGATACAGGAGCTCATGGCGATTCAGGAGCTTCTAAATCGGCTTATTCTACTCGTTTGGTTTTTGTTCTCGGACTTCCGTTGTCATCGGGGTCTGTCATGGCGGTCCTCGATAGTCACGCTTCCTTTTGTTCCACAGCCTCATTGTTCTACTCGTGAAGGATAAAATAAAAAAATTAGTTTTTTCCTCAATGCGCGGTGTGGGTTCGATTTATAAGAGACTGGAATGAACTTTATTCCGAGTGCAGTAGCTATGAGTATTGTTCTATTGCAAATGTTACATTAATTTTTTTGTTTTGAAGAGAAAATATTTGTCTTGGCCGGGATTCGGATCCGGTTTGTCTGCATCTCCGATGCAGTGCTCTAAACCACTGAGCCACCAGGTTCTGTACGGAGGTGATTTACACTAGATCATGCCAGTTTTTTCACAAATAGTTATTGAGTCCCCTATATGCAGATGCTTAGTGAGGGTCTCCAGATCCCCCTGGTTTCTTCTGTGGTTGTTAATAGATTTAATAAATTATAGAAGAAATTAGTTGACTGGAACTTGTAATGTAAGGATAGAGATAGTTGGGGGTGCAGCCAATTGAATCACCATAATAAGTGCATACTTATTTATTGTGTGCCGATGTTTCTACCTACATTATAGGCCATCTTCAGGGCCGTGAGAGAAAACAGACAAAACAAAATAACTATAAAATTACATTACAGTACCAAGAAAATGATAATATAATAGTGTAGGGTAACAGAAAAGTTGAACAAAATAGTGAAGGAATAATATGAATAAAAATTATCTAAGAATAAATGTACAGAAAGGTGATAATGCAAATATAATGCAAAGAGAAAAAAAAAATGGTAAACAGAATGAAAAATGAATTACAAAATGAAAAAATATAGACATAACAAGGTGATATATAAGAGAGATGTACAAGTATGTAAAACCTAGTTTAATACAGATAAAATGTAACATGTGTAATAATAGACTCCTAGAGAGTTATAATAAGAAAAGTGAAAGAAATTTGTAACAAAATGTGATGCCAAATAATAAATAATGGATGAATTATGTAGAAAGCTAAGCAAACGATAAGAAATATCCTGAATGAAAAGTAGAAAAATAAAATATAAATACAAAATTGAAAATATAAGTATGTGAAGTTAATTATATAACTGTATACAATTAGAATGAAGTTGTATTAATATAGAATATGATGTGAATAGAACATAAACAATAATTATAGAAAATAGGTATAGAAATTCAGTAGAGAATGGAGATTAAATGTAAAAATATGAGGCTAAATAATAATGAACTCTATGATAATAACATATGATGGATGCCAAAAAATGATGTAAGAAACAAGTGAGAAGGTGTAAGAACATCCGAATTTGGAACTGGGACGCTTTTCTCCTCCCTAATATTTAACAATTGTAAATATAAATACTAGGAGGCGAACAATGGAGTAGAGCACTCAGTTAATTGTTATTTTGATGATGATTATTTTTAAATATTTTTGTTTTGAAGAGAAAAGATTTATCCTGGCCGAGATTCGAATCCAGGTCTTCTGCATCTCTAGTGCAGTGCTCTAAACGACGGTACGTTCGGTAACCCTGGGTACTTCTTGGGTTGTAGCGGTACAGGTCTTATTTTTATTGCTAAATATTAGGATATTAATTGAGGCGTGGTGATTCAAAAGGGGGTAAATCCAAATTTGAAAATTATTCAGGAAACACAAAAAATATGCATAATTCAAGTGATTATTTATTTGAGACAATTATTTTTAGAAAGATTAGATTGGATTTAGCATATTTTGAATGGTTAACCATGTAGAATAGAGGACGCTAAATTTGTGAGAAAACATTTAAAAAAATTAAAAATGATAAAATACGGAATTATTCATTTTTGCATCTCCACGCCTAAATTGAAGATTCTACATATGAAACCTGAATATCTAATAAGCAATATGGAAACAAACAGAAATGGTACAGGAAAAAATAATGTTAGTCATTTTGCAGATTTCTCACATCAACAATGTAAAAAGACGAACCATAATAGAAATATCATAATCACTGGAAGAAATACCCAGACTAAATAGATTTTACTACACAAAATTACGACAGAGAATAAAGACATTAACTATTTATTTGATGTGGAGCTCATGAACTATTTACAGGAGAATCGCACCAGATGGCACCAGCTGTTACTTCTGTTAGCAACACAAAACCACTTTTGTAACAACATAGTATTGAAGAAAAATATTCTAGTTCTAATGCTTTTCGGCGTTTTATGGGAAAAGAAATTAAATATACACAAGGGGGATCCATGATTTTTTTCTGGGGGGGCACAACGGGCAGGCGGGAAAAAAATTCAACAATAACTTACAAATTAACAAAAGGTTTATTAAAATATCAAAACAAATGTTTCACTCATGTTCTTTCTATTATATTAACAACTATGATCATGTGATTTGCCTATAATTATGTACTATAACAGATTCTCCACAGTAGTCACACAAAAAAAAACTGTCAGGGGGGCACGTGCATCCGTGTCCCCCCCCCTGGATCCGCCCTTGAATATACATATACTGTAATAATTAAAATAATAATCAATACAGGGCACAAGCCTTAGTCGAGCTAAATAGAAAGGACTTTAGTTACTTAAATATTTATGAAATGGTTACCTTGGCTTAATAGTCGACACCGTTGGGGCTTCAGGAATTCCCTATGATCTTCACACCACAGAGGATACGATCTTCCAGGATGGTACCCTCAAGGAGGTCACTTCATGGATATTTCATGCCTCAAAGCTGTGAGGGATTACCTATATTGGAATATAGATGGCGGGCTGTGAAAATATTAATATATACGAGTGCATGTTTTTTAACATATTATAAGAGCTTTAATTATTTAAAACTTTTAGTACTATCAGGGAGCGGTGTATAGCTAAGTGTGTAAGGTGTTGAGATATTATGGTAATCGTTTCGGGTTCAAATCCAGTGATGACAGATGTAAAAAAATGTAATGTAACTTTTGGTATCAGTTCCGCTTGATATCGCCTTGAGTTGAGGTAACTGTTGTATTTTAAACAGTAAACAAGTTTGCTGTTTAAAATACAAGTTATCGTGAGCTTAAGTATGAAAAAGAGAATGTGTTTATGGTTAGTTGGTAGTAGTATTTTTCGGCAATCATTACATCAAGAAACAAAAGTTTCCACTAAAGTTTCGAAGTATAGGTAATATATTGTTACGGGCTACTGGGTATTAAAATGAATTAAACAATTCCTTAATTAAAGATACTAATATTTATTAACAAAATGATAAAAAGAATACAATTAACTTATTAACAAATAAATCATTAGATTAAGATAATTTTATAATAACAATATTCTAAATATTTATTATCTAGGCCTAACTCCTATTTAATTATTACAATAATCTAAGGTATTACTAATTCTAAATGACTTAACTATTTACATACATTTTTATGAATATTATAAAATTACACTACTAATCAACACTTACAGTTCACTAATCCACCGAACGTAACATTCTCCAAGTATGACCTACTGACAAGAGTAACAAACAGAAGCAGTTTATTACACTCGCGAGACTGTCACAGTTCACTGATACACTTATTACACTGGCCGGTTCAACACTGACTAGTTTATCACACTGACACTCACTTATCACAGATCTTCACCATGCGTGGTCTACTCTCAGACTAAGACTGACTCGCTCGAGGCGAGGGAGGTATTTAAATAGGCAAGGCCGAACATTCTAGAACACGGAAGGGTGGAGAATATTCTGGAACCTTCTTAATCTTTTCCGACAAAGAACAGGCGGTTCTACTAAGCTGAGAAGGTCCTAATCCTATTTTAACTTCTCCCGCCGACGGACTTGAGCCGCTAATCCCCTACTTCCGTCTTCCTCTCTGCGACCGTAACAATATGTTTGTTGAAACGTTCATTTCTAGATGAAATGATTACTGAAGTATACACATTTCACGTAATTACATGCTCTTGTCCATACTAAAGCTCATGATAACTTGTGTTTTTAGAGAATATTAAAAGGGAAACGAATGAAAAGTTAAAATTGTAACTCAACTCGAAGCGACAATTTGCGGAATAATTACCCCTCTTCTTCCCATGGATGTTTAAATCATGCTAAAAACCACTCATCGATTTTTTTCTATTATAATACTTCCTTTTGTTTATTATTGTTCGTTTTTGTTATATTCTGTTATAGGTTATAAGTTTTAATTTAATAATTATGGATGCAGTTGTTACACATTTAAATTTTACGTTCATACAAGACTGAAAAGACAAGAAAATGCTCGACGTTTTCGCCTACTTCAACATTTACTGGACAAACGCACTAAGCTCCCATTTAATAACAAAAGACTCATTTACATGACAGTTATCAGATCTATTTGGAAATACGGAGTTGAGCTTTGGGGCTCTACTAAACCATCTCGTATCCAATCCTTACAATCCAAAATCCTTCGTGAAATCCTCAATGCTCCTTATTATGCCACAAGCAAAACATCATGATCTTAATATCCTATATGTTGCTGATTTGGCCCAAACTAGATACCTATCCTTCCATGACAAGCTAAATACACACTTGAATCCGCTAGTCTCTCAACTTGCTTCCCATAATATTCCTGATAACCCTCCGAGGCGTCTGAATAGAAGATGGCCTCGAGACCTTCTACTATAGAACTTTATTGGAGTGCTACCGATGGGTAGTTTCTCCGCAAGTATTTTTTTTTCATATCATTTGTTCATATTAGCAAATTTACTTGTTGTAATATTATTACAGTTGTAAATATCAATAAATTAATGTAAAAAAAAAAAAAATACGTAGGATCAGTTTTTGAGCGGCCGTTTATAAGGAAGTAATCTGACTAAGACAGATTTTTTATTTTATTTTGTTCTTATTAATTGATAATATTGAGTAGCTAATAATTTGATATAAATAAATGAAATTGTGTGATTATTTCACAATTAAATATAGATATATATTTTTTGCTGATAAAACGTAAAATAATGCGAAAGAGGACGATATTTAATCACACCCCACGGGCCGCAAACTGATCGGTCCCATAAATCGAACAGAGTTAGAACGGCGATATATCAGAGGCGTACTCCTGGGAGGAGGTCTAATCGTGCCGTCTGCCAGATCTCGATGAAGGAGGGTCCTGGAAGGGAGCCAGAAGGGAGCAACGACCAATGGCTTGAGGTGCCTACGTGGGCCCGCTACTTCTTGAAGGTAAAAAGGACCTCCCTGGTGGAGAACTCTCCCACATCCCGAGTCCTCCAGGATAATGTCCTCTTCGGACGTGACCGCTTGTCGCTGATCTCGAATCCTTTGCATAGTCCTGCTCTTGCCGGCGTCTCTACAGTCCTGAGATAATCCTCTCTTGTTTTATAACTTATTAGCGTAACATGTAAACAAATAAAGATCAAGAAATAAAACTGTAGTAACCATTATAGTTTTTATTATAGCACTTTATAATTTATCAAACATTTTCACAGGTGGGAATCCTAACACAGTTTAAATGTACGACTGTTTTCAACAAATTAGATTTAAGATAAACAAAAAAAACAAGAGCAAGAAGAAAGCAGAAGTGGAGGATTGATAACTAGATCCCTAACCTAACCTGGGCAGGTTAAATTGATGACTCCCACTGTAACATCGTCCGGTTAGCCATAGCGGCATAATGTGGACGTTAAATCAATAAACAAACAAATGTTCACTAAATCAGAAGCAGTTTATGCAGCGGAAGCATTGGCTTCAATTAATTAATCGAGTACTACTGCATAATAACGAAAGAAAAAAAAGAATATTTAAAGAAAAATATTAGGACCTACATTTAAAAATACTGAGCTGCGTATCGTTTCAAATAGAAAACACTTGATCAGAAAATTGAACAACTTTCAGATAATAACAAAAAAAAATTGAAAAATAACTTTTTTGTGGTCATTTACTATTTAGTTTTGTTTTTTTTAGATTAATTTATGGATATTTACAACTGTAATAATATTACAACCAGTAAATCTTCTAATATGAACAAATGGCATGAAAACAAAAAACACTTGTGGAGAAACTACCCATCGGTAGCACTCCAATAAAGTTCTATAGTAGAAGGTTTCGAGGCCATCTTCTTTTCAGACGCCTCGGAGGGTTATCAGGAATAGTATGGGAAGCAAGTTGAGAGACTAGCGGATTCAAGTGTGTATGGAGCTTGTCATGGAAGGATAGGTATGTAGTTTGGGCCAAATCAGCAACATATGGGATATTAAGATCATGATGGATGAGTTTGTTTGTGATATAATAAGGCGCATTGAGGATTTTACGAAGGATTTTGGATTGTAAGGATTGGATACGAGATGAATTGGATGGTTTAGTAGAGCCCCAAATCTCAACTCCGTATGTCCAAATAGGTCTGATAACTGTCATGTAAATGAGTCTTTTGTAATTCATTGGGAGCTTTGAACGTTTGTCCAGTAAATGTTGAAGTAGGCGAAAACGTCGAGCAGTTTCTTGTCTTTTCAGTCTTCATAAATTAAGTACTTCATTAAATATTGATAAATTATTAATTAGAAAGCGACGTTTTAACCCGCATTGCAGATCTTCTTCGGGGCTTCTGATATAGATCACAATTACTTATTTTTTGATGTGTTTACTAAGAATATCTGAAGATAAAATGACAAAATAAATGTTCGATTCTTTTAAAAACAGGAAGACAAAATGTTTTTGGTTCAAACAAGTACAACTCGATTTAAATGAGTTAAATGTTTCAGAGAGTATAATAGGAATTTCAGTATACAAAAAAAAATAAGACTTCTCGCAAACTCATATTCCAAATGACACCAAATGATGTTTTAGGATAATTGTAAGACAACAGCTGTGAAATGCTAAATAAAAACAGCTGATGTTAATAAAAAATATGTTCAGGAAAAAATAATAGGAAATTTTATATACATATATATATATATATATATATATATATATATATATATATATATATATATATGTGTGTGTGTGTGTGTGTGTGTGTGTATATATTATTTTTTTTTTAATTTGTTCCCCCATGGTAACCCGATGGAGGGACCGTTTATTAATATTAGGACATGCTCCATACTTAAGTAAGCAGATTACATGTGATGTTAATAATTACAGATCAATTTGGCATCATAATTACAGAATACATTTTAGTATAATTTAACAATACAAGAAATTCAAAATTTATAGTTTGACTAAATTGATAATTTCTGAGAATAAAATTAAAATTGTAATCCTAAATTATGTAATGAAAAAATAAATAAATTTAACAAATATACAAATAAACAAAAATGAAAGGTTTTATGATATAAATGATTTAACTAAAAGTATATATATATATATATATATATATATATATATATATATATATATATATATATATATATATTTATAGCCGGAAAAAATCCATTGAGTAAAATACTAAGGGATATGGACGTAACTTAGCAACAGGTGATTAGGTTATATAGAACAGCTGATCATGGAAAAACACATTGCAATAAGATAAGATGATAACAATCTCTTGTATCTCTCATTGGTGAGTCTCTCTTCACTCTCAATGTGAGATGTGATCCATTTGTACTTCATTCATGTGATTTTATTTCATTTTTCGGTGTATGTCCTGATGATGTCTGAATCAGTGAAATACAGTTAGTGGTGAGTTTTTTACATTTCTCTTTTAGATACTTAAGTCTTTATAAGGATTTTAAAACTGCATTATATATTGTAATAAATATTATAACTATTTTAATATTATTTATTATGTATAAATATCTTTATAAAGCCCTAAACCTATAAAAGACCATTACATTGTTTTGGATTACTATGTCTATTAGTTTATCGCTTCCATCGCATAATGTTTTCTTCTTCTTGTCCGCCTTAAAGCTCGACTTCGAAAATAAACACTAAGTGTCGAATGGTGCCTTGTTCTAGTTGGCCGATCTGGAAACGTTCCAAGTGTCGACAATGTTTTTATCTCAGTAGGAGGATAATGTCACGGCTTATTGTAATCCCACTTTTATTAGATCTTGTTACTAAAACAAGTATTTTTAAAACTTATTTTTATTTTTATTATCGTATACTAAAATTAATTACTGTATATTCCATTTTATCGTTGTACATAATTTCAAGATTTTCTTAAGATATTTTAACAGTGCCACATATATAAATGTAAAATACTTGATAAATGTTTATGAGCATTGGAGTAATAATGTTGGCTTTTGTGTAACCTATACTTAATAGTTAACTATACATTTTTTTTGTAACACATGTTTTATTTATATTTAGTCTTTTATTTTTTTCTATATTTGTCACTTCATTTCATTCTGATATCTAATGAAACATCATCAATTCAGTTTATTCTGGTATTATTATTTTTTCTAATTGTATTTTTGTATTAATTTTTGTTATTTGTTATTGACTTTTTGTTTTGTTTAATAGAATTTCAGACATTGGGATGTTTAATCTGTGATTGATTACTCTTTATATATAGAACACAGAATTACACATATATATATATATATATATAATGTTAATTGATTCAAACACTCTATTTATTATGTGTTGAAATAAAACCAAATTGACTTTCTCTCTGTAAAAAAGGATTTCAATTTATTTTATTATAACAATAGTTTTATGTGACTCATTTACAAACTCACCACCATTAACAGTCTTACCTGTAAAAAAGGAAACATCATTTTAAAGTCAACACTTCAACACTATTTACACAATTACTGAATAATCAAAACAAATAAATCACAATAACCTCCCCGGTTCTTCTTTCACAGCCGTTACCATGGCAACCGTATCTGTCGCAATGAAATGAAAGACGTCTAGTGTATGCCTTTTACATAAATATATATATATATATATATATATCAAACCTGTACCACCATAACCCATGAAGGGTGTTTGGTTCAGTACCTAGTAGAGACTGTATAGATTTCAGGCTCCCAATTAATTAAAAAATACTCATATACATGGCTATGTATGTCTGTTATAAGGCCTATTTGGACTTGAGGAGTGAAGATTTGTGGCTCCACTAAATCATCAAATTCCTCTCGTACCAAATCCTTACAGCCCCAAATCCTTTGTAAAAACCTCAACTATCCTTAATTTGTTACGAATAAAATCACACAAAATGACCTGAATGTCACATTTCTTGCTGATTTGGCCCAAACCCTATATCATATATATATATATATATATATATATATATATATATATATATATATATATATATATATATATTAGTCCTTTCATGAAAAATTTTAAACCCACTAGTTTCAAACCTAGCTCCTCTGAGGCTAATTCTGAAAATACGATGGCCTCGTGACCTGACTTCAATTTGAATCCTAACAATACACAGCTTTTCATATAATTTTTTGTTGTTATAGCTAAATACTTAATTATTTCATTTTCTGTTTAGGAAAGATTTGT
Organism: Arma custos; assembly: GCA_037127475.1. Classification (NCBI taxonomy): domain Eukaryota; kingdom Metazoa; phylum Arthropoda; class Insecta; order Hemiptera; family Pentatomidae; genus Arma; species Arma custos. The sequence goes on along the minus strand of CM073765.1, from coordinate 63,100,886 downwards.
ACTGAGAAAGGTGGTTTCTTGAATCTCATCAAAACGAAAGGAAGAGCCAAGGATTTTAAGAGGTAGGATATTTTTCTATCTTAAACAGCAAAGTATATTAAATGGATAAAAGGTTTTAATATACGAATTTTGGATGGGTGTCTGTTTTTCTGTCATTCTGTTTCTGACTCCATATCAGCCATATGACGCTATAACACAAAGTATAACTTCGTCTTTTATTTTAAATGAAAAAAAAAATGGAATGGATCGGTTTAAAAAATTTAACAAGCTACATCATTATCCAAAATTTCGATTTTCGACACCACGAGAAAAATAGTGAAAACAATATAGCGGCTAGAAGTGATAACCCGAAAAAGATACATTCGTCACTGGTTATGCTTATACTGAATAAAAAGAACCCAGACCACTCTAATAGTAATCCTCCCTCTTACGCTTTGGTCTACCTGTTGATGACTACCTGTTTAGCCTGCGCTTACCTACTTTTTAGGAATTCGTTACCTACAGCTCTCAAGTCCATCATAATTTTCACAGCAATATTATTCGAATTACATTAGCGAGTCCATGTTCTGCAATTTCGCGCCAAAAAAAAAAATTAAACAAAATAATAAAACATGTTGAAACGAATGAGTTTATGTTCAGTCTCAGCAATTAATCTCAACGTTTCTATGTGCCTATAAATGCCTATGAAACAGGAACAAAACCACTTTTCACCCAGTGGGATAGTCTAATTTTATCTTGTAACAAAGCTTATCTTTTTAAAAAAAAAGTAAAAATGCTTAATAAATAAATTAAGCATGGGATAAATATCCCCTAAGATAAATATAATATTATTTATTTATTATAAATTGTATAAAACAGGACAAAATAAATATCGCTAAAAGTAGGAATACTGGAGTAGATGTAGGACAATTACAATTGGCAGGAAAGACATATGTTTTCCGCTCCAGTTAGCGGCCGTTGATAGGCCCCATACGTTTTAAGGTTGCTTCACTTGTTATACAACTTCTTGATCAGAATTATATTATATTGCATTATTTAATTACTAAAATATTATATAATATATTATTATATTACATTACACTTATTAAAATATACTAATGGTGGCAGAGAAACCATCATCTTACAAATGACATAACTACCTACTTAGTTATACTGCTCGTTGCTCAAATTGTATACTTGTGATGTATTTGTATTCTGTAGTTCAGATGGTATTTTTTTTTCAATATAGTGTTAGCAGTAATAAAATAATATAATAACCTTTATTTGTTCATAAAATATAATAAAAAAACATATAAAAATACTTTCTATTTTTCTATCAAGAAACTATCCTAAAATAAGGGAGTAAAAAATCCTTAGTTACGCCGTCCTTCGGAAGGGACGTTAAACGGGGGTCCCGAGCCTATCCGATGTCAGGTACTCGTTAAAAATCCCTATTCTTATTGAACTTGGATAGGCAAAATTTATAGCTCCCACTGTAGCATCGTCTAGTGTATAAAATTAGTGGGTCTGAGTGGGAATGAAGATTGTCATGAAAGGCTGGTTCGGGTTCCGGCCAAATTAGCAACAAATGGGACATTAAGTTCAATTTAAAGAATCCTTCAGGGCCCTCCCCAACAACTTAGTGTATCAGCGTTAAAAGTATGGATCCTTTGATCGTTAAAATGGTAATTTAATTGTATATTTAAAAGTCTTTACTATTTGAACCCATGAAGGTTCAGTAAATGGTAGAGACTGTACTGTTTCTAGCAGGACAGATGTGCAGGGATGTAATTTGTACGAGATCAGACAACACTTACTCCCTCTACCTTATTAAGATTATCTAATAAATACAGGCTGGATAAGCCTCAGGAAGGTCTGTAGATCTTTCCATAGATGTTAACAGACTAAATAATTGCACTCTAAAATCAAACAAAAAAAATTTACTTAAGTTATATCATTATTACTAAAGTCACAGCTTAGATATTGTGTACAGGACTATTTCTACTATCCCATGAATAATATATTCCATGGCGATTACCAATGACTTTTTTATAAAATAGAATATCAGTATTAGTACTTGTAGTAGTTCGATTATTCATGAAAACAGATAATAGTTCTAATAAATGCCTGAAGAGAACAGCACAATCCAATCGTTATAAAAAGTTTTAGCGGTAATGGTTCAGATATTAGGTACTTCATAATGTGTGCATATTACGTATAGTCTGTACATAACTTTTTTATTTTATTCAATGACATATTGTCATGAATAAAGTCAAGTAGAGAAACTACCCAGTGGTAGTACTCAAATAAAAAGTTCAACTTAGAAGGTCACGTGGCCATCTTCTTTTCAGACGCCTCGGAGGATTATCAGGAATGAAGTGGTTGCTAGGTATGAAACAAGTGGGTTCGAGTGGGAATGAAGTTTGTCATGAAAAGATTGATTCGCATTCGGGCCTAATCAGCAACAAATGGGACATTAAGTTCAATATGGATGACTCTATTCGTAACAAAGTTAGGAGCATTGAGGATTTCACGAAGGATTTTGGATTGTAAGGATTGGATACGATATGAATTGGATGGTTTAGTAGAGCCCCAAAGCTCAATGGCTTAGTAAGTCCAAATAGGTCTTATAATATTCATGTATACGAGTTATTTTATTATTAATTGAGAATTTAGAGCGTTTGTCTAGTGAATGTACAAGTAGCCTGAAACGGCGAGCTATCATTAATTCTTAACCTTTAAGCAAGTTAACACAACCTCCGTTGCCGTTATGGACAATCCTATCCCTCTACTAGGTCACTAACCCCCATGGAGATCCTGCGGTTAGGACATTCCATGCCGAGGTTAGACAGGACATAGGACTTCTTTCGACAGTGTCCTGAAGGAACCAGAGCGGCTAATGCTAGGTCCAGGAACTACTGCCCGTATCAGGGTTAATAATCTTCATGTAACTTCTCAGGTTGAAGAAATTAGTGCGCCTTCCTTCCTTGGCTAGCAATCGCAAAAAGAAGGTGAGCCTCCTGTAGTTTATGCTCTACTTTATTACATAATTGTAGTATATATAAATATATAAACCTGTATCACTGCTCATGAAGGGCCTTGAGTATAGTTGATAATAGATATTATACTGTTTGTAAACAAACGGTTGTGCAAGCAAGGATGTGATTTCTAACAGTCAGGTTGTAACAGTCAGGTTGTAACAGTCAGGTTGCCACTCCAATCAAGAGTATCCATTTAATAGAGGCTAGCTGAGCTCCAAAAGAGCGGTCAGATCCTACAGGGTTCGTCTAAGGCTGTTTACAGGTTCAATAATTTAGCTGTTTTAACTTGTAATTGGAACCTGTGTCGTTGATCACAGTAACCCAGCGCTCCATAAAGAGCTACCTAGCTCCACATTTACTGAATATATATACAAAAATAGTTAGTTTTTTTTTTAGCGGTTTCATTACAAGTATTTTAACGGATCTTGAGACTCAGTTATTCAAAATCTTACTAATATTATAAATGTGAAAGTTTGTATGTTTGTCTCTCTTTCACGCAAAAACTACTGAACGGATTTGGATGAAACTTTACAGTAATATAGGTTATACATCAGAATAACACATGGGCTATAGTAAGCGCAGATTTAGGGGGGCGCACGGGGGGAGGCGCCTCCCCGACAGTTTTATAGGAACTGTGGAGAATCCATTATAGTACATAATTAAAGGAAAATAACATGATCATAGTTGTTAAATATCAGAAAGAACAAGAGTGAAACTATTTGTTTTGATATCTTACTAATATTATAAATGTGAAAGTTTGTATGTTTGTCTCTCTTTCACGCAAAAACTACTGAACGGATTTGGATGAAACTTTACAGTAATATAGTTTAAACATCAGAATAACACATGGGCTATAGCAAGCGCGGATTTAGGGGGGCGCACGGGGGCACGTGCCCCTCCCCATCCCCGAAAGTTTTAGGGGTACTGTGGAGAATCCATTATAGTACATAATTAAAGGCAAATCAGGAATTTAGCATCTTGAAATTTGCAGATAGGTCCTTTGTATGATTTAAGAAAAAAGTTTGGATAATTCCACCCTTATTATAATAAGGGTTCAAAGGTTTTATGGAATCCGTCTGTTTTGAAGTTAGACATCTGAAATTTTATACGAGTAACCTATAGTGAAAAAAATTAAATTATTTATTATTTTAAATTATTGTTAAAAAGCACTGTCAAGAAACTTTATGCGGTAGTCCAAATTCTATGCGAGCGAAGCCGCGGGCAAAAGCTAGTGAAATATATTTTGACGACATTTCAAGAATATATTTTTATTATATTCATATTAAATGATTTAGAATAAATAATTACTGGGCTTAATCAGATAGTCATTTATTTGTTACCGATTGTTGAACCTTTATTTACAGTTATGAAAAAAAATACCTGTACCACTACAACCCGTAAACGGGTCTGAGGTTCAGTACATGGTAGAGACTGTCCTGTTTCATGGACAACGGTTCTGCAAGGACTTGTCCTAGGTCACGCTCAACCGCCAGATATTTCCCTCTTACTTTGGGTACCCTATTTTTATATTATTTTATAGAGGCTGGGTGAGCCCCCGGAGGGCCCTAGATCCCATATGATTCATCTCCAGCTGCAAACAGAAATTATTCAATCCTACAATACTTCCTTTATTGCGTGCTAGGAAACAATATCAGGAATGTTACTAAAAAATTGCCTGTACCACAGCAGCCCATGAAGATTGCTTGGTGAAGTAAATGGTAGAAGCTGTACTGTTCCTAAGCAATGGTTGCAGAGATCACGTTTACTTCAAGGTACCCATTTTACAGAGGCTGGGTGAACCACAGGATGTCTTCTACAGGTTCCACAGAAATCACCCGTGGCTTTTAGCAGATTAAATAGTATTTAGTTAGTAATGTGTATAGGACACCAAAAGCGTTTTAGGACGCGTGCATGGACATAAGGTATCGTTTAATGTTATAATTAAATTTTATTAGAATATTATTTTAATAATCTTCCGAAATTTATTTTAAACCAATTAACATTTAAAGTTTATTTCCTGGCCACAGAGAGAAAGATATGGCTTGCCCTGAAACCAGTTCAAATACTCGAGTTGTTCCTCCGGCTGGGATGGGAACTTGTGGTACACCACAGTAGACCAATATACCAGCGCACCGCAGCGACCGGCTCAACGTTTGTTGAGGGCTGTGTCTATTCTAGGGAGTGAACAGCTACAGAGGAAGTGTTTGTTATTTATGATACAGCTCTTTGTGGTTTTATTGTATTTTTATTATTTTCTCTCTGTAGCTTTGTGTACAAATAACTGTTTCGCGACATTTGTTTTTTATTATTCGGAAATCTCTCAATAGAAAGGGGTAATAAGATACACAAAGAGTTGAGGAAATGGAGCTGGTAATAAAATAAAAGCAGTACCACAATAACTCATTTATTTGGGTTCAGTAAGTGGTAGTGACTGTACTGTTTCTAAGCCAACGTTTGTGTATGGAGGTGATTTGACAGACTGAACTCTGAACTCTGAACTGAACGGCCAAGTTATTTATCCAAACAAGAAAACTTTATAGAGGCTAGGTGAGCCCCAGAATCCATAAATCCTATCTACAGATTCCACAGAATTAAATAATTTATTTGTCAAAATTGGATTCGAACCCGAGATAACTCCGAGCTGCATTCTGCGTACTATTCAGTTATACATACTAAGCTAACTAGCACGGTATTTACTCTGAAAAGAAAATTTGTTATTTGACCAAATAAGTTCGGCATATTACAGAGGTTGGATGAAAACCCAGGATGATCATCAGATATTAATCAGACAAAGGTTCAAGCCACGGATGATAATAGAATAATTCATCTGCCACTGCAGAGATCGAACTCCGAATCTATAGATAAGTAGCCGAATACCCTACTTAAAGAGATAGCTTGCCCTTAAAATAACTATTAAACTCCCAAAATATTACTGTTTGTATTGTTTATTCATTTAACGCCACTTAAGCTGCAATGGCTAATCAAGGGATGCAACAGTTCTATATATTGTCTATCCTATTAGTAATGCAGGGATTTTTAACGAGTTCCTGACGTATAAATTCGGGATAACCATTATACGTCCCCTCCGAAGAGGGCATAACTCCCTTTAAATCATAAGGCCACCTGCTAAAACGTTGGGCATAGAAAGTTGTTATGATAACCACTACACCACAGGTAATAATAATATAAAATTTATTTGAATTATTTAAGGGTTTGTATTATGTTACATGTGGACATGCCTCTCAAAAGTCGATTTGCTCCTTCCAAGAACTCCTTTCAATATAAAGTTGGTTATTAAATTTTTGAAGTATATATTATATATTTAAAATCCAGCTGTGGCAGGTAAGGTATTCAATCTGTTAACAGAGGGTCTGGGGTCTATGGACTTCTGGGGCTGCCCCAGACTCTGGGAAGTCGGTAACCTGAACTGGTACCGTCTCTACCATGTACTGAACACAATACCCTCATGGGTTGCAATGGATATGGAAATTATACTAAAAAATAAATATCTTCGCGATTACTCTACTCCCTTTACTGTGTTTAAAGCAGTAACATAAATAATCAGAATTAAATTGTTTTATTCATGTTAGAGATGAAAATGTTGACCCAGCCACCTCACCCCCCCCCCCGTACTCATCTTAATATTTATATCATCTCTTCATCCTTCTCCATCTCTATTCTTCACAGTTATTTCTCCCTTCATCACTTTGGCATACATCATATGTTGTAATCAAACAGTTCATAATTTATGAGCATCATTTTTTAACTTTTCAATTTTCAAATTTATTATAAAACAATCAACTACATTTATATTACATCCCATAGTTATATTTTCAAATTTTACATCTCTACCTGTCATTTAACGAGATTCCTATTCATTACTTTCTAAATATTTCTTCTGTATTTATTCTTTGGTATGATATTTTGTATCATTTTTCATACATTTTACTTACGTAACCTGTAAGAGTCTATTATCATACATTTTATATTTTATCTGTAATTAATTATGGAATACCTAACTTTACATCTCACCTTTTTATATTTTAATCTTTTTTCATTTCGTATCTTTCTGTTTTACCTTCTCATTTTTCTTTCTCTTATTATGTTTACATTCTGTACATTTATTCTCTAATTTTATATTCTTTATGCTTAATTATATATATGTCACTATTTTACTTTTCTTCACTCTATATCTTACTAATATTATAAATGTGAAAGTTTTTATGTTTGTCTCTCTTTCACGCTAAAACGACTTGGATGAAACTTTACAGTAATATAGTTTAACATCACAATAACATATAGGCTATAGCAAGAGCGGATTTTTGGGGGTGCACGGAGACACGACCCCCCCGACAGTTTTTTAGGTACTGTGGAGAATCTATTATAGTACATAAATAAAGGCAAATCAGGAACTTAGCATCTTGAAATTTGTAGATAGGTTCTTTGTATAGTTTAAGAAAGAAATTGGGATAATTCCACCCCATGGGTTTCCCCTTTAATATAATAGGGGTTCAAAGGTTGTATAGAATCCGTCAGTTTTGAAGTTAGACATTTGATATTTAGGATGTACGAGTAACTTATATTTAAAAAAAATAATTAAATTATTTATTAAAAATGATCTTTCACGAAACTTCGTGTGGCAGACCGAATTATACGCGTGCGAAGCCGCGGGCATAAGCTAGTGTTATTATATTCTTGGTACTGTAATATTTTTTATATTTTTTTGTTTTGTTTGTTTCTTCTCTCATAGTCCTGAAGATGGCATACAAAGTAGGTCGAAACGTCGACACATATAAAAATAAGTCTTGACTTATTTGGTGTTTTTTTGACTGCACCCCCAACTATCTCCGTTCTCCATTAAATTCTTTTGTATATACGCATTGTATATATACACTTACACACACACATATACAGATGTTTATGTAAAACTGTAGACAGTTGAAGATCCATCCTGTGACATTGGTGATGAAGTGAACACAGTACAAGGACAGTGGACCCCCGTCGTCCCTAAATAGCTATGATACTCCTAGCACATCCGGCTCTCTGTATTTCCACCCCATCTCTTATCTAGTCTTCATATCTACATTCTGAATTATATGAATGAATGTTACCTCTGCGCCATCTATATCGTACTCCGGATGTAGCAATAGTACGGTAGGGGGGTGAGGAAAAAAACGATTTATTTAATTCTGGTTTATTTTCATCATTAAAAATCACCCTCCTGCACAACCGTTATCCAAGAAACAGAACGGTCTCTACCACGTACTGAACCTAAGACCCTCCCTGGGTTGAAGATGTAAAGGTTTTTTTTTCAAACAAAACTGTTTTTATTACAATTACAGCTCTCCCACAATTATACTGCAGTCAGAGAACGTCAAGATTATACCAAATAATTACTATCTTTATTCTTTGAAATTCCTAGCTGTAGGTGCTTTGAAGATGGTTTCCAATTTAGGTATAAATATAGACTATAGCTTATTTAATTACGTCTACACAATATAGGTAATGTGAAAAAAACACCTAGCGGGCTGCGGACCCGCAATTTTGGATATAGAAGGTTGTAATGCTAACCACTACAACACATACCCAGTGCGCCTGATTGTACTTATTATTGAGTATTTGATTAATGAGCCTGTTTGGCTGTCGATGTGAGATGTGCTGCATTCGATCTTCATTTATGTGATGTGAAATCAAGCTACAAAAGTAGAGTTTTTTTTCCCAGAGAGGAAGGGAAAGTTGGAAACCTGACCACTACTAAGGTATGAAGGGTCCTCGGCAGGGGTCGAAGATTCGTTCCCAAAGGATCGTTCCTAATCGATCTCATTCAAATCGTTCGGAGCAGGAGCAATATTTTATAAGGAAAATCGTCTCGATCTGGAGTGGAACGATATCATTTTGTTATAAAACAACCGCTCCCGAACGGAACAGAATCCGCCAGGACCGATATTTTTGGATCCCTAGAGGATTTGATCCTGCGGAGCAAAAAAATATCGATTCCATATGTTTCTTTCTGAACCTTGATTTTGGCCTCCTCATTTACCTATCTACACACGAAAATACCAAAACGGAATGAAAAAATTGTGCCTAGAGAGGTATAGTACTTTCTCATCCTTAAAAAAAAAAAATTCTGAGAACTAAAATATATTTTTTTTACTACCTTAAACTTAACCGATCCTTATCGGGTCTTCTTTAGGATCGACTAGATCATAAACCAAACATTTAGAAAAAAACCTGGTTGAAATCCGATTTGTAGTTTCCGAGCATTGGTTGGAACAAACTTTTCCTGACACCACTGAGATTTTATGTTTTTTTGGATTCTACATCCTATGAAAAGTCAATATACATTAAAATATCGAAGTCGAATTTTTTGGCGATTTCAATACTTTCTTCATCTGAAGGATGAGAAAGTAAAAACGAAGGATCGATATTTATTGTTCCGGCCCAGATCGAATCCTCAAAAGATGGAAAAATTTCGCTCCGGTCGGCATTGAATCAAACTTGGAGCAGAATAAAGCATGTTTTGGAGATAGGAGTCGTAATAGAGTATTTTCGGAAAGTACGTTATTTTTTCTTCCTTAAATAATGGTTTCATTCAGTGCAGCAAAAATATAAATATATCGGTTTCATCCCCTGGTCCTGGGTTTCCATGGTAGAGACTGTACTGTTCCTTTGGCAATGTTAGGCCAGGGAAGTGACTTGTCCGAGATCACGCTCAACCGCCACATTTTCCCCCATTGAAGAATACTTTATAGAGGCTGGGTGAGCCCCGGAAGCTTCTGCAGACCTTACAGGGTACATTCGTAATGTTTATCTGCCACGGCTTGATTTGAACCTGGTACCTTCACCTACTGACCTACCGCGCTCCCTTGATTTCATTCATAAAAAACATTAAAACAAAACGATTAATCCAGTTTATAAATAAGATGGTGAAAAAACTACTTTTAATAACTGCAATTGAATTAGTGTAATAAATAAAGTGACAACACGCGAAGGAAGATTAATGGCGGAATAGGTAAGCTCATATATGTCGGTGTAATGATCACGAAATGGCAAGACATTTTTAGCTCTTTAATTATCTTCTTAGAAATGAGACAACATAATGGATAACGTGAAGGTGTATTAGGTTAGTTTTTTGTGCATAACTGTTATTTCCTGTAACTGTTATTTTGGTGTAATCGGTTCATTGAATCTTTCTCTAATAAAAATTAAACAAAATTTTATAACTATTGAATGATAATTGTTGCCCTTGATAATATATGAGAAGAATATATGTTTTAATTGTCTGTATTTTGCATATAGCCCTGAAGAAGAGCTACAAAGTAGGTCTAAACGTTGGCTAATCAATAAAGTTTTTCTCCAATTCTACGAGAAATTCATTGTGATCTCTACCCGGACCACTTCCACAAAAATTTTATAAAACTAGAAGGTACCCACTTCCCACCTAACGTCACACCATACCTCATTTTACAACTGTTCGTTTAATTTATTATTAATACAGTTAGTACTTAAAGTTTTAGCGGGGGTACCTCGATATTGTTCGAGGAATCGAAGATCAGTTTTGTACTCCATTAATGAACCTATTAAATATGGTTTTGCATTATATAAAACAATGAAATGATTTTTTTTTTAATTTATTTTAATTTTGTTTTATAGATACAAAAAATAATTTATATTTAATGAACGTCCTAATCTTATTTACGTTCTATGTATTGAATTATTAGAATAATGCAATAACATTGTAGTTTATTTCATATTTTAATTCGAAGCATTCAATTTTTGTATTTAAATTAAAAAACAGTGCTATATTTTGTGACGGCTTAAAGCAATCAGGAACAATAGTTTTGGCAATTTTTTTTTTTTTTAATTTCACCGTTCAAGCCCGAAAAAAGAAAAGACAGTTCCTCGATAAAATTTGTCATCAAACTAAAAAGCTGTTTTATAAATATAAAATCTCCTCTACACCTTTATAATATAACTTTTTATTTTTAAAGAGAAAAAAAAAATTAATTTTTATTTGTTCTACAAATGAAAAGAATTATAGTTCAGATGAAAAATGTCGTCATCTCATTCCACTGCGTTCTCTGTGTTGAAATAACAATCCTAAAACCGAAATATTGGAATATAATGTAGCTTGTTTTATTTTTATAAATCACCTTTACCCTCCGTCGTAAATCAACCATTTCCTGTCCTGTATCGTTTAATAACATCCCACTGATTCCTGTAGAACAGGTCAGGTACTTAGGACTACACCTTGACAAACGCTTAACTTGGAATCCTCATACTAGACTGAAACGACAAGAAACAGCTCGCCGTTTCAGGCTACTTCAACACTTACTGGACAAACGCTCTAAGCTCCCAATTAATTACCAAAGTCTCATATACATGACAATCATTAGACCTATCTGGACTTACGGAATAGAGCTTTGTAGCTCCACTAAGCCATCGAATTCCTCTCGTATTCAATCCAAAATCTTCCTTAAAATCTTCAATAATGTCCCGTGTGTTGCTGATTTGGCCCGAATCCGATATCGATCTGTTGATGACAAACTTCATTCCCACTCAAACCAACTAGTTTCAAACCTCGCAACCTCTTCAATTCCTGGTAATCCTCCGAGATGTCTGAAAAGAAGATGGCCTCGTGACCTTCTAAGTTGAACTTTTTATTTGAGTACTACCACTGGATAGTTTCTCCACTTGCCATTATCTCGGGACATGATTTATATTTCATTATATTTACTTGATGTATTCAGTATACAGTTGTAAATTACAATGAATACATTAACAAAAAAATCGATGCTTTCATTTAATCGATGCTTAAAGAAATGAAATTAACTTATTCAACACGGCAAAACATAGTTGCTCTTTGCGTTGCTAGGAAATGTGGATAAAATATTTATATACCAGGTGAAAAAAAAAATAGTTGGAAACATTAAAAATAACTTGTAAGATTAATTTTTTTAAAAATTAATTAATTAAACAATTATTTTATAATAATAGATTAGATATTAGGTGTTGAATTAAATTAGCAAAGTTTTTCTGAGTTTAACTATTATTTTTGCGTAATCGGTTTATCTAGAGTTCCCGTAATTAAAAAAAAAAACTAGATGAAGCGCAGATAAGAAATATTTTAGTCAAAGGATTGCAATGTTTTCGGAGCATAATTGTTACTTTCCGTAACTGTTATTTTTGTGTTATCGTTTCATCTAAACTTTAAAAAAAAATAAGAACCAGACGGAACGCACTTTAGAGATACCTCAGCTAAGATTTAGTTCCTTTCTGGTTAACGGGATTTCGAAAGGTCGCACTAAATGTGAGGCCAAAGTAGTTCTCATCTCTGAAAAACCTTGATTTTTTTCTCAAATAATTAACAATAATTAATAACTAAGTACATAGAATGATCATTGTGGAGAATTCATTTCTATATCGATCTGAGTCACTACATAATCGATTTGTATTTAAAACTGAAGATGTTGGTGACTATTCACTAGATCCTGAATCGAATTCATGCTTAAATATCGACACAAGTGTGCAATATCAATAACTATTTAATTGATCGATTGATTCAATTTATGTATAATAATTCTGACGCGCAATTCTCTGACCTAATTTCTTAGATGATCGCTATTAAAGAAATCTCTCCTTCACTTTTTATATTTTATTTTTTCACTATCACATGTGTACTGCAGATGCCTTCAGAAGGATGTGAGGGTAGTATTATTTACTATTATGATTAGTTACCATACAAAAACATTGGTACATATTATTGTAGAAATCGAATTGTCCGGGGAGCGGAGTGGCTCAGTGGTAGAGCACTAAGTTGCCATGCTAGAAATCCTGGTTTAAATCCCAAGACTTTTATTTAGTCTTTTCGCAGCCGGAGATGGATCATATGGGATCTAGGACCCCCCTGGGGCTCACCCAGCCTCTATAAAATATTATAAAAATAGGGTACCCAAAATAAGTGGGAAATCTGGCGGTTGAAAGTGACCTAGTAGAAGTCACCTCCTTGCAGAACCGTTGTCCATGAATCAGTACAGTCTCTACCACTTACTAAACACAGACCATTTCACGGGTTGTAGTGGTAGAGGTTTTTTTAATTATTTTGTACCTATCCTTAAAATAATAATAATAAAATAATGATTTGTTTTAATTTAGGATTATATATATAAAAATAAAAGATAATTTATAGTTTATTATAAAAATGCCTTAATCTTATTGCAATGTATTCTCTGTATTGAAATAACAGACCTAAAATCGAAATATCGTAAGTAGGCGTAGCTTGTTTTAGTTTTTTAAATCGATGCATTCCATATTTTTTTCAATTAAATTCGAAAACAGTGCTATATTTTGTCTAACGGCTGAAAGAAGTCAGCAACAGTGAGTGCTTTGTGATTTGCCAATTTTTAAAAATATTTATAACATAACTGATCCTGCAGGACAAAAGACTAATGAAAAATGTAGTTGCTGGATCCGTAGCTAGGCAACCCAGATAAAATATTACATCACTCAAAATTTTGTATATAATAAAGAGTAAAAGTTTAATATTACTAGATCACAGAGGCTAACATTTTCTTGTTTTAATATTGACAGGTGATTGAATGAATAATTAAGTTAAAAAACGTTAGTTATAAAAACAGAAACAACAAAAAGTAGGTTGGGTAATTATTCCGCAGATTGTCGCTTCGAGTTGTCACATGTTTTCCAAAACTACAAGTTATCATGAGCTTTAGTATGGTAAATATGATGTAAGTATGGCAAATGTGTTTACATCGGTTATCATTTCATCTAGAAAAAAACGTTTCAACAAACTATTCTTTGATATGTTAGTTGAAACATTTATTGCTTGATGAAATTATTGACGAAATCTACTCATTACCAAAAATTACATTCTCTTTCCCATACCAAAGCTTGTAAAGCTTCCCATACTAAAGCTCATGATAGCTTGTATTTTTTGAAAGTATTAAATATAATAAAAGTAGTTGTAAATCAACTGGAAGCGACGACCTGTGGAGCAGATACCGTAGGTTTTAATAAGGTTATATCGTTCTGTCCATCAAACCAAACAGTAGATGTGATTCATGTATCATCACTGATTTCATCGATGAACAGAAAGGCGAAATTAAAAACTTGCCTTTAATGCATTTAATATTTACATTTAAAATATTTGGGAAGGACTCCGTCTGGACTTCACAACTCCACAACTCACTCCGTCAGTTCCTGCACTTGAAATCCTCATAGAAGACTGAAAAGACAAGAAACTGCTCGACGTTTTCGCCTCCTTCAACATTTACTGGACAAACGCTCTAAGCTCCTAATTAATTACAAAAGACTCATTTACATGACAGTTATCAGACCTATTTGGACATACGGAGTTGAGCTTTGGGGCTCTACTAAGCCATCCAATTCATCTCGTATCCAATCCTTGCAATCCAAAATCCTTCGTAAAATCCTCAATGCTCCTTATTATGTCGCAAACAAACTCATCCATCGTGATCTTAATATCCCATATGTTGCTGATTTGGCCCGAACTAGATACCTATCCTTCCATGACAAGCTCCATACACACTTGAATCCGCTAGTCTCTCAACTTGCTTCCCATAACATTCCTGATAACCCTCCGAGGATTCTGAACAGAAGATGGCCTCGAGACCTTCTACTATAGAACTTTATTGGAGTGCTACCTTGGTTAGTTTCTCCACAATTGTTTTTTTTTTTTATGCCCTTTGTTCCTACAGTAGATTTACTTGATGTAGTATAATTACAGTTGTAAATATCAATAAATTATTCTATTCTCAAAAAAAATATCTGAGCATAATAAGAGATAAATTATGCCATCGAAATATGATTGTCACTTGTTTTAAAAATGAAGCCACTGCTACCGAAATAGTGGCGAAGTTATTATTTTAGTTCGGGAGGAAGCTGGGAGGAAATTGGCATCTGTCATCTGTTTGTGGGTCACAGCCAAGAAAAGACCTTCCGTCACCTGTTCGCTTCAATATCGATCATTCTCGTATCGATTTATCTCCATTTTAGTAAATCGATGGCTGGCCACAACAGCGTGTAACCGTACCCTCCTACCCACATCGTAATCCTATATTGTGCGTCGTCCTAGGAAAGGTCTCGTGTTTCCAGGCCAGCTTCCTCTTCCTCGTGGATCTTGACGGTCTTCTGGCTCTTCCTGCGATTAAACAGGATCTTCCTGCAAGATCGGACGGGATATTAAAAAGAACATGTGTTCAGGATGGGTTCCATCCCACCCAGAAAGATGCGGGGAAGTACGAAAATGTAAAGGCAAGTAGAGAAACTAAACTACCCTTTGGTGGTTCTCAAATAACAGTTTAAGTTAGCAGATCACGAGGACTTCTTAATTTCAGAGGCCTCGGAGGGTTATCAGGAATTACAAGACAAAGTTTTGTTTGAAACTAGTGGTTAAAGTTTGTCATGAAAGGATTGATATCGTGTTCGGACCTAATTAGCAACAAATGGGAGATTAAGGTCATTATGGATGATTTTATTCATATCAAAGTAAAGATTGTGGAAGGTAAGGATTGAGGAAATCGTGAAGCCCCAAAGCTCTTGAAAAAGAGAAATGTTAGAGAATCGCACGGTGTGGTTCTGGCTATACAGAAGGGAACCTCAGACTGCATGGACTATGGCTGAGGATGGACTATGATGATGATGATGATTTGTGTAGAAGGAAGTCTTCTGGACCGTTTCAGGTTATTTTACAGATTAAGCAACGATCTCACGGATTATTTGACAAAATTTCATCCTCTAATCGTAATACTGTAAAATTAAGATTTAACGAGATACCTGGAGATAGCAGCGCTATCAGTCACGGTAGCTCAGAGGCTAATTACGATCTAGATATCGATTGGAGACAGGCTCGATAGCGTGTAATCACTATCGATAGCGCCATTATCTGCCACGTGTTAGACCATTGGTCGCGGTCCTCCTGATAACGGAGCGGAAGCGGCGCGGCCATTGAAGAGCATTCCGCAGGCCGTGAAGGCGATCCAATAATCACCTCTTTCTCTCCCTCCAATGCCTTCTATATATGTGTACAATAATATTTATAAATAAAATAAAAAGTTAAAGCGTGACTCAACTCGTAGCGACAACCTGCGGAATAATTACCATATTTAGTACTTGTATGTTATGTTATAACCACTTTGAAATTTAATAGAACTTATCGAATTTCATGATTATAAAACAAATGTGAAGTGAACAAAGTACATTGGTAATTATACGGTTTTTACATAGTGAGATTTATTTTTGAGAAAATGTACACTTTAAAAATAATATTTCTCGAGGCTCAAGACGAAAAGACGATCATAACGTTCCTCCAAGTTAAGGACAGTTACCTAACACAAAGGTACACCCTCAAGGTCATGATATGGCTACATATTATGGTACAAAAATATATTGCAGGTATTTTAGACGAAGTTGCAAGAAAAGTGTCGGCAAAAGGGAATATGAATCGGTACAAGTTGGGTTAAAACTGTAAGCCACAGTTACAATTATGTTGACCAAAGAATGTTGGCAAATAGGCAGAAGATTGAACGATTGTGGGGATCTGCCAAATCCAGTGACAAAGGAAGACGAGGAACAAATTGCACTTTTTTGACTTCCTATCTTTTACACAACTCAAGAGAAAAGACACATTCGCCCAAATTTTATTATATACTAGCTAATGCCCGCGGCTTCGCTCGCGAGGAATTTGGTCTGCCACATAAAGTTTCGTGAAAGATCATTTAAAATAAATAATTTGATTATTTTTTTTAAAATATAAGTTACTCGTGCTTCCAAAATTTCAGATGTCTAACTTCAAAACTGACGGTTTCTATACAACCTTTGAACCCCTATTATACTAAATGGGGAACCCTTGGGATGGAATTATCCGAATTTCTTTCTTAAACTATACAAAGAACCTATCTACAAATTTCAAGAGGCTAAGTTCCTGATTTGTCTTTAATTATATACTATAACGGGGGGGGCATGCCCACGTGACCCCACATAAATCTGCCCTTGATGCAGCCTATGATGTATAACCTATTTTATTCAGTAAGTTTCATCCAAATCCGTTCAGTAGTTTTTGCGTGAATGAGTAACAAACTTTCGCATTTATAATATTCGTAGGATATCAAAACAAATAGTTTCACTCCTGTCCTTTCTGTTATTTTAACCACAATTATCATGTGATTTTCCTTTATTTATATACTATAATGGATTCTCCACAGCACCGAAAAAACTGTCGGGGAGGCACGTGCACCCGTGCGCCCCCCTTCATAAATCCACGCTTGCTATAGCCTATGTGTTATTATGATGTATAACCTATACATATTACTGTAAAGTTTCATCCAAATCCGTTCAGTAGTTTTTGCGTGAAAGAGAGACAAACATACAAACTTTCACATTTATAATATTAGTAAGATTATTGAACTATCACGGAATATTGCAAAAATACCAATATATAGTGCAAAGTGTTGATTAAGTTATAAACTTAGTGTTTGTTTATTTATTAATCTAACATAATTTTATGCTAAAAAGGCTAATCAGACGATGCTACATTGGGAGTCCTAAATTTTGCCTATCCAGGTTTAATTAGGATCTACGAGTAACTGACACCGCAGATGCTTAGGACCCCGATTTTACGTCCCTTCGAAAGGACAGCATAACCAAGGATATTTTACTCCTTTTAAAAAGTCCAAAGGCCAGTCTACGAACCCGCGATGTTGGGCATAGAATGTTGTTATGATAACCACTAGACCACAGGTGACCTCGGTGATTGCAAGTTTTTGTTTGCAAGAAATTGATTATTACTTAATTAAGAATTGGATAACCTCCTTTAACGGACACCTCTCTGCAAAGGACAAATCAGGACAACCCGCTTGTTTTTTACAAACGTTTTAAACTGTATTTACATTATTGCATCATTCCTAATGAGGTATATGTACACATGTATAAACATTACATGGACATGACACGACAACTTGTTGCGATAGTGTGCAGTGTCTTTCTTAATAGTCCTCACCCGACCTTTGCCGACAATTACATCAAAGACCTCCTACGTGCTTCGACTTCCAAAGGACATCGCTGTCTTCTGCGTTATGTTTTCAACCACCGTCTCATTTCTTAGGCTGTATCCTTGGATATTTCGTACAAAATGAATAACAGTATTTAATAAAAATCTTGAGGACAGACATATAAGGGTGGACACGGGTTTTATATATATATATATATATATTGATTGGTAGGTTTTTGTTATTGTTTTTTCTGTTAAACAGCTGCTTTTATAACTTGCCAAGCTGTTCGTTTTTATTACCTTCCTTTGCTATTGTCCATCGTTAGGATTAAATATAATAAAATGAGAAACTAAGGCAAATAACAAACGGAATTTTAATAATTTATGATGATATTCGAATAAGTATAAAAATTGGATAAAGATTAAAACTGAATAAAACATATTTAGCATCGCTCATTGTTTTTACTCTTCACACAGATTCTAAGCTTTTATGAAAAAATAAATTAAAAAATACCGAACTATATCAACTAATAGGTTAATAATAAATGCTTTAATTTTTCATAAATATGCTATAATTTTTCATAAAAAATGGGAAAAACCATTATCCAGTCTGTATTTATTCTTAAATTATTAAAATTATTAGACGTTTCGATAAATTGATGTTATTTTTAATCTTTCTAACAAATCTTCTGCATCATTTAACAATCATATGTAACTTAAAAAAGCTATAAGTCTCAAATCTGTAAAAAATAACAGTTATAATGAGAAAAATACATAATTCTAAACAATATGTCCCAACAATCAGTAAAATCAAGCCTAGATACCTCATAAAATGCATTTTTAATGTCTAAAAAATTATATAATTTCTTGGGGATCAGCTATCCTCCATGGTCAATTGTCAATATTAAAATGATTTGAATTTTGATCTGTGAATTAAAAGATGAGTTGTATGTAATTATGTATCTTATATTTCACTGTTATTTAAAAACTTTTTACACTAAAGTATTTTAAAATACATAAATCAACACAAAAACAACTTTTAAATATTTTTTATTTAATTAGTTAATCAAAATATGATATTTTGCAAAGGAATTATATAGAAAATAAGTCAAGATATCAGAACATTATTGGCTGTTAGTTCATTTAACGTCACTTTATGCTGCTATGGCTAATCGGACGATGCTACACTGGGAGCTCTAAATTTTGCCTATCCAGGTTTAATTAGGATAGGGATTTTTAACGAGTACCTGACATCGTACAGGCTCGGGACCCCCGTTTAACGTCCCTTCCGAAGGACGGCGTTACTAAGAAAATTATTGGTAGGTTATTGGGTCAGGTTAGTTTCAATAAATTAAGAAAATATACAGACTGTATAATGGTTTTTCCCATTTTGTATGAAAAATTGAAGATTTATAGTCCAGTATTTTACATCATTTTTTAAAAATATCTATGCTTTTTGAAACTGGGCGTTGAGGCTCACTGTTTTTTAATTGAAATTGTTCAGTAGAGTTGTTTGTTTATCCATGTCATATTATACTGCTATGGCTAATCGGATGATGCTATAGTGCGAGTCATAAATTTTGCCTATCCTGGTTTAATTAGGCTGGGAATCTTTAAGTAGGAATCATTTCTTAATTCCGTGATATTATAGGCTTTGTACCAACAAATAACTGAAAAAAAATTCACAAAAGGTAGGTGAATAGAATTTCTTAAAGGGAATACAAAATCCTTAGTTACGCCGTCCTTCGGAAGCGACATTAAACGGGTGTCCCGAGCCTGTACGATGTCAGGTACTCGTTAAAAATCCCTATCATAATTAAACCTGGATAGGCCAAATTTAGAGCTCCCACTGTAGCATCGTCCGATTAGCCATAGCAGCATAAAGTGGTGTTGAATGAATAAACAAACAACTGTTGTGACTTAGCCTACACTATACACTATTTATTGGTATTTTCGCAAAATACCTAGATTGCTAAAGAATCGAAAATAAAAATTAAGGTTTCGCACCTGAAAAATTATTTATTTTTTGTAATGAAGGATGGAATTAGTTGGGGAGAGTATTCATAAATAACAACAAATAAGTAAAACTTATTTATTATTAACGCCGACGTTTCGACCTAGGTTGTAGGCCATCTTCAGGGCAAATAGAGATATACTTATTTAATGTTATGACTATCCCCCAACTAATTCCATACTTCATTACAAAAAATAAATAATTTTTCAGGTGCGAAACCTTCATTTTTATTTTCGATTCTTTAGCAATCTAGGTATTTTGCGAAAATACCAATAAATAGTGTATAGTGTAGGCTAAGTCAAAACAGTTGTTTGTTTATTCATTCAATACCACTTTTTGATACTATGGCTAATCGAACATTGCTACAATGGGAGCTCTAAATTTTGCCTATCCAGGTTTAATTATGATAGGGATTTTTAACGAGTACCTGACATCGTACAGGCTCGGGACACCCGTTTAATGTCGCTTCCGAAGGACGGCGTAACTAAGGATTTTGTACTCCCTGTAAGAAATTCTAGTCAGCTACCCTCGGTGAACCCGCGATTTCCGGGATAGAAGTTTCTTATACTAATTACTACACCGCAGGTGACTCCTTTTCAGCTGATCATTGTCCTTGTCTCTTAGGAATGAAATATCTCAGGGCAGGGAGTATTAGTGCTTTATATATAGTTTATTTCGTGGATCTTGGCAGCGAGAGGTGTTTTAAGGATTTCAGGATTTCACAGTAATACCTTTTAGCTGCTACTAGCCTCTGTTTAACATTCTGGTTCATGTAACTATTCACGTCACCTGTTATTCCTAGCCACTTGAAACTATTTACTTTTTCAGAACTTTATTTAGCAGTTGATGGTTATCAGTCCTCATTTGTTAAGTTTTGAGTAACCTATTAAAAAGAACAGTCAAGTTTTGTGAGACTAAAAATACAAGAAACTGCTCGAAGTTTTCGCCTAATTCAACATTTCCTGGACAAACGCTCTAAGCTCCCAATTAATTACAAAAAACTCATTTACATGCAGTTATCAGACCTATTTAAACATACGGTGTTGAGCTTTAGGGCTCTACTAAACCATCCAATTCATCTCGTATCCAATCCTTAAAATCCGAAATCCTTCGTAAAATCCTCAATGCTCCTTATTATTTCACAAACAAACTCATCCATCTTGATCTGAATATCCCATATGTCGCTGATTTGGCCAAAACTAGATACCTATCCTTCCATGACGAGCTCCATACACACTTGAATCCGCTAGTCTCTCAACTTGCTTCCCATACTATTTCTGATAACCCTCCGAGGTGTTTGAAAAGAAGATGGCCTCGAGACCTTCTACTATAGAACTTTATAGGAGTTCTATCAATGGGTAGTTCTCCAGAAGTGTTCTTTTTTTTATGTCCTTTGTTCATATTAGTAGATTTACTTGTTGTAATATTATTACAGTTGTAAATATCAATAAATTAATCTAAAAAAAAATTTTGTAAAATGACCTGTTGCGCAGGTGTCGGTTCCAGATTGATACATACTTTCAATCCTGTTCCATGAAATAGCAGACGTGATAGAGGACCGTATTGTAATCTAGCCCTGTCACAATGCCTGGCTATTGCCTATGTAGCCGTTCCCGATTCGGGAGATAATGAACCGGCATAGAAATGTGCGTTGAATGCTCTGTTCGGAGGACTACAAGAACCCCGATCTGCTTGGTGTGGGAGGGTATGCTACGGTCTCCCCCAAGTCCTATCTGGATCTGTTTAGAATAACAATAGCTCTTCGACTGGATACATTCATGGAAGACGTTAGGGACCGCTGTATTCCGATTCAAGATGGAATAATCTAATCCACCATTTCTGTTAACAATGGGTAGCCGAAGGTATTTTAAGCGCCAATATATGGAACTGTTCATATTAGGGATAGTGCGAAAATCAGAGTCGAGCATTACAATGAAAAATAACGGATGACAGGCCATAACTGGTTAACAATATAAACAGTACAGTGTCAATTAAAATGTAGACAGAAATGATGGAACGCAATGAAAAAAAAGTTAAGTTATAAAATAGTTGATTTGTCCAGGCCGGGATTCGAACCCGTGTCGTCCGCATCTCTAGCGCGGTGCTCTAACCAACTGAGCTACCAGGCTCGTAACACGGGCAGACAAATCCATTCTCCTCGCCGATCCTATATCCCCGTGTTCTCTCAAGATTTGCGATGTATATAAGGGGAAGAATGTTCGTATACATCTTAAACTTGTAAAACCACGGGGATATAGGATCGGTGAAGAGAATGGATTTATCTGGCCGTGTTACGACCCCTGGTAGCTCAGTTGGTTAGAGCACCGCGCTAGAGATGCGGACGACACGGGTTCGAATCCCGGCCCGGAAAAATCTTTTCGCTTCAAAATAAAAATATTTAAAAATGATCACCATCATAAGAATAATAAATCTTACTAATATTATAAAGTGAACGTTTGTATGTTTGTCTCTCTTTCACGCAAAAACTACAGAACGGATTTGGATGAAACTTTACAGTAATATAGGTTATACATCAGAATAACACATAAGCTATAGCAAGCGCGGATTTATGGGGGGGCGCACGGGTGCACGTGCTCCCCCCCGACAGTTTTTTAGGTACTGTGGAGAATCCATTATAGTACATAATTATAGGCAAATCACATGATAATAGTTGTTAAAATAACAGAAATAACATTAGTGAAACTATTGTTTTGATATTTTAATAAACCTTTGAATTCTTTTTATAGATACTACAAGCTTATTTGTAAGTTATTGTTGAATTTTTTTCCCGTCTGCCCGTTGTCCCCCCCCCCAGAACGAAATCCTGGATCCGCCCTTGGGTTACAACGAAGACAACCACGCCTTTGGCATTATAGATTATGAAAGCCACATCGCTTACTCTCTCAATTATAGTTTTATCTTAGATCTTATCTGAAAGTTCTCTATCTTTCATTTATAATGCTTAATCAAAAATAAGTACCAATATTTTATGTTGCAAACGTTATGTGTTTAAGTAATTGTTGTTTAAGTACAATTAAACAAGCAGGTACAAATGTACAAATGCTCCCCCGATACCATAGAGGTAAGCTGTTATTAGAATACAAAGATACAACATGACTCCTCAAATTAAGACATGTTTGTTTGTTCATTTAACGTCACTTTTATGCTGCTATGGCTAATCGGACGATGCTACAGTGGGAGCTCTAAATTTTGCCTATCCAGGTTTAATTAGGATAGGGATTTTTAGCGAGTACCTGACATCGTACAGTCTCGGGACCCTCGTTTAACGTCTCTTCCGAAGGACGGCGTAACTAAGGATTTTTTACTCCCTTAAAAAAATCCTAGGGCCACCTGCCGGGCTACGAACCCGCGATCTTGGGCTTAGTAGTTTGTTACGCTAACCACTAGACCACAGGTGACCTTAATTAAGACATGCTATTTACTATTATCAAGGAAATTAACAGTTTTGCCGTTGACGTGGCAGTGACAGATAGTGTCAGAGGGTGGCTATATGATTATATTTAGCCAGCTTTGGATCACTCCCAGCAACTCCTATTCGGTTCACTGAGTTTATTTTATTTTCACGGCTCACAGAATTGTATTATTATTTTCTTCATTATCAAATCAAACAATTCATTATCAGCTAGGGCTTCCGTAATTGATTTAAAAAAAAAAATCGATACCACTGCAAATCGGAAAGGATTTTGGATTCAGTACGAGATAGGGACTGTACAGTTTCTTGGACAACGGTTATGCAGGGAGGTGACTTGATCACAATCAACCGCCAGACTTTCGCTTCAAATATTTTTATGACAGAGGCATATTAGCCTGTAAACAATTCTAATGAATATTCTACATATATCTATACGTATCATAAAACAAAGTCCTCAATCGCGTTTGTTCGCGGTAAACTCAATAACTACTGCACGGATTTTCATGGAGTTTTCACCAATAGATAGAGTGATTCACCAGGAAGGTTATAGTAAATAATTTGTACAGGTTTTGTGTAAATAGTGGAATATCGATGGGTTTCACTGAAGACGCTGCCTAATCCAGTGCAATTATCTAACGTGCAAGATAATAAATTCGTATATAAAGAAATATTTGTTTTTGTTTTTATTTTTATAACTTCTATATAATAATTACAGTAATTCAAACAGTTTTCGTTGTTTATAACCTCCTTAATAACATACTCAAGTGTTAAATAGATTAATACAGGTGAAATTATTACTGTTATTAATTCTTTTAAAATATTAGATTGAACGACATGAACTTTCTCTAATAAAATTAATGTATTAATGTTAATGTGAGTACCCTCGAGGACTCCCTTCCCTTTCTCTCCTCATTTCAGTTTATTATCCTCAAGTAGGTTAAGGACCTTTCTGCTACGCACTGAAGAGGTCCTATCTGGGAGTACAGTCCCTGCCGCAGGATGACCCAGTATCGAAGCGAATTGGTTGTTAATATCGACCGCGCGGACTGTACCTTGCACTGCTACTTGTACCAGTCACCAAGGGCTTAGGTATTCGTCGATATCCTTCGTATATTTCTTATCATATTATCATAAAGCATTATAGTAATATCTCCCCTCTTCCTATTATATATAATATTGTATTATAGCGTGACTCCCTTAATGTGTTTGAGAAGCGACAATAACAGCTCGAGTGCTCAAGTCTCTTCTTGAGTTGTATTAGTACATTTTTTCATGTATGTATAAATATATACCCTGAAAATGTGTCTACAAGATTTAAATGTGGTGAGAGGTAGAAAATCCATCCAAGGCCTGCTAGATAATAGAATCGGGCGGTTGTGTCGACAACGGGACCTGACAGCGCTGCCTCCCCGATCTCAATGTGTCCAACCAAATTGTGAAAAAGACCCCGAATACAGTTATTCACTTATTCATGGATTCGATATCCCTCCGAGCTCACTTCCGCTATTAGGCGATACACTCCGCCATCTTGGAAATGGATACGAGAGAGAGAGAGAGAGAGAGAGAGAGAGAGAGAGAGAAGAAAAAAAATGCATATGTCGCGATTCTAAATTGAATTCCATTCTCAACGTGACGCGAATGGGAAATGTTACTTCCATCATCTCAACCTGATCACGTTTAGAAAATTGCCTTTGATAGCGTTTTCTGGATTCTACTTTGCTTTCGATTGCTCGATCTTTTCTTATCATTACAATCGATCAATCACAATCATATTTTTTCCGACTTTCTTGAAAATCAATACTAGCCGTCAATCACCATGGCAACGTAACGTTTTCGTTTTGAAGATATTTTAATCGATACTAACCGTCAATCACTAACTCAACTTAACGTGTTTGTTCAATTTCTTTTATATCTATAGCTCCTGTGTATAAGTCGAATTTTGCCCAGAGAGAGTTAACTGCATTGAAGGAAACGGAATCATATCGTTCTCGTAGTTTTGGACTTGAATAGAGTTGTAATATAAGCAGTTACTCCGTTTTAAAACCATTTTCTGATTTAGCTTTAGTACATGAATGTCATTTTGGAGAGAATTCTACTTAATCACCGGGGATGTAGATAAGTCGCCGATACAAATTTTTCATTTTCGGTCTATTAGCGATTGCGTTTAGAATCGATAATTGATATATATTGATATGATACAGGCAAAATACGTTTGACGATAACTATTGAAAGTGACTTGGCGATTTAGCGTGATCTCGGACAAGTCTCATATCTACATAACAGTTGTACTAGAAACAGTGCAGTCTCTACCATTTACTGAACACAATACCATTTACTTCATGGATTGTAATGGTATATGTTTTTTTTAATATATAATTTAATTATTATTACTAAAAATAGCTCTACGTAATAACGTGATTTATTGTTCTTTTGATGCCGATTATTTTTCAATATTTTTATTTTGAAAAGAAAAGATTTGTCCTGGCCGGGATTCGTGTCTGCATCTCTAGTGCAGTGCTCTAACCACTGAGCTACCATTGGTCGTATCCAAGATAGGCAAATCGGATATAGAATCGGTGAAGAGAGTGGATTTGTCTGGTTTGGATACGAGCCCTGGTAGCTCAGTAGTTAGAGCACTGCAGTAGAGATGCAGACGACCCGGGTTCGAATCTCGGCCAGGACAAATCTTTTCTCTTCAAAATAAAAATATTTAGTAATAACGTAACGATTAACTAAAGTTCAAATCAGGATGTGACAGATAAATTATTGAACCTTTTTACAACCATTGATGGACCATGTGACAATCTGACTATCCTGCTGTAATTGAGGGGGGAGTTGTCATCGAGCACGATCTCTGACTAGCCACCTCCCTGCACAACCGTTGTCATAGAAACAGTAAAGTCTCTACCATGCACTAAACTCAATACACTTAATAGGTTGCATTAATCGCCCTTTCTTGAGCCGTCCACTGTTTTCCAATTTTGGCCTTTCTTGGAACCATGAAGTTTTTCCTTTGAAGGAGCCTGCTACTGGATGTCTTCCTGAGTAATAAGAATCACTTCTCGGTGATAATTTTTAACTTTTGAACCGTTTGTAAAAAATTAGGAAAGAATCTTGTTGGTCTGTCACCGTGAGCTCAT
The DNA here is from genome assembly GCA_037127475.1 of Arma custos. Classification (NCBI taxonomy): domain Eukaryota; kingdom Metazoa; phylum Arthropoda; class Insecta; order Hemiptera; family Pentatomidae; genus Arma; species Arma custos. Next base: position 63,074,254 of record CM073765.1, on the reverse strand, counting down.
ATGTATGATAATGGTGGCTATAAGTTAACCATTTTTTATCTTCAAGAAAAAAAATAAAATCGGCTTCCAGTCAACTCCTTTATTGTTTTATATGATAAAACGTTTCGACACTATGGTGTCATTTTCAATTATTTATTTTTCTGCATTCCTTAACTTTAAATAAAATAACAATAATTACAATAATATAAAATTTGTTTACATAAATGTCCAAAAGATAACATACTATGAGTATAAATACCTGGAAAGTCAATATTTTTTAAAAATCATTTTTAAGGAGATCTTTTGTCCTCCATAGTCAAACTTATATTCCATTACATAAAAACCAAACCCTGATCCTTGAACCATCTAATCCTTTTTCTTATTTTTATTAGTCATTAGACTTTAGTATAAATATAACTAATTATGTTCTAAAAGGTACATTAATAAAGTAAAATTAAATTTTTTTTTTATTTATTTATGAATTTAATTTATTTATTTATTCTACTATATAATTTTTAAATAATATTTTATCAAAACAATTATATAAGTATTCTTATGATCTATTATTTTTTAATTTTAAAATTATGGATGAATATAATTTACTAATTTCTCCTGCCTCTTTTCTATCGTTTACAGCATTTTCTAATTTATCATTTATAAATAAAGCCTCTAAATTTTTTCTTTTTATAGTATTATCTTCTCTATGTAGAATTTTAGGCTTATCGAATTTTTTTTTTATCTTAATTAATATTATTTATTATCTTATTATATGTGATAAGCTTATCATCGAGTTTTATTGTATATTGCCCTGTTGCAGAGAGAGAGAGCGCTAGATGCCGAAGGGAGCCGACATGGACGGAGGACTAACGAAGAGCGGCGGCTTCCACGTCTCCCGCTGCTGCGCCCTCGCCCTCGGCACGGCCTTGGCCTTCCTGCTCTTCGCCATGGTCGCCGCCACGTACTACTTGGCGCCCTGCCCCTGCAGGCCCCCTTCCAGGGCGTACCCCTCCGCCAGGACCAGATCTTCGGTCTACGTCCGTCTCCCGTCCTCCGTAGTACCGGACGCCTATGACGTCTCCATCACCCCCTTCCTCAGGGAGGGCAACTTCACCTTCGTCGGCACAGTTCACATCATCGTCAACGTAACCATACCAACCTACAACATAACTCTCCACTCTGCCGAGCTGGATGTATCCGATACCAACCTCTCTCGGGTAGTGTCCGATGTAGTTTCGGACGCCTCCGAAAGACCGGTATCCATCAGGTATGCCCATCTCGATGCTGATCGAGAATTCTACATCGTCCAATCCAATGAACGCCTGGAGGTCGGGCAGTACAAGCTGAGCATCAAGTTCAGAGGACTAATGAGTGATGCTCTGAAGGGAATCTATCAAAGTTCATATTCTGTCGGGAACACGACAAGGTATTGTATCTTTGTTTATTAGAATCATTATTTAGTTTTATTTAAATTTTTAAATTTACAAATATTGAAGAGCAAAAGCTCATAAGAGACATAAAATAGATGTTAAGATACAAAAAGTCATGTCCTTTTTCTCTTGCACTTTTACTTTCCTTTTCTATATGGTCTCCTGTCTTCTGTTTTTGTGTTGTTTATTATTATTTTTCCCTTCCTGTTGTGCTTTTTGAAGTTTGGTGAGTGTCTTTAGAATTTTCTATTTAGTATTTATCAGCTGTTTTTATCTAAACTCCTCCAGTTAGGATCTGGTAACCTTCCTTATGATTCTGTAGTTGTATTTGAGCCTTGGAGGTGGTGGGATGTTTTCCTCTGGCTGTTGTCCTAATGCATTTTGAGGTCGGGGTATGCTTTCTTCGTTTTTCCTTTACTATTATCCTCTTTTTGTCCTGATTATCCCTGAATGGGTGAAATATTGAAAGATATTTTTTCCTATATTAGTTCAGAAACTTAAAGCTTTTGGTTGGAATTTTTCCTCTAGTGTCTTAAAATTTTTAAATTTACTTTTTATAATGCCAATCAGAGATCATAAATACAGATTACCCTAGAACTGTGTTTATGACATGCCTTTAAGTTTTGTGGCCAAATCAGGCGATAAAAGATGCTCCAATTAAATATAATAGATTTTTCACCTATTAAATATATTTTTAGAATCAGTATAGCAATTTTTTTTTTTTAATATCCATAGAAACTCTTTTAGTTTATTATAAATATTATAGTATATGAAATAAATATATGGTATAGAAAAACGATATCCATTTGCAATATTCAATTTAATTTAAATTGAATTGAGGATAGTTTATAGTAAATATAATACTGATATACTTTAATGAAGTCCTTGGTTCAGTTGTGACAGATAAATTATTTAATCTGTCGACAGCCATAGAACCCTATGGGATCTACAGACCCTTCTTGGAGTCGCACAGCCGCTATTAATTGGGTACCCCTAATTTAGAGAAAAACTTGGTGGTTGAGTGTGATCTCTACCATGTGCTGAACCAGGGTCCTTCTTGGGTTGTATTAGTACAGTTTTTTTTTAACCTTAAATATAGCAATTTTTTTATGTGTTCATATTTTAAAATATGTTGGAGAGTTATTAAAGTTTCTTTAGGCCTATCTTGTAGTTTAAAGTTTATATAAAATATTTAGCAACTAGATAAACGATATTGACTTGATATCTATGGTTGATGTTTTTGATCAATTTATTGTTCATAAAATATAACTTATTAATTAATTTATTTATTTATGTCTTTAGATGGTTAGCAGCAACACAGTTCCAGCCAACAGATGCTCGTAGAGCTTTTCCTTGTTTTGACGAACCTGCGTTAAAAGCTAAGTTCACATTGAGAATCGGTAGAACTGAAAATATGACTGCCATTTCCAACATGCCAAGGAATGGACATTCTGTTCCCATGTAAGAAATATTTTTCAATTTATGTATTTTATCTAGCAATTATATAAATAATATTTTACAAGCTTAACTATCAATGAGATATACATTGATTTTTTAAAATAGTATTTTAGTTCCTATCATGTTTTGTTTTTGATGTTCTTTTATTTACTTATTTATTATTTACTTTACTTACTATTATTATTATTATATATTATTATTATTTACTTACTATTATTTATATATTATTTACTTTACAGACCTGATATGCCTGGTTTTGTCTGGGATACTTTTGCTGAATCGGTGCCCATGTCAACATACCTAATTGCATTTGTCGTTTCCGATTTTGAACATCTTTCAGAAGGAACCTTCTCAGTTTGGGCAAGAAGTGATTCCCTTAATCAGGTATTATGAAATATTAATCGGTATCAATGATTGAAATTTGTCTGTATTCAGTAAAACTTCTTTTAATGAAAAATTCTCAATAAATGATTTTCCTCGAAGTAGACAATTTCATTTAAGTTAAAGCAAAAAAGTTATAAATGTAATAAACTTGATCTCCTTTTAACAAAATCTTTTTAACGAAGAGATACAAGTCATGTAACCTATATGCTAATTACTATTAACTCATTCCAAATCTGAATTTGAGGGTCATTTGTTTTAAGGAAAGATTATATATAATACAGATTATTGTTGATTGAATAGGATTATCAAAAACAATCATGCTGGGACTGGCGGGTGTCCCCAAATGCTGCTTCTGTCGAACAGAGAACGAAACACCCTATCATGTTGTCTTCCTATGTGATAGGATTGCCGACCTAAGGTTCACAACCTTTGGACAGGATAGAATCGCCAACCCTAGGCAGTGCAAATTAATCAACCCAACAAGCATATGTAAATTTGTGGGTTTAGCTAAGCTGAGATTATAACAATCGCATTCAATCGGGGCACACAATATATCAATTATGGTCGTAGTGCAACTTCAGGCCCACCCAAAAAAAAAAAAAAATTATCAACAGTAAATGTATGCATAATATTTTTTTTTTATATTCTTATGAACAAATTTATTTAATATTACAAGTAATTACTTACGAAAAATTACCATAGAAATTGTACTTTATATCAATGTAAGTGAAAGGATTATTTTCTTATATTTCTAATGGCTCTGAATAATATTTAAAGTCTCTGAATTTAAAGAGCTTTTTAAGGTCATGAGAGTAGTGTCATGAATTCCTGAACTGTTTGTTTTGATTTTTGAAGTAACCAGTAAACATGAAATGTACTAAAAGAAGAATCTCATTTTAATTTGCTACCTCTTTTTTTTTTTTTTTTTTTATTACATTTTTCATTATAAATAGAATTTAATTTGCAGGCCAGATATGCTCTCGAAATCGGACCAAGAATTTTAAGACATTTCGAGGGTTATTTCCAAATATCTTTCCCACTTCCCAAAGTGGATATGGTAGCTCTTCCCGACTTCGGAGCTGGCGCTATGGAAAATTGGGGCCTTATTACTTACAGGTAATAAATGAATTTAAAAAAAAATTATTATATAGTAATTTTGAGGAATTTCATTTATAATTATGAACTTATTTGTTATTTAGAGAAAGCACCATGTTGTACCAGCAGGGTGTGTCCGAAAATCGTCAAAAGGAACGTGTTGGGACAGTTGTTGCCCACGAATTGGCCCACCAGTGGTTCGGGAATCTCGTGACACCTTCCTGGTGGTCAGATCTTTGGTTGAACGAAGGCTTCGCTACGTATATTGAATGCCTTGGAGTGGATGTCGTAAGTATAATTTTTTAATGTTACTTTAAATATTCTTACCTTCATCATTATATCATAAAAATAATAATTAAAGGTGGAACCTACCTGGAGAACATCTGATCAATTCGTAGTCCAAGACATGCAAAGTGTCCTCAAACTTGACGCATACGCTTCTTCTCATCCAGTATCTGCTCCAGTTAATCATCCTGAAGAAATCGATGAAATATTCGATTCGATATCTTATGGAAAAGGTAACATCGTTATTGAGTGAATCTTTAAATTTGTTAAATATGTTAGAAAATGTAGAATTTTAATTTTTTAATCAATGTAAATAAATAGGTGCTGCTATAATACGAATGATGAACCACTTTTTAACTACAAGGGTCTTTAAACAAGGCTTGACGAATTACCTAAAAAGTAGGTAAGTAACGTTTTTCTTTTTATATATTTTTTTAATCATTCTTGTTCATCAAGTAACAACAATATTTTATGCCTTTTACTATTAATATTTGTTTCTTCTTCAATTATGATTTGTACTTTTTATCTTATTATTTCTATCAGGTGGGCAGCATAATATATAGTATTCACTAAAAATTTTATATTTCAAAATTTTCATTTGATACTTTTGGGAGTGGGGTTACTCATTACTACAAGACAGCACTAATCACTAATCTACTAGGCTGTGGCAGGTGATTAATCTGTTATCAGCTTTTCTTGAACCCAGTGGGATGGGAAGGGAGTTTTCTGGGATCACCCAGCCTTTATAAAATGGTTACCCTCAATTCAGGGAGAAACCTGGCAGTTATGCAAAATTTCGGCCTAATCACCTACTTGCACAACCATTCGTCTAAAAGCAGTGCAATCACTTCCATGTACTTTATCCGCTACAGTGATATAGGTTTTATTTATTTATTTTTTGTTTTTACTGTATCTGCAGTACCATACATCTTTTGCTAGAAGAATTTATACTGTCAAAAAACTATTGTTTGGATTATTTTTTGACATTTCACTTATATGAAGTGAGAAAAAAAGATAATTAAAAAAATTACATGGTAAATCCATAAAGGAAAATTAATATAGAAAGAGGCATTATTCACAATATATAATATATAATATAAAAATGGTGATAAAGATTAGTAATTTATGTAATTAATTATTATTTTATTTATTTATTTAAAGAACAGAATTTAAAAAAAGAATCATTTGGGCTATAGTAGCTTAAAAAAGAACCCTGTACCACTACAATCCGTGAACGGATCTGTGGTTCAGTACATGGTAGAGACTGTACAGTTTCATGGACAACGGTTCTGCAAGGAGGTGACTTATCCTAGATCACGCCCAACCGCCAGATTTTTCCCTCTTATTTTGGGTACCCTATTTTCATAATATTTTATAGAGGCTGGGTGAGCCCCAGGAGGGTCCTTGATCCCATATGATTCATCACCCCCTGCAAACAGACTAAATAAAAGTACTGCCTGCAACGAGATCTGAACCAGGATTTCCGGCATGGCAACTCAGTGCTCTACCACTGAGCCTCTCCGCTCTCCCCTATAGTAGCTTACTAATTATAAAATATATAAAATTGTATTTTTGAAGTTCTTACATCAACTAGAGAAATAGAACAATCAAATCTTCATTAAGCATTTTTTGAAATAAATTGGGGAAAATATCTTTGATCTATCTCTGATGCCGCTATGCCCCTTGAAGGACTCTGGCCTCCTCTACAATTGTCCTCCGCTCAGAGCAATCCCCTGCAGCTCTTCTCCATCTCCTCACTCCCAGAAGCTGTAGGTCAGCCTTGGGAAATATTTTATGATCTTTACTCAATGATATGTTAATAATAACCATTCTAGCCTGTACGATACAATTTCTAAGACTTTCTTTCCTTTTAGGGCTTATCAGAGTGCGACACAAGATGACCTATGGGCCGCTTTGACCGATGAGGGCCACAAAGAAGGAGTTCTGGCACAAGAAGTCACCGTGAAGGAAATTATGGACACTTGGACATTGCAGACTGGATTCCCGCTTGTTACAGTGACCAGGAATTACCAGGACGGTTCCGCATTCATAACACAGGTTCTTAATTGTATTATTATAATTGTAAATAAATATTATCGTAGAGGGATAGCTTAGTGTGAAGAGTGCTTGAGTGGCTATGCTCAAGGTCCTGGGTTCAAATCCAGCTGTGGCAGATAATTATTTATTCTGTTATAACGGAAGGTCCATGTGGGATCTGCAGGTCAGGGGCTCACCCAGGCTCTACAACCTGGCTACTCTTTGTTAGGGAAAAGCCTGGCTGTTTAGCATGATTTTATACTAGTCACCTCCTCGCACACTGTTGCCCTAGAATTAGGACAGTCTCTATCATGTACTGAACCAAAGACCCTTTGTGGGTTAATAAAGTTAATAGTATTAAACGTTAAATAAATATTATAAAAGTAAAAAAGTATCTTATTATATTAATAACTATTACAGATCTGAAAATCAATTTTATTTTTCAGACTGATATTATTATAAGCCTACATATTTGAATCACAAACTACAGAAAGGCAACTACTCAAAACTTTTGAGATTTTTCACTTTCAAAATTTTCATTTTTACCAGAGATGGAAGGCATTGCTTAATGCTGAAAGGACACTTGTCTGTAAGACAGCAAGAAGCAGTAGCACAACGCAGATAGAAAATTAGTCCAGGACAAGATCTTATTTTTTTTCTTGTAAAATTTATAAGTTTTCTTTCTGGAGTTAGCAATTCATTTCAAAATAATTAACAATGTTTGTTATATTTAGAAGCATTCTTTTTTAATTTTTCAAGAGACGTTATCACTATTCTTAATTAATTTGTATTATAATTTCACAGCAAAGATTCAGATATCTGAATAATTCAAAGGGAGAAAACCAATGGTGGGTCCCGTTGAGTTACACAAGTCAAGCTGAACCAGATTTCGAGTCGACGAAACCACTTCATTGGATCAAGCCTAAAGAAAGCTTACATATCGGACACCTCAATGCTCAACCAAATCATTGGGTAGTATTCAACATTAAACAAACTGGTTAGCATTTTTTTATCAATTTAATGTCTTTTTTATGAGCGTTTTAAAATTGTATTACGTCTTTTTATCTTTTAGGATTTTATAGAGTGAACTATGACCAGCAAAATTGGGATTTGCTGACGAGACAACTAATGGACCCAAAGAAATATCTTCAAATAGGTAAGTTTTTATTAATTTTAGGTTAAAGTATTTTTTTGTTAAAATTGTTTGTTTATTCATTTAACTGTTTATTCATATAATTTTGTTTAAGTTTTAAAAAACTGGGGTTTAGATATTTATAGGCAGATATGGAGAGTTGTAACACTAGATTATGATTTGGCTTAAATCAGAACATTTCTTTAACAAAAAATATTATTTTTTTATTATAAGAAAATAATTAATACAAGAAGATAACAATTTTATCAATAACAAAAAGAAATAATTTTCTTTTATATATCGGGTACTATGTGCATTATTATCATCAGCATTATTTAGTTGAGGAGCTATGAACCAGATGGTTCGGTTATGGAGCACTGCTTTGGTGGTTTTCGGTTTTCAGATCTCCGCTACAAGCTGCTTAAAATCAATCTGAACTTCATTCCGTTAAACCAGTTTAAGATAAGTTGTCTTAATAAATTTTGTTAATTATTTAAAAAAACCTATATTTCAAATATTAAACATTGACTAATATGCAGAACTGGGGGTCACCTCATCTTGGTCTTGGTTAGCATAACAACCTTCTATACCAAAGGTTGTTGGTCCGTTGTCCGGCTGCTAGTCTTAGGATTTTTTAGAGTAAAAAAAGTTATTAAGAGAGTATACATTTTTTAAAGAAGTTACGCCATCCTTCGGAGGGGTACGCAAACTGTGAACTGGTGTCAGCTACTCGTTAAAGATCCCTATCTTAATTATACCTGTATAGGCAAAATTTAGGATTGTAGCTTTGTCCGATTAACCATAGCAGCATAAAAGTTACGTTAAATGGATAAACAATACACAGAATAAGCAATAAAGTCTAATCTTACAATTCTTGAAGTTCTCTTGTAAAACTTTGCCATATATGATGACAGATGATTTTTTTTAAACATCATTTTCATTTTTTTATATTTATTTAATTTTTTTTAATTTGTTTCTTTTAGGTGAAATAAATAGAGCACAAATAGTAGCTGACAGCCTTCATTTAGCCCGAGCTGGTATAATAAATTATTCAGTCGCCCTAAATATCACAAAATATTTAAATAAAGAAATCTCGTACATTCCTTGGGCTGCTGCTTTCTCCGATATCGGTTACATCGATGTCATGATCAACAAAATGCCTATCTACGATAAATTTAAGGTAATATTTTTATTGTCCTCTCTTTCATCTATTTAGTAATTTGGTACTTGTGTATTAGCGCATTTGCTGGGATTGTGATCCGCCATTGTTTATAACCTCAACACTGATAGTTCAGATGCTGATAACACCTATCTTCTTATTCATATTGATGGAAATTGAAATATACCAAATGCAATAATAAAATGCTAATCCTAGACCCCCCCCAGGCTAGCCAGGCCCCCCTCCTTATATAAAAGTTTTCCCAAAACTATCGACTAAAACATCTCCATCCCTATCCTTGTCCAAATCCATTTCATGACCTTTTTCACATAATTTCATATTTGGAATTATTCCCAACTTCTGCAAGTATTTCAAAGCTTCTTCTTTTAAAGGCGGCTATTCCCAAGCTGTTATTCTGTTAATTTTAAATAGGCAATAACAAAACAAATAGCACAAAAACAAAAATCAAATTTAGAGAACAATAAACACAATTGACAAGACAAAAACACTAAAAACGATACAGACAACCATTTAATAATGTGAAGACAAATAACTCAAATGAGAAAACTGATAAGAAAAGGTTACAGGAGATAATGAGGCAGGTTTCATGCAGACTGGCTAATAGACAGGTACCAGTGATTTAATATATTCAGAACGACAAAAGATAAAAATTAAAATTAAAAAAGAAGAATTATTTTATAAATATTAAAAAAAGGAAACTTGAATAAATCAAATGGCAAAAGCTACTAAGACAAGTATTAACATAAATAGTTTTTGACTTTTTTTTAGTAGTTTCCTTAAAATCTTTTTAGATAGTTTTAGTAATATCATATCATTATACATTGATTTCCAATAATTAAAAGCATCTAAATCTGATCGATTTATTTATTTTTTTATTACAGAAATATGTCCTTAGCTTGATAGAAAAATTATACGATGAAACTGGTTTCGTCGATAATGCTTCAGATCCACAATTGACAGTTTATAAACGAGTAGATGTCTTGCGCTGGGCATGTTCTCTCGGCCACGAAGATTGTGTGCGTAACGCTGTCACACAGTTCCAGAACTGGAGAAGTTCTCCTCAACCGGATCGGAATAATCCGTATGTCTTTCTACTATCTAGTGATATGAAGCTTTTTATTTTATTATAGTATATTAGCATTTATAATCTTTAAAAAAAATTGATTTATTGAAATTTAAAACTGTATTAAATAATACATGTAAATATCATAAATGATACATAATGGCATAAAGGCAAGTAGAAGAACTAGCCACCGGTAGTACTCAAAACAAAGAAATTTAGTTAACAACATAAATATGATTCTACCAAATCAATCAAATTGTGATGCCTTATTATATATCAGTAAATAATTCAACCAATATTTTATTAAAGTTATCTAATTTGTTTTATTTTTCAATATGTTTATACCTTTCATATTATGGAATCATTTTTTCTAACGACTTGTATTAACCTCAACTATATCTAAATAATTTCTATGTATTCATACTAAATTATAATCTCAAACTTTCTTTTTTTTTTTTGTGATAACATATTAACATTTACATATTTTTTAAAAGTTCATTTATTGAAATTTACAATTTTATTAAATAATACAACTAGTAATTATTATGAATGATATACAATGTCAAGAACTACCAGACTTTATCTTCTTATTAAAATCGGAGGAAGAATATTAAAATGAATGAAGAGGAAGAAGGTCTGGATAGATTTCAAAGAAAGAATTCCTTAAATAAAGATAAACTGTTTATTAAAAACTAATTTGGTATCATTTTTAAATATTTTTCTTTTGAAGAGAAAAGATTTGCCCTGGTCGGGATTCGAACCTGGGTCGTCTGCTTCTCTGTAGCAGTACTCTAAACCTCTGAGCTACCTGGTAGCTGTAGCTGGACTGTAGGACTGATAGCTCAGTGGTTTAGTGCACTGCTATGGAGAAGCAGACGACCTGGGTTCGAATCCCGACCAGGGCAAATCTTTTCTCTTCAAAACAAAAATATTTAAAAATAACAACAACTAATAAAAAATAAAAATTATAATTTGTTATATATTTGAACCGATTTTGGTTTCTATCTTCTCTATATTGAGTTCCTAATAAATATTTTATTTCTATGTAAGGAATTCTTTCTTTGACCTCTCCCTCGACCATCTTCTATTCCATATACATATATAAGGTCAACTAATATTAAGATGTTCTCATTGAAATGATATTATTTTTCTGTACGGTAATAATAAACATTCAATTTTGTTTAAGGATATCTCCGAACCTGAAGGCAACTGTGTACTGCAGCGCTATAAGAGAAGGAGGGCAAGCAGAGTGGGATTTCGCTTGGGAACGGTATTTGAAGTCCAACGTCGGTTCTGAAAAGTCACTTCTTCTAACAGCGCTCGCTTGCACAAGAGAAACCTGGATACTCAGCAGGTAATGGAAAGTGTTATTGAAAAATCAGCTGTCATAAACACTTCTTTTTTTATTTTTTACTAACTGTGAAAAATGCCAATTTGTCCATATTTCAATGTTTTATTATCTTAGGGGGTCTCAACTTTTTTTTTTTTCATCCACACACTAATTAATGTTTTTTGGACCTGAACCATGGTGCGGGGTCCCCCTTCCCCTGGCTAAGGATACAATTAATAAACTAGCCAAGAGGAAGATAAAAACACGTTGGGATAGAGCCAAGATAAGGCATACAAAACTTTTCATAAAGGATCCCAACGATAATCTTTCTGATAAAATCAAGAAAGAAGCTGCTCACTCGTCGAGAACCGACCTCAAAAGTATGGTTGAAACCATCACTGGGCACTGTAAACTCAGGAAACACATGCATCTCCTAGGCATTGAACAAGAACCTAGGTGCAGATGGTGCAAAGAGGAGGACGAAACCCCTTGGCACATCCTCTTTGAATGTATAGCACTAAGTCGAAAGAGGACATTTGACCTTGGCCCTGGTGGATACAAGGAACTTCAAGAACTGAGGTTTAAAGACTATTTAAAATTTCTCAGAAGTCTAGACCTATGTTAGGGATTTTTAGGACTCAAGCACAATGGGCCTCTTTAGGCCGAAGTGCATAGTAATAAGGGTCATACTTAAATAATAATAATTAATGTTTTCGTTTTATTTACGATGGTCAACCACATGCGATATTCATCACAATTTAAAAAAATACATTTACTTCATTATGGCCAATGTGTTAAAAAAAACAAAAAACATTATGCATCCATACCTATGTAAGACGTTCAGGATCAAAAGCGGGTTGACTTTTTCGCTAGTTTGGTCAAGCAATCTTATGCTCCCGAAACTTCAGGATAATAACTTTTTATCCGAAACACAATAATAATAACTTTTTAAATATTTTTATTTTGAAGAAAAAAGATTTGTCCAGGCCGGGATTCGACTGGTAGCTCTAACCAACTGAGCCAGATTGCACTAACCAGGTTGCTTCCAGACAAATCCCTTTGTCTTCCCAAATCTCCTCCGCATCAGGGTTATCTTTATCTTTCAATATTAATCTTGTTATCTTTTCTCTTCAAAATAAAAATATTTAAAAATTATCATCATCCTAAGAATAATAAATATAAAATAAAAAATAACTCATTATTTTTCAATTTTTTGGAGTGAAATTTGGATGCAGCCTATTGAGTTATAGGTTCAAAGACCAAGGTTGGCCACCCCTGATTTAGGGGCTTTGAGGCTTTGATTTAGGCTTTGAGAGTACCTATTCTTTAAATTGAGTTAAAGAGCTGAATATTCCATTTGTTAAGTAATTAAATTAGCTCTGAAACAAAAGAAAGTTCATTAAAATCAGACGAGTATTAGCAAAGATATATCTTATTCAATATTCTTCAAATGTTTTATTTGTCTCTTTCCTCATTCTGTCATATTTTTTTCAGAAAAAATACTATTTTTTTATTAATATCCTATATTTATTCTCTTTAATAAGCATTAAATACATAAGATATATGTATCTTAATTAATTTACAAATTTCAGATATTTGCATTGGGCCGTTACAGAAGGATCAGGTATAAGAAAGCAGGATGCGTCATCAGTCTTTGTAGCTGTTTCAGATAATGTGATTGGCCAGCCTTTGGCTTTCGCCTTTTTACGAGATAATTGGATGAGGATTAGGAAATAGTAAGTATTATATAAAAATAATATTGGCCCTAGTATTTATGATCAATTTTATGTATTGATTTGGTTCTTATTTATTTGTATTGTTTATTTTTGTCCTTCATTACTAATATGCACTAACTGATGTGTTTTGTTCCTCAGCTTTGGATCTCCAGTCTTTATAATCAGCACTATTATTAAAGTGACTACAGGAGACATGAACACAGATTTCGATTTAAGAATGGTACATATATTTATTTGAGTGCATATCAATTTTAATGTTTTTTATTATTATTATAAAAAAATTAAGAATCTTTGCCATGGACAATCCTTAAAACAAAAAAATGAATCTTTATCTTAAAGTTATTTGCATTAATTTAAAAAATAGGTATTGAAAACTTATCTAAGGAAACAAGAAATTTATAACATTCCGTTTATTTTTAAGTAGTTCATTTTCAAAGTGAACCCTGTAAAAAATCTCGAAGAAACCAATCGTAGTTATTTTTTTTTAAATAATAATTATAAAAATTTAATATGAAAATGTCTTTCTTTTCAAATCTAACTTTGAATTTATGATATTGAATATGATTTAAATAGGACATTGAATTTGATCTGATTTTAAATCAGATTGTTTTGATCTTACTAATTCATTCATGTTGTTAACAAAACTAAAGTAGGACTTAAATATTTATGATCTTTCTAAAGCAGGCTGAATTGTTAAAGAAACAGCAGTTCTTCTTTTGAGTTGTTATTTTTACTTTGTTGAACACGGTCATGAAAGCATGAGCACACAAAAAATTGTTTTATTATTATTGCAATACATTTTTTGTGATGATATATTTTTAATATTATTATTTAGTTGTAGCGATTATAGACCAAGAAGGTTCTTGCAAAGAATTCTGATGTCATTTCTTCCATACTTCCATCAACTTTACTCCATGTTCTTTTTCTCTCCTCTGTTCATTTTGTTCCTAATTTCTTATTTGATATTTTATACTTTGAACATAAAATACAATTTTTCATCTTTCACAAATTTTTTTGAAAAATATATAACTTATTTATAAAGTATTAACTAAACATTAAATAATACAAAGTAAGAATTGAACACTCAGATTCTTTTTTTAATTTCAGTTGAAAGAATTTATTTCTGACCACATCGGTGAAATGGGCTCTGCTACGGCCGTATTCGATCAGTCTCTGGAAAGAGTTACGGTCAACGTGAACTGGATGAATCAAAATTACAAACAGATTGAAGAATGGTTGACTGAAAATGTCTAAACAGATATATCTTCCTCTATTTATTTTATTTTTTCAGTAATACAAATGACATTCCTCAACCAATCGATATTATATAAGTATTTTAAGAGCTGTTTTTACCTATTCAAAATTTTAAATTCATTTTAAGATGTCATTAACCCATTAAACCTTACTATAAAATTACCAATACTTTAATTCTTTTTTAAACAACAACTCATAACTCCAAAATTGAAAATTTAACAGCTGATGAACTTTATAAGGAAGTTTATCAAAGTCCAGGTTATTCTGAGAACATCACAATTAAAATAAACAAACGAATATTGGGTAATCACTTCGAGTTGAGTCATAACAATTTTTAACTTTTCATTGATTTCCCTTTTAATATTTAACAAAAACACAAGTTATGTGCTTTAGTATGGAAAATAGAATGTAATTATGGATAGTGGATAGATTTAGGTAATCATCTCATCTAGAAATTAGCATTTAAACAAACATATATCATCTATATTTCTAAATGTTAGATGAAACTTCTATTTCTTGATGAAATCTACTCATTACCCATAATTACATTATCTTTTCCATACTAAAGCTCATGTATAACTTGTATTTTTGGAAAATATTAAAAATTGAAACGAATTAACAGTTAAAATTTATTGAAACTCAACTTGAAGTGAAAACTTGCAGAACAGATACGCAATATTGTTGTGTATGAATTTTTATTTTACTATAAGTATTAATGGGTTAATCAATTTTATTTTTTATCATTTTGTTCACGATTTACTAAAAATGTAGACTACAAAAAAAAAAAATTTTGTTTAAGATAGTCAAGAGACATTTCTATAGGCTTAAGTGTTAGGCCGATATTTGTCTCGTTTATATTATTGTTGTATATATAGTTTTCTTTGTTTATTTTTTTTTTAAATTATGAAATATAGTTCTAGCTGCTAAAAAGTCAATTAGAAAATGCTAAATGACAAATTATGGAGCTCATCAACAAATTACTTAATTTAATCGACCAAAGAGAATTATCTAGAATAATAAAAATTAAAAAAAAAATTAAACATTCTGCTGCCTTCAAATCATAATTATCACCTAATTGCTAAATAGTGTAAATAATAAATTTATACTTTTTGTACAAAACAATTTCTTTAATTGTAAAAATAATATATATAAAATTAAGATCAATTAATCTAAAAAGTGTTGTATTGTATTTTTGTTTTGTTTTTGAAAATAGTTGGTTAGAAATTAATGACAGTACTTAAGATGCTAATATATTTTTGCAACATTGTAAATATGTTTATAATTAAGCTACATTAGCCTGTTGTTAATATTTAAGGTCATTGACGATCAGTCCATGCTTATACACCGAACAATTTATCTATTACAGAAGGAACATAAAATGGCGGAATCGAGCCTCTGAAGTGTCAGGTACATCTAAAGATGCCTATCTTAATTTCACCTGGATAGGAAAAATTTAGGGCTCCCATTATAACCATAGTAGCATAAAGTAATGTTCAATGAAAAAAAAATCAACCAATATTGTAATTATTAATTGGAGTGTATTTAACCAAGATAGTTTATTACTATTCTTATTATAGCACAGCCTACAAACTACAGTGAATAATTTCACTGCATCTGTCACGATAAGTTTGAATGATAGAATTTGTTATGGCATGATGGAGTTGGACCGATAGCTTTCCATTATTAAAAAAATCCATACATTTCAAAATCATTTGTTCCATATTCCATATGACATAAAGTGGAGTGATCGTCAATGAACCTTTTCAAACTTGTTTATTATTTTTTTGGCAAGTACAGGGTTAATATAAAATATGGTTCAGACCTTTTGATTGTAATTTTAAAATCACCAAATTTAATTGATACAAACTATGTATTGTACAAATATAAATTCAGTATTATAATAATTAATAATTATGTATCTCCTTATTCATTTAGTTATTTAAAATAGATTTTTTTATTTTTTATTTGTATTTTTATTTTACTGATGACCTTTCGTAATTTTTATTTCTTTTATTTTAAAACAACTCTGTTTGTTAACAACAGTGTGATTTATATTAATCTGATATTTATTTTGATTAATTTTTTATCAACTAAACATTAAAAATTGGTCAAATCAAAGCATTCTTTTTGAAATTTCTAATAAAACGTTTATTAAATGCAATGTGGTCGGGATATGTAAAAATACAATTTTTACAAATGTGAGTAGAGAGTAGGTCACATCATATAAAAAATTAAACAAATAACAGTATTTAAAAAAATATATAATTTATTTATACACTAATTACAAAATAATTTAAGAGTTTTACAAGAAATATCACAGTTTCACTCTTCATAAATGATATAAATTTTATATCATCAAATCACCTTTACCCTCCGGTATCGTTTAACATGCCACTGATTCCTGTAGAACAGCTCCGGTACTTAGGACTACACCTTGACAAACGCTTAACTTGGAATCCTCATACTAGACTGAAACGACAAGAAACAGCTCGCCATTTCAGGCTACTTCAACACTTACTAGACAAAGACTAAGCTCCAAATTAATTATAAAAGCCTCATATACATGGTCATCATTAGAGCCATCTGGACTTATGGAGTAGAGCTTTGGGGCTCCACTAAGCCATTGAATTCCTCTCATCTTCAATCCTTACAATCCAAAATCCTTCGTAAATTCCTCAATGCTCCTTAGTTTGTTACGAACTAAAACTTTTCATGACAAACTTCATTCCCACTCAAACCCACTAGTTTCAAACCTAGCAACGTTTTCAATTCTTGATAATCCTCCGAGGTGTCTGAAAAGAAGATGGCCTCATGACCTTCTAAGTTGAACTTTATTTGAGTACTATCACTGGGTAGTTTCTCTACTTGCCTTTATTTCGGGACATGATTTATCTTTCATTATATTTATTTGATGTATTCAGTATACAGTTGTAAATTTCAATAACTACACTCGAAAAAAAAAATGTATGATGGTCTTATTAAATGATTAATCAAATCCATTAATATAAAATATAAAAAAAATTAGCACCATTTAGAAATATAATATACTAACAATAACAATTAAATCTTTCAAACATTTCTCTCATGTAAATAATAGAATTTATCATATTTTGAAAATATGAAACTATTTTGTGGAGTTTGGGTAAAAAGTAATAATTTTTTGTTTATTTAAGTAAAATCTACTTGTGTGATTAATATCATCATCATCATCATTTCATATAGGTAAAGTTCGTTAAAAAGAAAAATATTGTATTACTTAAATCCTCTTTTACCTGAATCCAACAGAATTATTTTTAAAATAGCAAATTTTGTTATAGTTGTATCTCATTATAACAGAGTTCTTCGATTAAATTTTCATACAAAACATCAAAAGATTCCGTACCCATATTTTTTTTCGTTTTATTTTCATGAGCTTTCTTAGCTTTGATTTGTGTATTATCTTCAAAAAAATTTGTCGATTCAAAAGAGTTAATGGACACTACGCTGTCTATCCTCAACTGATCTATATTGATGTCTACTAACATTTTACTCTCATCTTTCTTCTTTGTATGTAATTCGTCTTCAGGAACATTTTGCGAAGAATCTTTCTGTTTAGGTTGGATATTTTCGTACGATTTGGGATATTTAATGCGCTTGATACCCTTTTCTTGACATACAATACTACCAAGATACTTCATTTTTCTATGCATGGATTTAATATTTTTGTTTTTCTTCTTTATCAGCTCTCTCAAATGAATTATTCTTTTATTGAGCTTAAGGCAGATGTTTTTATGCCTTTCGATTTTCTTCTTTGAAATCCCCATTGTCAGAGGTTTAGCCGTTTTCCGAGGACACCTATAAGTTTTAATATTTATCAGTTTCACCAAATATTCCGGTTTCTCGAATATATAATTGGACTCTTGCTTGATGTAACTATGATCATGTAATGTACTCAGTCTAACTTTTACGTTTTTAGGCTTTGGTTGCGGGTTACTAATGTTATTGGTATCAATAACTGTATGACTAGCTACTTCAGGTGTAACAGGAATTTCGTTATATATAGGGGTTTCTTTTTCATTAGCCAAGCTAACAAAAGAAGATATTTGGTCGGAATCGTTTTCCTGAAAATTATTTAAAATAACCTCTTCACTAACCATATTATTAGATTCTTCATCATGATCCATCTCGTTGTTTTGGTTTGCATTATTTGATTTACAATTTTCATGTACTGAAACAGTTTCATCAAAAGCTGATCTATTAGCTCTAATTTCTGGCACTTGAGCGATATAAACTTGTAACTTTGCCATCGTACCTTCAATATTGAGACTTTTCAATCTAAAAACACTTTCTATCAACATTTGACATAACTGTTCTACCTGTGATCTATCGTGTACATTCGTCAAAATTGTTGATACGTTGAAAACATTTTCGACATTAAACAATTCTTCGCCAGCCAGATCTGGATCCGTATTCATTATATTTTGATTTACTGCAGTTCCTTCAAACTTGACTCCTACACTAGAATTCACGTTAATAACTGGCGATGAATTTTTAGAACAACCGTTCAACATCCTGTGACAGTGTATTGAGCACGTGCATCGCCTCTTTTTCCGAACTTTTTTCGTTACATCGCTGCCGCTCGTATTAATCCCCTGATTCGCTTTCATGTTTTTCCTGTTTTTCTTTATTTGTTGCTTGTAGAGAGTGATAAGCTTATTTTTTGAAAAACCTTTAAATAATTTATCAGGTTTCTTCTCAAGAGTGACAACGCAAACTGGTCCGTTCTTTTTCAATCTGGAAAAAAATTACAAATAAAATTTTTCCATATTCTTTCTTATAGCTTAAATAATTTATAATCATACAAAAAATAAATAAATAAGCAATTATATCATTTTTATTTTATTAGCAAATAATAATAATGATAACAACGATATACATACTTCATTTTATTCAGAATGGAATCAATCAAGACTGGATCATAAAATTTCTTCTTACCAACTGAAAAGAAGTTTTTAAAGAATAAATAAACATAATTCATTAAAAATATAAGATTTATGAGAAGAACATATAACGAATATGCTTATTACAAGTGATTAAGCCAATGTTGGATAATGAATAATAAAAATAAATACAGAATATAGCAAAGACAATTGAACAGAACCGGATTAGTTCACGAAATTAAATTTTACAGGATGGCTAAAAAACTAATATTAATATATGGAAGAGATTAAAGAGGCAACATTGCGTTGTTATAGATAGGTGGTTTTCCTACTTAGAGACGCTTTTCATTAAAAATATTAACATGGATTAACGTAACGAGGTCCAAGGCATCACAATTCGAACAAAAAGTGTGTTATAGCTCGTTGACTCACTTGACAACTCATTTCTGTGTTATTAGCTAATAAATTATCCTAAATTTGAAACAAATGACTGTTTTCTAGCCAGAATAATAGCATAGAAGTGACGATGTCATTATTGTATAAATGGATTTTTTGCTATTTCTAATCCCTAAAATGATTGAATAATTGAAATTTTGAGTAGAAAAGTCTTTCAGGAGTTACAACTATTCTCCCATACATTTTTTATTATTATTGAGCTCTTAGTAAAGTATATTAACTTATATATTAATTCAATTTTTGCACACTCAAACTCAATCCGGAAATTATAAAATATTAAAATAACAGTGAATAATAAATACCTTTTGGTTTTTTTTTAATGCATTTCAGAGATTCATTCTGTTTATTACCAGTATCTTTATTATCACTTATGACTTCTTCATCTGAAAAGAAGAAAACTAATAAACAACACAAATAACTTATCTAAATATTTAATCTTGAGCTATAAAATAAATGAAATAAAATTATGATTTTTTATAATTATTGGTCAACTGTTTTTATTTTTACGAGGCGTGTCTCTTAAGTAAGTACCGTTTTGCCACACCGCGACCGCAGCACTGCGGTCGGCGTCCTGCGCATGCGCACTGGTACCTACATCTCTTGCCTACGCACTGACGCCATTACAGTCTGATTCTTCCCAGTTTACGTTGTTTACTGAGTGTTTAAAATGCCTCCGATAATCGTGAGTCCCGCCGACTGTGAAGTCCGGGCTGTTATAAGATTTCTTAGTGCTAAAGGCCTAAAACCGATCGATATTCATCGTGAGATTTGTGCAGTTTATGGACAAAACATTATGAGTGATGGAATGGTAAGAAAGTGGGTGAGAGCATTTAAAGATGGCCGCACAAATGTGCATGATGAACAACGGAGTGGGCGTCCTTCGGTTGTTAATGAAAGTTTGGTGCAGGAAGTGGATAATAAGGTGAGAGAAAACAGACGCTTTACGATTTCCTCCTTGTGTGATGACTTTCCTAATGTTTCGCGTAGTGTTTTGTATGACATTGTGACCGAGCGCTTGAATTACCGAAAATTGTGCACACGTTGGGTACCGATGTTACATACAGTTGTGATGCAGTGGTTAACAAGTCAGGCGGCAGACTTCTATGAGGAGGGTATTCATAGGCTGGTACAACGTTATGACAAGTGCCTCAATAATGAAGGAAATTATGTAGAAAAGTAGATTAAGGTACAGGCTTTCATGTAAAAATAAAATTATTGAGATATCTTTGCACGTATTTTTTTAATTTCAAAACGGTACTTACTTAAAAAACACGCCTTGTAAATATTTTTATTAATATGACATAGGTCATATTACTATATTTATAATTTTTTATAATTACTGGTCAACTGTTTTTATTTTTAAATATCTTTATATTAATTTTAAAGAGAATATCTTTTCTCTTTAAAATAAAAATATTTAATAAGAGAAAAGATTTGTCCTCTGCTGGCAGGTGGCCTTAGTGGCTCAAATGGATAGAGCACAGTCACGCAGAGACAGAGGATCCAGGTTCGAATCCCAGCCGAGGGCATATCTTTTCTCTTTAAAATAAAAATATTTAAAAATAAAATTATGACATGGTATTGTGATTATTAGCTTGAAACATTAGTTTAAAGTTTAATAAAATCAATATTTTACTTTTAATGTGAACTTAATTTAAACTACAATTACTATAGGTGAAAGCTTGGGATAAAATAGAGATAATAAAATTTCTGGTGCTCTCCGTTACTAAAAAAATTTCCACTCCCAGTTGTTCCATTTTCTAATCAACATGGAGAGATTGTCAGTAACCACCATTTATAAGATGATGAACGTTTTAACGTGATCATTTACAAGATGAAGAGCAACTTTTATCTTTACTTAAGATAATTTTATTATATTAAACAAACTGGAAGTAAGGCTAAGGATAGAAAGACCTGGAGGATTACTGTTGAGGAAGCCAAGGCTCACCCCAGGTTGTAGAGCTACCGGTAATATAACTTATAATAATATTAATATTGAGTAGTCCATAATCTTACTTACCCATACCAGTCACCTCCGAAGGCAATATATCAGAATTCTTAATTGCAGTTGACAAGATGTCAAATTTTTCATATTTTTTGTTAGCAGTTAAATTGACAACAGAAGATAAAGAACCAGTAATTTTATGAATATTTTCATTTACGGGCGCCTTGTTAAATTGTTCATTAATAACAGGACCAGGAGTAGTAGGCAAGACGACATTATCTACAACAGGATTTTTCGCAGAATTTAAAATTTCAGGTAGATCTTCGAATGTTTCTGGTTTCTTGTTATAACTAGCAGATATATTTTTATCCGTTTTCATTCCACTTGATGTGGATTCAGTATTAGCGGAACAAGCATCCAAATTAGATAAGAAATTCACAGACGAATCAGTTTTTGAAAGAGTTTTTATTAAATCTGAAGTGTTGACTGAAGATCGGATAACTGAAGGACGCGCTTGTAATGTAGGTAACTTTGTAGAGCTTGTAGGTAATTTCTTGAGTATCAAAGGCCTTGCTCTTTGATTAAAATATGAACTCGAAGAGCCGCTATTTCCTTTTTCAATGTTGTCTGGCTTTTCTGCGCTGTTGTTTGTTATATCTGGTATTTTTAAGTTTCTGTTTAGTGATGAAACAGAGACAATTTTACCAATCGGTGAGGCAACTGAATCATTGGCTTCATTTTCTGAAGTATCATTTGAATTCAGTTTTGGAAATACTCTCTTCTGCTGAATATCGATTCCTATAAAAAAACAAAACATATGATTTTTTTTTAAATTGTTTATTTAATTTAATGTCTTATGTCACATAAGAGCATTTGAGTGTTACAATCCTACAAAAGCAAACCATTTTTATTATTATTAATGATTTATTAAGAAAAAAACTGTACTACACTACCCATGAATAATTTTGGGCTCAGTAATTATCTATCAGGTTATTTGGTCGAGATCACATTTCATAGCCAGATTTTCTCCTAATTAAGGGTACCCACTGTTTATTAATAACTGGCATATACTGTATTCGAATCATTTAACCCACACTCTCCTCTACGTACTAACCTGTGTGGTGCTACAACCCTTGTGTCTCTACCTAGTACACCAGTCTTCTCTTTGAGCTGCCATTCTCAAGTCCCTGTAATTCTGGTAATTTCAAGTTTTATAGTCATCAGTAGTTTCATGTTAGTTGTTTCTCAGGCTGAATAGAGCCTTCACTTCACCAAGCACTAAAAAATGGGTACCCTTGATTGAGGAAAAACCCTGGCTGGCAGTTGAGAGTGTTCTTAACTGAATGACCTCATAAAACACCCATTGCCCTTTAAACTGTACATTTTAATTAAATATAAATACATGACCCATCATGGATTTTAGTAGTATATATATAATGGAATAAGGATTAGAATAAAGAAGCTTTAAAAGTGATTAAAGCCTTAAATAGAATTGAATTATTTAGTTTATAGTAAACTTACTATTCAAATGGTTGTGAATTTTTTTGGAGGTTATTGCAGAAGTAGTGGATAAGAATTTATAAAATTTCTTTATCTGTCCGGCTGGTTCATTCTTGAGCTGTCTATCGGCAATTTCTTGAAAAATTTTCACAAGTGTTTCTAAAACACAAAAATTCCTGAATAAATGAAAAACAAAAAAATATGAACAGTAAATAAATTAATTGGTTAATTTATCTTTAACATAATAAGTTGATATGTTACCTACAAAGTTTATAATAATTAAGAAATAAAACTTTAAAATTACTAACCCTCCTTCGGTTCTGTAGGAACTGGAGGAGACCCATCTTCTTTAGAAGGACCTTCATCTAAAAAATATATAAGAAAATAATTATTTTAAAAAACAAAAAGTAGCAAATATAGGCAATTCATAGACAACACACATTTGAGGGCATGGAAAAAAATATTAAAAAAGCAATACAAACATTATGAAGCAATAACAACAAATAGTGAACTAATATGCCAAACTATTAAATTAAGGTAATAATGTCAAATTACGGTTATAAAAAGGTAATAATATTTAAATTTAAAATAAATTATTAAACTATGCTCACATGTTGGAGGATTCAAAGTAGGAACAGCAGTCCGAAGTATCTTGAGCTTCAAGTGGTTACAAAATGCATTGTCTTCAAAATGGATTTCACAAATCCAATAATATTTTTGTTTGTTATAGACATTTTCTATACCAGCAAAATTTACCCACTTAGCATATCTAAAAGGGAGACCCATAATATAATATTTTAGTCACAGACTTATAATTTAAAAAATTACATATGATATTACATATGATGAAATTACATATAGGATGTGTTCAAACCTCAGTAATTTGTCTTCATCGTTGGACAAAGAAGGTAATCTGTGAGCACGAGTGGTTTTTGATTGACAAATACAACACGGCACGTATTTATAAACCTGATTAGGCTGGATCATTTTCAAAAATTTAAAGAAAATTCATAATCTTAAATGATTATCCGAATGTTATGAAAAGTTGAAGCCGTTCAACAACGAAGAGTCAATAAGGTATAAGTGTAATGCTAAGAATAATAATATTACTGGAAGTTTAACAAAGATCAGAATATAATGAGGAAATACCTCAGCTAAGTAAGTCCATCATTATTTCTTTTTCAAAAACAATTCTGACGAGTTCCTGCCTTCTCATAATTCATAATCCATATATCTTATGTATAAACCACAGAGTGGTGGAGTTGAACTTTGCAGTCCTCAACGATACGATATTACGGTGGCGCCACTTCACTAGAACTTAAAAATACCCATATACATAGGTTTCCCAGAAGGGATAGCTCTCATCAATAAAGATAAGAAAGAAATCTTCGTATTGGGCTGTAGAAGCACAGCTATAGATAGTGTCTCAAACATTGTTCAGAACGTGATCGTTGTCTAGAGTGTGTAAGTGGCTTATCAAAATCGATTACCCGGCATAAAAATCTCTACGGTCCTCGATGGATTGAGAGATCCAATAACCATATTGGGCTCATTATTGGGCAGATAGTTGAAACAGAACCTTGGGAAAATACTTTATTCGTTCCATACATCAGTCGCTTCTTTGGTTTTAGTTACCTGACAACTGTTCCATTCCTGAATAGCGTCAGCCCAAATATCGTTTTCCACTTGCTGGATTGTTCCTCAATTGGGAGGTTCTCCGAAATCCCTGCTGCCCCTTTCTCTCCTCTAAGATTATTTCATCACCTCTTCTCATCATCATCATAGTCAATCCTTTCTACTGCTCATGCAATGTGAGGATATCACGTCTTCTTCCATACATTTTTGTTGGAAAATTCAGACAGAACTATTTTCAGAAGGTGGTTGTGGGTGTTGTAAACTTAAGTAACCTTACCACCATTACCTGACGTTAAGTTAGTCAACAAACGTCTGTACGGAAGTGTCTTCGGATGATTCAGCTTCGTCTTTACTGTTTATGCAGTGCTTTGATTGCAAGAAGAAGAAGAAGTTTTAAGAATTTCTCCACTAATTATTGATTTTAATTTGAGTTATTAGCAATAGAACATTGCTCGTCTTACTTTGATGGGATTAGAGAGTAGTGCACGATCAATCTTGTGTTTTTAATCAGAGCTTATATTGGTTTGGTAAGTGAACGGAGGTGGTTAAGATTATGGAACACAGACATTTTTTCGCTAAGGCGCAAGAAAATCATGAGCCGTCTCTGAGTGATATTAGTATTGGTAAGAAAGCATAAATTAACAATTAAAAAAAAAAGTAACAAAGGTATAAAAGTAACCGTCGAGGGTTGGAAAATTGAACAACTTGTAAAACCAGCCTCCCCCCTACCAATACCAGTACAAATATCGCCAAAAGAATTTCCAATAAAACTAATTCGAATTCTATTGTAACTTCATCCTTAGAGGTGTATATGTCATATTTAGTATAAGTGGGATGATCTGTGGTCTAGTGGTTAGCGTAATAAACTACTAAGCCCAAGATGGCGGGTTCGTAGCCCGGCAGGTGGCCCTGGGATTTTATGAAGGGAGTAAAAAATCATTAGTTGCGCCGTCCTTCGGAAGGGACGTTAAACGGGGATCCCGAGCTTATAAGATGTTAGGTACTCGTTAAAAATCCCTATCCTAATTAAGCCTGGATAGGCGAAATTCAAAGCTCCCACTGTAGCATCGTCCGATTAGCCATAGCAGCATAAAGTGGACGTTAAATGAACAAATTAAACTATACTCTAGTTTAAGCTATAATAGCAGATCTTAAAACTAAAAAGGAATACAATTTTTGTGCTTATGATTAATATAGTTGATTTTTATGATTTGGGGGGTTTTGATCATGGTGATACATAAAGTGATTATTTAAATTAAGAAAAAACAATGTTTCCTTTTTATTTGACAATGATCTGGGCCTGCTATATAAAAAAAATAATGCTATATACACAGTTTTGATGATAATCATTATAAATCAGCAAAGAAAGAATTAATTATCATAACTATTATTGTTAATTATTTAATCGAAAATTATTAATATAATTCAATAAACTAGTTTATAATTAAAATGGAAGTAACATTATAAGGTAACACTGATTTGCAATAGGTGTCAACATTCGGAAGAGATCGTGTAGATTCGCTCCCCAACGAGCAGTTATTGGCGTTATTTTCTTTCAGTTTTCAAATGGAATATTTCTTATATAATATCTTCGATCTGTTTGATGAATTATTTTCAAATTCTTAAACTGTGATGGTAAGTATATTCTCACTTCAGTAGCTATATATATACGATTTTATCGCAATGTTTTAACGTTATCTTTATAAATTTACCTTTATTCACAAATTACATTTAAATGTATCAGTTCTTTATTAAAAATTGATATGATTAGAAATATTAAAATTTAATAACAGAAAGTAATGATCATAGGAAGGTTGATGTTAACAACTTTTTTTTTATCAGATGCTCTTCTGTATTGATTAGTTCAGGAAACATGTTTAAATACTTAGTACTGTAATTGTAACATGATAGTATTTTTTTCATCATAAAATATTATTGCATCAATATTCTTCATCAATATTTTATTTAGAAACAATAGTTTTCAAAGCTCATTGACTGCCCAATTCATAAAATATTTTTAAAAGTTGATATCACTATATATATATATATATTATTTTACAACTAAGAAGTTAACTGTTTTCTGTAGACTTTTTTAAAAGGACTGTTCATTCAGTTTATTGAATTGTTATATTTATTGAAATGCAGTGGGTTACCATTCTAGAGTGTGATAATTTTTTACTTTAGATACTATTTTATGATTTATTCGAGACACATCATGAGTTGAAAACTTTAATTTTTATAAAACGGTTATATTTTAATTTTATGAAAAGCAATGAACTGCCTAAAATGAAAAAACAAAACGAATATTTTAAAAGTTAAATTTTCCTTTTCACAATTAAGTGAATTCATTCACCTATGCTTATATTATTGATAAAAATATACCCTGGACTTTGATCCAATATTGAAAAATTCTTATACTTTGATTTTCTTTTAAACTGTGTGATTTTATCATTGCTAATAAAATTTTATTGTTTGTTCAGATAAACTACAAGAAAACCTGTTGTGTCTGTTTTACAACTGAAAAGGTCCATAAATTTCCACAAGGAAAAAGTCCTGAAACTATCGAGAGGTTAGTAAAAAATATTGGTGTAAAATTAATTTGGTTGTTAGGCGAGAACATTTCCTTTGCAACTGGAGAGTATTCATAGTGAAAAAAAGTTAACTTAGGCCTAGCACGGTTTTAAACACCAGGTAAATTTCTTAATTCAAAACAATTCTATCAACGGAATTAAAAAAATCATTGAATTAATATGCTGATGGACTGTGATATGTTATGGTTCAAGAGAAAACATATTTGATTCAAGCAGAAGGCTATCATATTAGTTACCCAGTAATTGTTAGATTTATAAACATAAATAACAATACTTATAACAATATACATTGATTGTAATGATATTATACCGATTGATCCTTAAAGTCAATGGCAACAATGAGCCATTTTGAGTTTATATTTTTAAAAGTTGTTATTTTTATTGAATAAAAATTATTAATTGTATCTCATTGAGAATTAATGAATTGTCGTTAAATTTGTTATTTGATCATTTCAGAAATAAAAATGTACTGAATATTAACTCTCTTTTGTTATATTCTGACTCTTGTTTTTATATTTATCATTAAATATTATAAATGTTGGTATTTGATTAATTCAATTTCATTTATAAATATTTGTTAGATTTGCTGTCTGGGCCAATTTCGCTGCTCTAGAAAATGTTCTAAGCGAACAAAAATGTTACGCCCTGTGCGAAAAACATTTTGAAAATAGGATGTTCCTGAACTGCTTGAGCATGAGATTAGTGAAGGCTGCGTTTCCGACACTGCATCCTCCAGTATGTAAGTTAAAAGTTTATTTAAAATTATTATAAATCTTTATATTACAAAAATAAATTTCATGACATAAATTAATTTAATTGCTAGTACCAAATCCCTAGAGTCCAAAACAGTTAAACATATGTTTAAAGAAATAAAATTTTATTATGGATATAAACATTTCAGATTATGGCCCAAGACCAACGGACGGCTCTCCTGTCTGTCCTTCGATTCCTAAGA
This sequence comes from Arma custos, assembly GCA_037127475.1. Classification (NCBI taxonomy): domain Eukaryota; kingdom Metazoa; phylum Arthropoda; class Insecta; order Hemiptera; family Pentatomidae; genus Arma; species Arma custos. Next base: position 63,045,893 of record CM073765.1, on the reverse strand, counting down.
ATGGTTAGTACTACAAAGAATACTATTTGACATTTTATTATTTATTATGTCTTTACCCGTATTTCTTGAATTAATTTTGAATCTCTTACTGTATACAAATATACTTAATAAGGTCAATACTGTCCTGGAGTATTAATATATATAACTTCAATAGTTCTTGCTTTCAAAAGAGTATCAAAATGTCATTTCTAGGTATTTAAATGTATTTTCAAAGTTAGTTATCTGAAAAATTAATATTTTTAGTAATGCTGAATTAAAAATCCATTTCATAACCATTAGAGTTTTTACATCAACTAATGGTGATTCTACATTTATGCTTTGCCACTATTTCTTTATTTACTGTGACTTGAGAGACGTAAGTCTTTATTTTAGAGTCTTCCAATAATACTTCAACAATGATTTTTGTACCTTATTATTTTTTTTTTTTTTTTTAGTTCTAATTAATTTACTGTAATGGTTTTATATATATATATATATATATATATATATATATATATATATATATATATAAAATATTTTTATGATTGCAGAGACACTAGATGCGATTTGCAAATGGAAAGAAGCCGTATTGTTGAATCCTAATCTTCTCCAGGAGCCTGCTTTTAGGAGATCGCTATTTTACACTCCAGGTTTGTATTATTATATTATACGATACATTTTATGATATAGTTATATATTGTACATTTGGTGATAGCTACTCTAATATTTTTTAGAGCCATCTGTCTTTTGCGTATTCTTTAGATGCTCAAGCCAAAGTTATGAAGCAGTTCTAAAGTGACCCGCAAGATCATTTGTGTTAACCATCCTCAGTATAGGGTTTAGTTTCACATCCCTGTTGAACTTGTACATTAAAACACGATTCAACAAGACTAATGATTTACTATACTACACAAGGACTTGGGCATCCTAACATTTTTAGATACCGTCACAGATTAAAAATATGAACAGACAAGCATTTAGATCCACCACCACAAACCCATATATCTAGAGACCCGGTGAATAAGTGGCTAAGTCTAATTTTCTCCAAAATGAGTTTCTTGTACTTAAGTAAGCGGGATCGAGTTATTTTCGTAGTGAATAAGGGGCTAAGTAAGGCATTAGCTTGAAAAGGAGTTATTGCCTATATTACTATGGAGTAGCATTTCAATCCAAAAACTACAGATTTCACTTCCCTTAATACAATCAAATTCTGGACGAAATACAACTTCGCCAGGGCTGTAGATGCATCCATACCCTGGCCAATTTTTCAGAAGTGGCAAAAGTTAGGAATTAACTTACCAAAATACTTGGTAAGTTAATTCCTATCCAAATGATCTAAAATTTGTATACTACAATATTTTCATTCTTTTACATTTTAATACTGTACTTTAAAATAATTATAATTATTAAGCATTTTTAAGAGTCATTTTGTAAAATTAATTTAATATTTTAGCTTTAAATCTTGAAGGTATTTATCGATAAAATAAATTTTTAGATTTATTAGAAATTTAAATTTATCGAAAATAAATTGTTAGCATAAATCAAACAATAGGTCTTCTAAGTTTTTTAATTTTGATTATCTCATCTTCTTCTCTCAACCTTTAATGTATATTTTATTTATTATTATTATAATTTTTTTATTTCTAGAAAAAAATCAGGAGAAAGTTCAAGATACTTCATCTTCTGATTCCTTACTTAGCGTGACTTGCTCATTCCTTAATCCAGTTGAAGATGTGATGAAAGCTACGATGACGCAAACGAATAAAAGGCCTGCTTCACCCGATGAACCAGAAATGGAAACCATTAAAGTCCAACCAGTTCATAAGACCTATGCTGGTAGGAACTCTTTAAATAAACAAAAAAATAGTAACAACAGTAATTTATTGACTCCAGTTTCCGAAACATCTTCAGTGATAGAACAGCCTGATACCGATGAAAGGATGATGAACATTTCTGAAATGAGGACCTCTTCTTCTCTTATAGATAATTGGAACAGTAACGTCCTGAACGATTCTTCCATCATCAACTCGAGCTCTCCACTTCTGAGCAGCGTGGACAGGCTTCCATCGCCGATCATGGAATTGACCTCACCAGAGGATCTATCGTTATCAGCGATTACTGATTCACCTGATGAAGGTTATTCGCTATCAGATAAGGATATTGAATCTTCGTTTTCGAGTATGATATCTTCATTCAATGTCGAGCCTCGTAGTGAACCAGATCTACTTTCCGAAGCAATTAACAATGCGGATATTTGTTTTAACGAAGATTCGCCATTTTACTCAGGTAATATTTTTATGAATGAAAAATATATGTGAATATAAAATAAAATATAATAAACAACTTAATTTGAAAATATTTATATTTTAATTATTAGTGTAAAAACCAATGTATTGCAATATTTATTTATTATATATCAATTTAAAAAAATTGTAATTATTTTCATCTTTCTCAACAGGTCCTAAGAAGATAATGGATTACGATCCTGTCTTAATTAATTCCGTTTTGGATGATATCCAGTCTATGGAGAATTTAATTATTTATTATTATTAAAATTTGTTCTCACCATAAAAAAATTATATAACTGTAGTCAAACATTGGAAGTGTACAATGGTTCATTATCATCACATTACTTAGTTTCGCTGCCTTGCCAATTGATCATTTCGTAATGCTAGATTAAATACAAAACTGTTTAAATCATGTTTATTTAAATTAGAGTTTCAACAAACAGAAAATTATTGTGCTGCATAAAAATGGGACCCATGTTTTGCGGATCCTTCCTGGGACCATACAATGTTTTAAAAAATACTTGAGATTAAACGTTTCGGGTACTGGACTTAATTTATACTTTTCTTTTTGTTTTATAAATACAAAAACCCTTTTAGTCCAAGCAGTCATTTATTTATTTTTTCTTTACATGTAAACGTTTCGACCCATGTGGTCATTCTCAATACATGTTTCCAATCATCATTCAGTCAGTACATTTCAATCCGCAAAAGACATCTATAGAAAATACTTGACATTATTCTGTGAACAAAACAGTTTGAAAAATCTTGCCTCCCTAGATATTTATAGCAGGCACCTTTGGTAGAATAATGGTACATTAACCTTCGACAGGTAAATGAGCTTTGACACGTCTTTAATTGTACTTTGTTTTTTCTTCTCTTTTTGTCATGTTTTCAATAAGGATTCATAAATTGGTTGGTTTTCAAATGTTCCTTACAAATGTATATGTGGCCACTTCCTTTTGAAGGAAGAACAATGTTTTAAGGAAGTCCAATAAAGGGCAACTCCTCTGAAGAATTTAATAGATTATATAAAAAATTATTATTAATAATTAATTAATTTATTATTCAAATAATAAAAAAATATTGCCAAGTATACACCATGTTATAATTTATGCCATAGCTTGAAAGTGGTTGATCTTAGTAACAAATGAATTTTTAAAAGCTTAATAAGCATGTATCTGAGACTAGAATAAAAAATATATTGTTGATTAACGAGGATTTGACCATGGTATAGGTGGTAGGTGTTATACTTTAAGGTCCATCTTTTGGATTTGGGTTTAGGCTATAATATTTAGTAAGGTTTGTTAAAAAAGATTGGTGATGCTAGCTTCTTTAACGTCACTTTATCCTGCTATGGTTAATCGGACGATGCTACAGTGGCTCTAAATTTTATCTATTCAGGTATGATTAAGGTAACCTTAATGAGTAACTGACACTGCACAGGCTTGGGACTGCCAATTTACACCACCTCCGAATAATGATTGGTAATATCGGCCTTTAACTTTCAAGTGTTTTATTATTATTATTATTATTATTATTATTTTCTTGGGTGTCTGTTCTGCTGGTTGTTGCTTTGAGTCGAGTTACAACAAGTTTTAACTGTTTATTGTCTCATTTTTAATATATTCCAATAATACAAGTTATCACGAGCTTTAGTATGTTTCAGTTATCATTTCTAGATGAAATGATTACCAAAGTTTACACATTTCCCATGGTTACCTTCTCTTTTCCATACTAAAGATCATGATAGCTTGTATTTTTAGAAAATATTAAAAGGGAAAAAAATTAAAACTAGTTGTGACTCAACTCAAAACGACAACCAGCGGAATAATTACCTGTTAGAGCTTATGTGTGAATTTCTCAATCCATATAAATCCAGTGTTTTTATATTTATTAATTTGCCATTTTACAAATATGTATTGTATTTGTGTGTTTCTGTATATATACATATGTTTATTTTTATATGTATTTACTATATAATATTGATTTATGCCTGTTAATAAAGGGCTAAATTAATGAAGTGTTTTATTATTTATATTATATCATATACCTTATTTATATATTTATTATATCATAAACCTTAAACCATGATGACCAGATGGATAAATGTAAACCATGAGGATTCTAAAGGTAAGTGTTAACCATGATGACTATAAAGGTAAGTGTTAAACATAACAACTAAATAGGTAATTGTAAACCATAACGATTATAAAGGTAACTGCAAACCATGAGGATATGTTGGTAAGTGTAAACCATGACGATCAGGTACATAAGGTGTAAATCATGAAGATTATGAAGGTGTTACCCATAACGACCAGATAGGCAAATGTAAACCACAACAATTCTAAAGGTAAGTATAAACAATGACGACCAGATAGGAAGTGTAAACCATGAGGACATGTGGGTAAGTGTAAATCATGACGATTATAAAGGTGTTACCGATAACGACCAGATAGACAAATGTAAACCACAACAATTCTGAAGGTAAGTATAAACAATGATGACCAGATAGGAATTGTAAACCATAACGATCATAAAGGTAAGTGCAAACCATGAGGATATGTGGGTACAGCACCGGTTCTAGCCCGTGTCATGTGCAATCGTGACCTTGGCACGCGATTAAAATTGAACACTTACAGTCATACAAGGTGTTACAAAAAAAGTCAAATCCAGGCCTCGCACACCCTGCACATAAGGTAAAGCCGGCTCTGTGTGGGTACGTGTTAACCATGAAGATCAGATAGGTAAGGTAAATCATGACAATTATAAAGGTGTTACCCTTAACGACCAGATAGGTAAATGTAAACCACAATTATAAAGGTAAGTGACCACCGTTATGATAGTGTTAGTAGTACAAGCGATGGTAAAACTCTCAATGGAGGACAGCACCATCGCAGGCCGAAAAAGTTAGCTCCTGATACTAAAATACTGAATTTCTCGTCAGAGTTGATGTTGGTTTGTAAAACTCTCAATAGATGGCAGCACCATCGCAAGGCCGAAAAGTGAACTACCAAATAAATAAAAATCCAGTGTTTCTCTGCAGAATCGACATTAGTTCGAGAAATTCTCAATAGATAGCAACACCGTAGGGACCGGAAAAGTGAACTCCTAACCTACTGATGCAAATCGAATATTTTCACAGCCCGGAACTGGAAGAAAAAACGTTCCAAAACGAAAAAACGAGACATTGCAGGAGCATTGCCATAACAAATATTAAGATATTCTAGTGCATTAGTTATCTTATAAAGCCCATTAGAAGACCCACCTTACATATTTATTCATAATTTATATATTAATGTTATTCAGTAGGCTTTCTCAAACAAATATATAGTACAAATATTTTAAAAAAAAAAGGTCAACTGGACTCAATCATATAATTTATTCTTTAAATAGGAGGAAAAAACCTATTTCTTCTTCTACTTCTCAATCTTCTGTGTTAATTGCTTCATTTTTTACTTATTATATGGTTAAAAATTCGACCATAAGTCATTCATCTCAATTTAAGTTGTTTTATTCCATTTAAAATTTTTTTTAAATTCAGAGGGAACTATGTCCTCTATAGTCATTTAATAATATTAAATAAAACATAATATAGATTTTTTTACTGGAAATAGGTTTCTTTCTCCTACTTAAAGAAATAGTACAAATATTTAAAATTATATAAACTATATATATAAACTATATATAAAATTAGCTTTTAATTTTACAATTAGATTTTTTACTGAATATCTGATAGGAGAATTCCTTGTTTTAAAACATATAATGGCAATTATAAATGTAAGAAGGGCGTAGATCCAATCGTAATAGTTTCAAAGCTTGCCGCAAGAGCGCAGCACCTCTCGGCACCTCAAATAATAATTTTTGTAACGACCAAGAGAAAGCAACACTGTCGGAGACCATTGAGGAAGTAGTTCTAAAGTTGTCCGTAAGAGTGCAGCACCTCCCGGCTCCTCAAATATTAGTTCGTAAAATTCTCAATAGGTGGCAGCACCGTCGCGGACAGGAAAAGTGAGCTCCTGTGAACTCCTACTCTCCTGATACATAACCCGGTATTTCTCGTCAGAATTGACGTTGATTCGTGAAACTCTCAATAGATGGCAGCACCATCGCGGGACTAATAAGTGAGCTCCTGTTACCTCCTACTCTCCTAATACAAATCGAATATTTTCAACGCCGATTCACCAACTTTCCCTTTCTTCTTGGAAACTATGCATTCCATCATTGTTTTCTCACTATATTAGCTGTATTTTTTTGTTTTAACGGTGTTATTGATATTTTTTACGTTTGATCCTTTTTTCAATTTCCTTCCTCTCTCTAGTATTAGTTAATAAATAAGTTCATTATTTTCGCAATTAATAATTGAGATAATTAATATATTCTAAATTTCACTATTTCCTCCTGAATCGATTAAAGGAACTTATTTTAAAAAAAACAAAAAACACTTAATAAATAAAATATCTATCTCTCAAACAACTTAAAGGATAAACTTCATTTGAGATAAAATGAATTTTATCAATAGATGAAAAAGCAGGGTCGATGGAATTTCAACAACCATATTAATAAAACAATTTATTTCAACAAAATTGACATTTTAGTATAACATATTTTAAAAAAAATACTGATGTGACTTATTTTCTTACAATAAAATTAAAATAACAAATAAAAGATAATATATACAACATAAATCATAAATTATTTAAATACAATACAACAATGGTTCCATCTTATAAAATGTGAATTTCAACAATCCTATAATCAATACAGTCTCAACATAATAAACATAATTGAACAAAATTTTCAACATAATGAAATCAATTACATATACAAAATTTAACTTTACTATATGATTTATCTATTCACTCCCGTACTTAGCACCATCTTTAAAAGAAAAATCATGTTTACCTCTTGACTATAATCATTACTTCACATACTACATTTAATAATATAATATAAAATATTAATGTACAAGAGTAAAATCTCAAAAGAGACATAAAATAATTTTAAGGCTATGAGTGTAAAAATTTCAACCAAAAAGCTTTAAGTGCTTAAAATAACAATAATAAAACATAAAAATCTGTCAAGGAACAGGTGTTTTTGTTTTATAGCTTATTGTTAGGATTTATAGTTTACACTCATGCCTTATTAAACAAATTTATTATAGTACCGTCTACAAAAGTGTGAAATCAGTTTATGATATAATTGGCAAATCACAAATTTTCAGAGAGAAAAAAAGATTTAAAAATTATTTTTTTTACCATATTGAGATTAGCTTGTTTTTGTTGCATATTGTATAGAGGAATGACCATTTTCTGCCTTGATCAAGTACTTCCACAGCCTCAGCACCTTAGAGGTAGAGGAAGATCTATCGACTTTCGAGGGATCCTCGTGGATGACTTCTCCAGCTGCAAGTTAAAAGTAGTGACGATCCTTACCACTGTTAACACAGCCGAGACTGTTGAGAAATCCATCAACACAAGATGTGCCTCCTAATCCTTTAAAATAAATAAGAAAATTTTACAATCTAAATACTAAAAATTCATTTCATTATTATCCTAAATAAAAAAAAATTATTAATTTTTATTTATTTATTACACTTATAATTTATTTAAAAATTCTTTGATTTTGATATTCTTTTGTTTTTACAAAATATTAAAATTTGAAGTTAAAAAAAAAAATCACATTTAGTTCAAAAAATGCTAATCCATAAAATGAGTGGTTACAATAAACAGACATCCAGGGGTTGATTTATTAATTTAATGCTTTACATTGATATAATTCTAACATTATGTTTTACTTGATTTTTTCTTTGCCTAAATGAACAGAATGTTATCTCTAATGTATTAAGCACAAATAAGTACAAACTATTTATTATTACTATTGTTTTTACTGTCCATAAGTACTATTAATAATAAATATAATGAATCTCTTCATAAAATTATAACTTAGCCAACCATGCCCACGTTATTAAGAATATATTTTCAATCAACCAAGTACTACTTGTATTCTTTTATTTATTTATATTTTTTATTTTCATCACAAAATTAAATTTATTAAAATATATTTAATTTTTATGTAATGTAATGTATATTTAATGTTTAATGTAATTCACCATTACGGTATCAGTTCTGCAGGTTGTCGCTTTGAGTTGAGTTACAACAAGTTTTATCTATTCATTTGTTTCCTTTTTAATATACAAATAATCATGAGCTTTAGTATTGAAAAGAGATTGTAATTAGAGGTAATTAGTATCATATCACGGTAATCATTTCATCAAGAAATAAAAGTTTCAACTAACATTTCGATGTATAAATGATATATGTTTGTTGAAACGTTCATTTCTAGATTAAATGATTTCCGAAGTATACACATTTCCCATAATTACTTTGTCTTTTCCATACTAAACCTCACGGTAAGTTGTATTTTCGGAAAATATTAAAAGAAAAACAAATGAAAATTTAAAACTTGTTGTGGCTCACCTCAAAGCAACAAACTGAGGAATAAGTACCTTATGTATGAACATTTATAACTTATTAAGTGTTAGCAATGTTCCAAACCATGATCTTTAGAAAATTTATTGTTTATTTTATTGTTATTTCATTATATTTATCATTTCTTTAGAGCAGTTGAACCTCCTTCCTTATGTTTATTGAGTTGTGAAAGTGTGAGTTGAAATAAAAGCTTCTCCTTACTTTATAGGTGTTCCGACAACGGTTGCTCCATGCCTCTCGATCCATTCAATACTCTTCCTGGAGACCTCGACCACCCATTTCCTCCTGGACTCTCTCCATCCATTCTAAAAAAAAAAAGAAATCATAAATACAAGTTTGAATGGCTATAGTGCATGCCTCATTAACAGTTTGAAAAATAAAAGAAAAAATAATTGAAGGCAAGAATTTAGGACAAAAGCTCATGAAAGATAATGGAATGAATAGTTCTTAATGAGGAAAGTATAAGAAAATTAACCAAATTAACAAATAAAATGGAATCTAGATTACAGAAAAATACCAGTAAACATCTTCAACAACATTTATAGAAACAAAATTGACTCTATTCCTAATCTACAAGAAATAATCCAGTACTGTACTAAACATATTAAAAAAATTGAGTAAAGTAATAGAAAAAGTTAGAGCAGTATTCTTCTAAGCTCTTCCAAAATACTAGGGGCTAAAATTTTTATATACAAGTTTTATATTTTAAAAGTTCTCGATACAACTATTTGTTAAATAAAATTCACAGTAAAATGTATGAAATGGACATTAAATCGGGAATTTAGATGTTTCATTACCTTTAAATAAAGATTCCAAAGGTGACTTTATTATAAGTAAAGTATTAAACAGCAATATCAAAATTAAAACTTTATCATTAAATAAATGATATAACTTCATATTATTATTTTTTTTAATATAGCCGTATCCAGAGATCTACAAATACCTTAATCATTACTCCATTAGTAGGTGAAAACAACTAGTAGCAACTTTAATAACATTTAAAAAATATAAAAGATGAAAAAAGGTTTTAGTAATCAGTTATATTATCAGCTTCTAACAATGAAACTCTTTTTCATAAGTGTTCCTTATGTATTATGTATGTACTTGCATAGAGTGGAAAAAGTATTGCTTGTAAAAAAGCTAATATAAAACGTATATCTACTTTACCCAAATACCAAGTAAAATACAAAACACCAGTTTTGAAGTACGAATATTATATTTTATTTTAATAAAATAAAAACTATCAAATTTCTACTAAATTAATTTGATTAGAAAGTATAAAAATAATCTTTTCATTGCATACATAAATAGATTCAAAACCATAATAATAAAATTCGGTGTATTTAGAGAATAATTATAAAATAAAGTGAATGCCAGATTTACTTTTATATGACTAAATCGAAAATAGAACAATCGAAAAATTAAATCTGATAAATCGAAAATAATTATCGATTATAAGAAGATGAGAGAAAGGCTATACATGTGGCAGTTTATTTCAAAGCAATGTTTAACGTAAGTTAAGCTTATTAATTGAGTTAATCAAAGTCTTAAAAATTGCGCAGGGCAAACACAGCACCCGCTGCTTTAGCACGAAATTAATCAAGAAGTCTCTCTTAAACAAGTACTGTAGACTCCGTTACATCCTGTCGGTTACAGATCCGTTCCATCAAGATAGTACCTACGCTACCGTATTTCTGCGCATGCTCGAGACCAAATTCTTCATGAAATTGTTCTGTGTTGGAACGTATTTTTCCAGTCTTGGGCTGGATTTCGAAATACCCTGTATGAATTTTTTTTAGCTCGAACTAAAAATGTAATAAGTGTACGTCTAATTATTTTTTTTTAATTTCGAAGGAATTTATTGAGGTAAATAGATTTATCCAAGAAAAAATAGGACACTCTACTTATTTTTAATCCTATAAATCTTATGTGAATGAATTTACCAATGGACAGATATTTAAGTAGAGATTATAGACAGCATATTTGGTTCAAACATATTTACGATGCCATGGATGAATTCATCGCTGAAGAAACTTAACGTTTCGCTATTGAATGTAGTCCTTGGCTTGTTATTCTTATTTAGTAAAAACAAAAAGGAATTAAGATTACTTAATTCGTTAGTTTTTATAAATAACATTTTACTATTGCCTTTAAATGAATTTATATTTATAATTCGTGTTCGAAAAGATGAAACCTAAGTAAATGTTCTGAAGCAGATTTATAAATAAAAGTGAAGTTTTCCAATATTAATTTTAAATAACTGGAACCAAATATGTTCCAACATAGTCCGAGACTGGAAGAAAACGCTTTCCTAAAACAGACCATAACTGGAAGAAAATGCGTTCCAACAGAGTCCGGGACTAGGAGAAAATACGTTGCAATAGTCCGAGTTTAAAATAAAATGCGTTCCAACATAATCCGAGACTCAAATAAAGTTTGTTCCAACATAGTCCAGGACTGGGAGAAAATACGTTGCAATAGTCCGAGATTAAAATAAAATGCGTTCCAACATAATCCGAGACTGAAATAAAATGCGTTCTAACATAGTCCGAAACTGGAATAAAATACATTCCAGCACAGTCCGAAACCGAAATAAAGTACATTCCAAAACAGTCCGTTCCAACAGATTCCGAGTCTGGGAGAAAACATATTGCAACATAGTCTAAAACTGAAATAAAATGGGTAGCAACACAGCTCGAGACTAGAAGACATAGTCCGAAACCAGGATAAAGTACATTCCAACAGAGTCCGAGTCTGGAAGAAATTAAACCTATCAGCTTTTAATTTTACAATTTAGGTTCATACAAATAATTTTAGATTGATAATAATTGTTGACCTATGATAATTTATGTTGAAGAAATTGGTCCGGGTATACCGGGGTCATACCGCTTTCTTAAATTGTCTGTATTTTGCTTATAGCCCTGAAGAAGACCTACAACGTAGGTCGAAACGTTGGCTAACAATAAATATCTTCTGAAATTACTTGAGAATTTCATTCAGTGACCTCTACCCGGACCAATTTCTTCAACATAAATAATTTTAGAGTATCAGATAAGAGAATTCCTTGTTTAAAAACATATAATGGCAATTATAAATGTAAGAAGAGCGTAGATGCAATCGTTTTAATAGTTTCAAAGCTTGCCGCAAGAGCGCAGCACCTCCCGGCACCTCAAATAATAGTTTTTGTAACGACCAAGAGAAAGCAACACTGTCGGGGACAATTGAGGAAATAGTTCTAAAGTTGACCGTAAGAGTGCAGCACCTCCCGACTCCTCAAATATTAGTTCGTAAAATTCTCAGAAGATAACAGCACCATCGCGACCAGGTGAAAAGTGAGCTCCTGTGAACTCCTACTCTCCTAATACAAATGCAATATTTCTCGGCAGAATCGACATTAGTTCGTGAAATTCTCAATAGATAGCAGCACCGTTGGAAACCGGAAAAGTGAGCTCCTGTGAACTCCTACCCTCCTGATACAAATCCAGTATTTCTCATCAGAATTGACGTTGATTCTTGAAACTCTCAATAGATGGCAGCACCATCGAGGGAATAATAAGTGAGCTCCTGTTACCTCCTACTCTCCTAATACAAATAGAATATTTTCAACCCCGATTCACCCACTTTCCCTTTATTCTTTAAAACTATTTCTTCTATGCATTCCATCATTGTTTTCTCACTAAATTTAGCTGTATTTTTTGTTTTAAGGATTTTATTGATATTTTAATTAACTACTTTTTTCAACTTCCTCTCTCTAGTATTAGTTAATAAATAAGTTCATTATTTATTCAATTAATAATTGAGATAATTAATATATTATACATTTCACTATTTCCTCTTGAATCAATTACAGGAACTTATTAAAAAAAAAACAACAATACTTAATAAATAAAATAGATATCTCTCAAATAACCTAAAGATAAACTTCATTTGAGATAAACTGAATTCTATCAGTAGATGTGAAAAAGCAGGGTAGATGGAATTTCAACAACCATATTAATAAAACATATTATTTCAACAAAATTGACATTTTAGTAAAAACATATTTTTTAAAATGTGATAATGTGTACAACATAAATCATAAATTATTTAAATACATTACAATGGTTCCAGCTTAATATGAATTTCAACAATCCATGAAACCAATTACATATTACAAAATTTAACTTTAATACATTATGATAAACAGTAGTTAATATTTTTCAGCTTTATTGTCTTCTGGATGGTTCTTTCCCTCTCTGAAACGCAGAGCACTCTCCAATCGTGGAAGCATACCTTATAACTTCGGCTGTCTCAGTTTCGCTCATGAAGGCATCTGTGTAAGTTCCTATAAAAAAATAAAATAAAATATAAAATACTAATATACAAGAGTAAAAGCTCAAAAGAGACATAAACTACTTTTTAAGACATGTGTGGAAAAATACCGCATAAAAAGCCTTAAGTCTATAAAAAAAAAAAGCAGGTAATAAACTACACGTCAATTATTGTTTGTAAATGGCAGGTATTTTCCTTCTTAGAGTTCCTCTTATGCCATTGCTAGTGTCAAGGATGGTATTTTTCTTCCCTGTTTTTATTATAGATACTTAAGGTTTTTGCTTTGAATTTTTCCAAACATGTCTTAATTATATAATACAGTACTCATGATATGAAAATTACTGCACAAAAATGAATAGGGATATTGCTAATTTGTGGTATATACTTTACCTAGTATTTATATTGTTATATAATTAATATTTGATTTAGTATAATTTCTAATAAATATTAATGCTTTTTATGATAAAAATAACATTAAAATGCAACAAAATTAGAGGTAACCCTATTCATTTTTGCGCAGTTTATATTATATCTTTTGATATCGAATAAAATATTACAGAAATATAAAAGCTCAAGGTTAAAACTACTACAGGTTAAAAGTAGTATTGATCCTTAACACAGCCAAGACTGTTGAGTTATCCACCAACAGATGGTGCGCCTCCTAAACCTATAAAATAAATAGTAGTAACATATTATAATCTAAATACTAAAAATTAATTTCTTAAATTTAAATCTAAAAAAAAAGAAAGAGATTTTTTCTCCTGATTGATTGCATTCATAATTTATTAAAAAAATTCTTGATAAGTACTCAGCAAGTTGTCACTGTGAGTTAAGTCACAAGTTTTAGGTTTTCATTCATTTCCCTTTAATACATTATCATATTTAAAAAAATACAAGTTATTATGAGCTTTAATATGGAAAAGAGAATGTAATTATGAGAAATATGTATACTTGGATAATCATTACACATAGTTATATTATCTTTTCCATACTAAAACTCACAATAACTTATATGTTTGTTAAATATTAAAAATGAAATGAATACACAGTTAAAACTTGTAACTCAACTCGAAGCGACAATCTTCGGAATAGATCCAAAATTCTTTAATCTTGACATTCTTATATTATTAAACAACAATAAAATTGCAATTTTTTTCTTTATAAAATAAATATTTCACAAATTGTCCATAAAAATGCTGATCCAAAGAAGCGAGCGGTTAAAATTAACAGACATCCACGGATTGATTTATTAATTTAACTTTTTAATTAGATATGATTTTAATTTAATGTTTTACTTTCTTTTTCAAGAAACATAAAATAATTATACAATGCAGTTGGAAAAAACAAGCTAACATATCATTTATTCATTAGTATGGATAGCATACTTAGGCATAAGTATGTTTTTAACAAATTATTTTCAATAGAAATTTAATGGAATATTTTTGGAAACAAGACAATCAATTGAATTGAGTAATTTCCAAATGCTTTAATTAACTTATGAGAGTGCTTCCAGAAATGATATTGATAATTTTAAAGCATGGCAAGACCTTATTCTTTCCAGTTTAGTACAGTGTTAGAAACATCTTTTTTTTTCCTCAACAATAAATAACACATAAGAAAGTAATAGAAAGAATCGAGCATGAGAGGAGCATGCAAATTTTTGATGTTTTGAATAGTGTTCATGTAAATATAACAAATCTTTCACTTTCTTCACTGTTAGATTAATTTCAATTGTTTAAAAATGTACATTCCTTTTATAGATGGATTCATTATTACCTGAGGTGAGTATCCTCAAAACTTTATTTATCCAACAGCTAATGAAATGTTTTATCTTCAGATGTTTTAACTTCTCGTTATTGAAGAATTGTCTCTGGTTAAACTTCTTTATCGTGCCTGGGTTCATTTATTTATTATAATCTCATTCACTGGTTGTCAGTAACCACTGACAAATTTGTATTAAATAATAAAGGAAAACTATTCCGAGTTTAAAATCCCATCAAGTGGCACCACAAGAGTGGTAGAAAACTTGTATAGCTTTCAGTACATTTCCACTATTTAATAGCTAATTAAACAACAAATAATAGAAATAATGGCATCAGCCTGTGAAAGTCACACACTGATAAGAAGGTTCCAAAGCCTTTAATGTAACTTGACTGATTATGTTTAAATTAGTTTGGAATGGGGAAATTTGTAGAGATAGAATAATTACTAGTTAAATGATAAAAATAATTAATTTAATTTCTTTCTTTTTTTTATCATCTATATTGTTTATGTGGAAAAGGTTATCATGATTTTCGGTGAGGAAGTGATTTCTTCTAATGTTTACTTACTAATTTGTATTAGTTTTGTTTCAAGTTTTAACTTTTCATTCGTTTCTAACTTTAATAATCTCGAATCTAAAAAATATTCGGAAATTATGAAACCTAATTTTGTGTACATTCTGTTTTCGGTATAATTTACGTTTTGTGTTGGAGGCATTATTTATATAGGTATTATTAATGTATTTTAAGGGGTATTTATAAATTATATTTCCCTTCAAAACACTGTTTACTAGGTTTTGTTGATGCGTGACAGAGCATAAAAGTTTTAAAACAATAATAAAATTCTACTTATTTTTTTTTTAGATGTTTCTTTCTTTTAACAGTAACTAGAATTTTAAAACAAATACTACGCCTTTTAATAATTATTAGTTCTTATTACGAGAGAAAGTTCTTAAACAGACAGACAAGATAAAAATCAAATTAACAGAGTCCCGGACTGGAAGAAAATCGTTCCAACAGAGTCCGAGACTGGAAGAAAATCCGTTCCAACCGAGTCCGGGACTGGGAGAAACCACGTTACGACAGTCCGAGATTAAAATAAAATGCGTTCCAACACAGTTCCGGCCTAGAAGAATATGCGTTTCAAGACAGTCCGAAAACGGAATTAAGACCGATCCACACAGGCCGAAACAGGAAGAAAATGTGTTCCAACCGAGTCCGGGACTGGGAGAAACCACGTCGCAACAGTCCGAGATTAAAATAACATGCCTTCCAACCGAGTTTCAGACAAGAAGAAAATGCGTTTCAACATAGTCCGAAACCGGAAGAAAGAACGATCCAACACAGCCCGAGACAGGAAGAAAATGAGTTATTATTCGTTTCTAATTTTAATAATCTCGAAACTAAAAAATAAATTCATTTGTCATTTCGATAATTATGAGACCCAATATCTCTATATATCTAATATCTCGGTATAATTTACGTTTTGTGTTGAAAGTACTTATATATATTAAGGGGTACTTATAAATTAGACTGAAAATATTTATTTCCCTTCCTAACACTGTGTACTAAACTTTGTCGATAAGTGATAGAGAAAAAAACGTTTAAATAATGATAAAGCTCTGCTTATTTTTTTTAGATGTTTCTTTATTTTTATAAGTACTCGTTCTGTTAACAATTATTCGATTTTTAAAACAAATACTACGCCTTTTAACAATTGTTAGTTCTTATTACGAGAGATAGTTCTTATAGCGAGAACTTGTTCTTAAAACAAGAACTAGTTCTTATAACGAGAACTAGGAGCTGGTTCTAAGAAGGAAGAACTAGTACGAATATGTGTGTATAGTACGAATTGTACGGACTCTTAACAAATACGAAAATACATGTTTTTTTAATTTTGGCAACCTCCACTTTGTCCTCTATATTGGTTGATATATTTTTAATATTATTTACCTTCTTATATGTTAGTTGCTTTTGTAAGTTCTAGAACAAGCAATTACCATAACAAATACGGCAAAATTACTTTTTTTTATCTAAAATTAAAAGCTAATAAATATAAGTAGGTAATTAAACCCTGTGACACTTTTGTTTTAATTTATTTATCACGGAAATAAAGTAAGACTTCTAATGGATTAAAAAATTACTTACACGCATAATCACAATGGTTAACCATATATTCATAATTAATTAAGCAATCAGTAGTTTCTTTGTCCATTTCGATAAATTGGTCTACAACGTATTGATAAGTTGGAATTAAATTATATATATATTTTTTAGATCGTAAAAGCAAAGAAAAATAGTCCTAACGTACTGACAAAACAACAATGGAATGCAAAGAACTCGTAGAACAAGTTTTAGTTTCAACAAATTTAGTTTCTCCCAATTTAATAAGAAGTTGACGAATTTATTAATCTTTGTTTTAAATAAAACTGTTAAAACAAACAAATACTGCTGAATATAGTGAGAAAACATCAATGGAATGCGAGGAATGTGCACAAGAAATAGTTTTCAAGAAGAAAGGGAAAGTCGGTGATTCGGGGTTGAAAATATTCGATTTGTATTAGGAGAGTAGGAGTTCACAGGAGCTCACTTTTCCGGTCCGCGGCGGTGCTGCCATCTATTGAGAATATCACGAACTAATGTCGATTCTACCGAGAAATATTGCATTTGTATTAGGAGAGTAGGAGTTCACAGGAGCTCACTTTTCACCTGGCCGTGATGGTGCTGCTATCTGTTGAGAAATTCACGAACTAACATTTGAGGAGCCGAGAGGTGCTGCACTCTTACGGCCAACTTCGGAACTATTTCCGCAATTGTCCCCGACAGTTTTGCTATCTCTTGGTCGTTACAAAAACTATTATTTGATGTACCGGGAGGTGCTGCGCTCTCGCGGCAAGCTCTGAAACTATTACAACGATTGTATCTACGCTCTTCTTACATTTATAATTGCCATTATATGTTTTAAAACAAGGAATTCTCCTATCAGATACTCAGTAAAAATTAAAAGCTAATAGTTTATATAATCTTGTGACACATTTGTACTAAATATTTGTTTGAGAAAGCCTACTGAATAACATTAATATATAAATTATGAATAAATATGTAAGGTGGGTCTTCTAATGGGCTTTATAAGATAACTAATGCACCAGAATATCTTAATATTTGTCATGACAAAGCTCCTGCAATATCTTGTTTTCTTTTTTTATTTAAACTAAAAAAAAAAAGGGAAAGTCAAGTCCCCTGCATTGCTTCTCATTCTTAGTTCTGGCCCTTCTGATAGTAAGAATATAATATTAAATAAGGTTAACGAAATAAAATTTATTGGATTATTTAAAAAAAAAAGTTTAAACTAATACAATCCCTCATTATTTATGTTTTGTATTAAATATTATTACTATCAGATTAAAAATCCAAGATGGCACAAGTTGTGGACTGGTTGTCATGGCAACATGCATTTCAATGATTACACAACTGAGTGTTCCTAGCTTTTCCTCTTATTTGACATGATTACAATATAATGTATAATATATAATCAGTTATTTGAAAAAGCAACATAATGATAAAGTTAAAAATAGTTTTGATTGGTCCTAGTAAAGTAAGTTATTCTTGTTATTGTTCTTTTAGTTTACTTCTTGTAAAGTTCATGGGCTATTCCTATTCAAATTTTATATTTAAGTCAATTTTGGTAGTTATGTTGTTATACAATTTACAAAACAAAAAGTTATGTTTCTAATTTTGATTTGAGTTAAAACAAAATATACTGCAATTTAACATATATTGTATCATTAAAAGCCTATGGCTCCAAAACTGCATATTTTCCTTAGTATATATACTGTATTATTTTCAACATTACAAGAGCTTTAATCTGATGTGTATCTTGAATTTACTTACCTTGATTATTTGTTCTATAATTTTGAATTTTCTACAGCGAGGTTTTTCAATAATTTAATTAAAGATAAAAATTTATTTCTTATCTTAATTTATAACTACAGGAGTAGCCCATGCCTGCCTAACGGTGGACCAACCTCCATTTTATGTATTACACAACCGTTCATTAAATCATACATAGCATTTTCTGTATTGAAACAATAGTCCTAAAATCAAATGTTGGAATAATATGTAGCTTGTTTTATTTTTGA
Organism: Arma custos; assembly: GCA_037127475.1. NCBI lineage: Eukaryota > Metazoa > Arthropoda > Insecta > Hemiptera > Pentatomidae > Arma > Arma custos. The sequence goes on along the minus strand of CM073765.1, from coordinate 63,026,928 downwards.
AATTGATGCATTCTATTTAAATTCAAAAACGGTGCTATATTTTAAGTAACCACTTGAAAAAGTCATGAACAGCGTCTTTATGATGTGCCAATTTTTAAAATATTTATAATTTAACTGAGCACTAAAAAACACTAGCCAAAAAGTAGTTTCTTGATCCGTTACTAGGCAACACCGATGAAATATTACATCATGAACAAATTTTTTTATAAAATAGTTTTGAAAACTGAAAAGATATATTTTTGTTTTATTGTTTACTACATATGTATAAAAATCTTTGAATTCTAAGCCATCATGATTCATTTATTTATGGAATGACCCATATATTAGTGCTTGAATTAATTTTAGTATTTCCGCAGTCGGGCAAATCAACAATTGCTAACTTCCTCTCCGAAGCTATTGATTATACGAATACAGAATATCGTCCAACACCCGGAGTAAGGATTTTAGAATTTGAAGTGAAAAATAATGAATCATCTCAGACGGAGATAGAGCTTTGGGACTGTTCTGGAGAAACGAGGTTGGTCAAATTTACATTATAAAAATTTAAAACCATCTCCACATAATTACTTAACACATAGAAATTTAAAGCGTACCATTAATTTATTAGGCTTTGGTTCCATAATTGCAGTTTTGAGTTTACCCTTAATTGAAAACACTATTTTATTTCAGTTGTGCATTTTTTTATTTCACAGATATGAAAGCTACTGGCCAGTATTTCTGTGGAATGCGCACGGTGTCATTTTAATTTATAATCCAGAAGATACGGAACAAATTCCACAGCTAGAACAATACTATGAGAACTTTGTTACTAACAGCTATGTTCCTAAAAAGAACACTCTAATTATGGCTAATATAAAAAACCCAGGCTTAAAAGCTCAAATGCCTGATTTCAGTAAGCAATAGTTTACTTTTTTTTCTATAAAATAATTAATTGGCCAATAAAAATGAGCTAGAACTCAAAAAGAGGCCCAAATTATTAATTAGAATGTAATTAGAAAAATACCATAAAGCAAAGCCTTAAGTCTCTAAAATACTGAAAAAACTAAGCAATCGATGGTTTGCCAGTTGAAGCATTGTCAGGAGGAACACCAAAAGAGACACAGTACAGCACATCTCACATCAACAGTCCACACAGAAACATCAAATAGAGACAGCAATCTTACTCTACAAGACTTTCAACAAACATTTTAATTTTAGGGTTATAACTTAAACTTGAGTTGTTTGTTGGATGCATTGGTTTGTTCATTTGGCATCACTTTTATGCTGCTAAGGCTAATCGGATGATGCTACAGTGGGAGCCTGTCCAGGTTTAATTAGGATAGGGATTTTTAACAAGTTCCTGACATTGTACAGCCTCGGGACTCCCATTTAACGTCCCTTCCTGGAGGACGGCATAACCTAGGATTTTTTACTCCCTTTAAAAAATCCTAGGGCCACCTGCCGGGCTACGAACCAGTGATCTTGGATTCAGTAGTTTGTAACCACTAGACGACAGGTCGCCACTGTATGCATTGGAATAAGGTTGCTGTCTCTATTTGAAGAGTCTGGCTGCTGATGTGAGATGTACTGTAGTAGGTCTTCTTTGATGTCATTTTTCTTTTGGTGTATCTTTTTCCCATTGCAGCCTAATGTAAAACAATTAATAAAACCAATTAATTTTTTTATTTTATCTTTATAACAGGTGAAGAAATGTCCAAAACTACTTACGAGCGTGTGAACATATTCGAAGACAGTGATAAAGTAAGGAATGTATTTGAAAATTATATTTCAATGGTCGTTACTGATGCGGTAGATTTTGACCAAGATGATTTAAGTCATTTTTCCATGTCTTTATAAATAAATAAGGTACAATTGTAAAAACTTTTGTTATTTTTAATTTGTACAATACATGTCCATTTCTTACATAAAAATATACCAGAAAAAGCATCAAACATTTTTATTTTTACTTACCTTAGAGACAGTCTCTACTTGAATGGGAACACGTCTGTCCACTCATTTTTCCCCGTATTTATTCTGTATCTAAAAAGAAAATATATTATTCTTTTTTTCTGGAGACAAGATGCCCGTAAACTGCTTGCTCTTGAGATGGTCTTTCTAAGACTTAGGTGCGGCATCTCAAAGCTCCAACACATACCCATTAGTGTTATAAGAGAAACTATAGGGCAGGAGAAAAATATATCATATGGAATAGAGACCAGGAGGCTTCAATGGTTTGGCCACCTGATGAGAATGAGAGACAATAAGATGGCCAAAGAAACTCTTCCTACATAAACCAAATTACAGAAGAAAGAGGAAGATCGAGGAAGACATGGATGGAGGATGTAAGAGAAGGAATGGCAGCAAGGAGGCTGCGAGAGGAAGAAGAAGAATGGCCTGATAGGAAGAATTGGCGGAAAAAGATTTTGGGTATTGGAATACATTAATTGTAAAAAAACAACAAATAAATAAATAAACAATATTCTGTATCTATGCTCTCCAGTCATTCAGAGGAGCATTCTTTGTCATTCCAGTATTTTAGAATGGGTTTGACAACCAGAAATGAATGATTGTATTTGAAATAAACTACCTTGATCCCATTTTATCTTAAACACAAATTTATTTTTTTTAAATTTTAATACAATTAATCAGACATAATTAAATTTTAAAATAATGAAATCAAGGAATTACAATTTCCTTATTAAAATAATTATTCTGTGATGATAGGTTTTATCATTATAACAGGTATTAAGGCAAGGGTTTGTTAGTTTTTAAATAATAAACCTAGTTTATGCAAAAGTATGTTGACAAGCATTGCCAAGACCAGGCAATCAAAGATATTAAGGTGGTAGTTTGGCTTGCCAGAAGCACTACATATTTTTAAAATTTACAAATGCATCTGAATATTCAATTAAATTATACGTTTATATTTTTAATTGCTTCTTTATAACATATAAAAGGTTAAAACGAATTTGAAATAGACAAAAGTTTTAACAGCCTGTATGTTAAGGTTAGTTCATTCAAGTTCTGTGAACCGCCAACGCTTAAATGTTAGTGCTTGTGCCCAACATTTGACTTGCCTAGGCTTGGCAAAGATGTGCACACAACTTTAAAAACATTGTTACCATTTTTAATATATAGAAGTAAATTGGTAACAATTGTATAAATTATAAATAATAAAATTTATACGTAAGCAACTTAGGACAAATTATCACAATAATATTTAAAACAATAACTGACGGTAAAAAAAATTAATATTATAACAAGGTTTTATTAGTAATAAAATAATTAAATCAATTTATCATGAAAATAAATAATCTATTAATTATAAATATATGATTTTTCCAAAGGCATTTCAGTCTTGAAGTAGTCAATTAACTATTGTCATAAACCTCACGATTATAATATGCTTATTACAAATTAAAATACCGCTTTGATTATATTTTTAAGTAAATCTAGAGGACGATGCTGAGTTCTTACTTTAAGTATGTTTTTTCACAATCTGAGGCGTGTTAGGATAGCACCACGCTTATACTTAATTATAATTATTATACGTAATTATTTTGTACGACATAAGTATTATATCATAATCAAGCAAATATATAATAGGATTCGTTTAGAATTCATTCTGATTGGCAGCAGCCATCATGCGGTAGAACAAAGAATTATTATTGTTTAAAAGTACAGAAGGTTCATCAAATTCAGCAATCTGAAAAATAAAAAAAAATATATTAAATTAAAAGTATGTTTATATTAACCAAACAGATTTTAAATACAATAGAGGAACATACAATTATAAATAAAAAATTGATTATTATCGAATAAAGCAAAATAGAGCAGAGGGAAAATATAAAGAATTATTGGAAAAGGAAAAAGGAAAGAAGCACAACAATAGATTCATTAAATAACTTCTTAGATGGTTAAAATCGAGAAGAAATCAAAATATTTCATAAGATATTTCCATTAAGATATAAAAATGTTAAATTCTAAATTTATAAACAATTTTGCTTAAATATAGATAATTGTTTTGATTTTCCACCATTGGAACCGTTTAAGGTACTCGGATTGAGTTCATTGTGGAGACTATACTGTTGAGAAGGGAGGTAATTTGTCCCTGCCAGGTTTTTTCCACCAATTAAGGCTACCAACTTTATGAGACCTAGGAGGGTCTCCTAGCTATTATCTTTATCTTAAATAATTTATCTGTCACAGCCGGATTTGAATCTGGGATCTCTCTGAGTAAATAGAACAGTACATCTTAAATTTTATAATTTCCTTAAATTAAAATAATCATTACCTCTCCACTGTCCATAACGAGAATACGATTACAGGACGTTATCGTCTCCAACCTGTGGGCTATTATTAAAACTGTGCAATGTTTCATTTCATCAAACAAAGTTCTCTGGATAATTTTTTCAGTCTCGAAATCCAAACCTGATGTGGCCTCATCGAGCACTAAAATCTAAATACAATATCACAGATAAATACATTAACATTATAGATAATTAAAACATGGAAAAATAAAGAGCTATAAGAACTAGAGGCGATGTTATTAAAGTAGCAGTATGTTATTTATGAATTGTCACATTCTTCCAGCAGTTTTTACAGTAACCAGGTTGAAAACTAACAGTAAAGTCCATTCTTACAATTTAAAAATAATATGTTAATAAAAGGAAACTTAGAAGTTTTAAGTACTACAACATAACTACTGAAAGTACAGTAATTACTCTTCTGGCGACAACAAGAGAACCTCTATAGCAGCCAAAGTGAGAAAAGGTGGCTGTGGATTTATCCTATTTTTCCAGACTGTACCAGATACAGTCTTCAAACTGCCGATAAATTACATCATCAACTGTACTTTGTCCCTTGTATCTAGCTCTGTAATTAGTGCTGCAGCAAATTATATTGTATTATTATCAGAGTTAAGATCATTTTACTTCAGCGCATATTTTGATCAAAGAAGGATCACGCTCGACTGCCAGGCATTTCCCCCAATTGAGGGTACTCGACTTATAGAGGCTGGATAAATCCCAGGAGGGTCTGTAGATCCCATAGAGTCCATCCGCGGCTGTTAACAGACCAAATAATTTACTTGGCCAAGCCGGATTTTAACCTGGGACCTTCGGCACAGCAACTCAGTTCTCTACCACTGAGCTATCCTGTTCCCCAACTAAAAATTCCGTGTACAATCTTACATTAGAAATTCAGACTATAATAGTATAAGTTTATTTTCTTTATTGTATGTATTTTTTAAAACAGCAATGTTACAAATGAACAAGAGAAAACATTGTTAATAAAGTTATTGTCAAATACGACAACACAACATAATAAATTCATTCAAAACATACCTTTGAGTTCTTTAATAAAGCTCGAGCTAGGCAGAGTAATTGTTTCTCTCCGGTTGATAGATTGTTACCGTTGAATTCCACTTTAGTGTGCAGTTTGTTGTCAGTTATCATCACCTGCTCTTTGAGGCTGGTCTTTTCAAGGGCTGACCAAATCTCTTCATCTTTATAGCAGTCGAGTGGATCTAAGTTTGACCTGAAAATTTAATTAAAAATAAATAAATAAACAAATTTAAATTGCAAGAATTAAATTAAATAGGGTATATAGGCATCATAAGTCTCTTGAATGAAATAGAGATTTCCAGCAGGCAAATTCTATTCAAAATTAATATTATGTAATTTAAAGGCTAATAAATATTTCTCAATTGCAACTTTGACCATAAAATAGTAAAACGAGCCTTAGCAACATTCTTAAGCAGCAGAACTATTTCAATCTATACTTTTACTTACATTGCATCTTTAGTCAAAAATTTGTTAATACTATTTAAAAATTGAATAAATTCTGACCTTATAGTTCCAGAAAACAGGACAGGATCTTGTGGAATTATTGATAACCTCCGTCGGAATTCTTCCAAATTTAAATTTGATGTATCTAAATCGTCAATAATTATGTTTCCGTTGGAAATTTCGACAAGCCTGAAGAGGGCGGCCATAATGGAACTTTTTCCTGCACCAGTTCTTCCAATAATGCCTAAAAGTAGTAAATAAAATGAAAAAATAATTGATGTTAAGATGTATTACAGTTATTTTAAGAATTAGGTTGAGAATTCATAAAGAAAACAATGGCTGACTGTAGTTTTGTTAATAGTTAATAAATAAAAAAATAAAAAATAAATATGATAAAACATTACCAATCTTCTCTTCAGGTTTAATGTGAAAACTGATTCCTTTGAGCACAGGATCGGTATCTTCTTTATACTTCAATTCGACTTTACAAAACTTTATCCTTCCACGGTCCGGCCACGCTTCTTTGGGGATATCCTTTGAACCATGGCTTCCTTCTTCTTTGGCCTTAAGAATCTAGACATTAAAATTTAAATAAACATTATATAAATACTGTAGATTATTTAATTAAAATAGCTTTTCCATAGGAACATAATTGATTAGTGCCGAGATAGAGACAAATTTATTACTGAGATTTTCTGGATCTTGGAGCAATATTTCATTCAATTCCGTAAGTACCTATTTGGGAGGTCTTGGATGCTAATAATAAGACTGCTCGCTTGATTTAAGACCCAAAAGTTATTAAAAAACAGGCCTTTAATGGTCACATTTGAATGATGAAAATTTATGAGGGAAAACTGTTGGTTAAGGAAGACAACCAATACTCCGCTACTACACCATTTTTTTCATATATCCAAACTGTTGGTTCACAACCTCTGCGTGAAAAAAAGTAAAATAAAAAAACAACTCTCATTATAAAAAAAAAATATTTGATTGCCTAAAAATATTAAATAAAAATCAACATCCTTTGATTGATTTTAGTTGATTGATTGGACATACCAAAAATAAAAAAAGTTGTGAATTTTATCGACCCCATCTCCCCCAAAAAAAAAACATTATAAAATAGTGATTTTTAAAGACTAAATAAAAATTCAATTTAAAATTAATGCAATGTTGACTCCTAAATTATGGCAATCCTAGTTCATTAACAAATAAGTTTGTTATAAAATAGTTCTTAAAAACCTACATTAAAACAAATCTAGAACCCACCTAAAATATAGTAATTTCAACTAAAATGAAAACTTCAATAAGACAAAAATTGAATTCAAATGACTAATGAATAAATAAATATTTATACATACACCGAGGTAAGAGTTAATCCTCTCCACAGAAATAAGTTTGACTTCCATATCCGTGATAAGTCGGAGAGTAAACTGGAGCATGCCGCTTAAGTCTGTAGCGTACGTAATAGCGAGCCCTGCCAAAGAGGCTGGTATACTGCCCTTCATCGTAATCGCGCACATCGTTACACAAAATAGAATGACAACTGTAAATAGAGAGTAATAATGGATTTTTAAATTTATTTTGTTAAGTATTTACATAACATTATTAAACAACGAATACAATGTTATTAAAAAAAAAAATAATGTAATATTCTAATACCATACCTGAAATCACAGAAGTTGGACTGCAATATTTATAAGCAATAAATAAATATTTAAACAATAAAGCAAATAAGCACAGATTAAAAATGATTAAACCTTAAATAAAACCCCATCACCGCAATTAATAAATTATATTCATTAAATATTTAGGCAGAAACATATGAAATTATTAACCACAGTTAATATATCACAGAATAAATAGAGAAATATATCTGTGACTAAGTTACAGAGGTAAGAATTTTTAGTCGCAGATAACCAGAACAGTTGGGATATATATAGGATTTAATTGCTTACGTAAGGATGCCTCAACAACTTTCTTTCTGCTGTCCTGAGGCAGGTTTCGAAGGGCAGTTATATTTTTACATTTTATCTGCATGGAAAAAGAAAGAAAGAGATTCATATGTACACTTCTATGAAATTTGGAGAATTAAGATAGATAGAGGGTCCCGGACATGGATGGATATTGATGTCATTACATAAGGTCTTGTATCCATGATCATCAAACCAGATGATGAAAGATGTAGGCTGATTGAATATTTACTAATGTTAAAATACACAACGATGATCCTCTATTAACAGTAATTACCACAGGTTTACCTTCGGAAAATTTAAAAATTGTTAACAAGAACATTGGTAATTATTATTATTACGTAATTATTATTTTGACGTAATTAGTGATTAATTGTTTGCTAATGAAGTCACATATTAGATTTATAAGTGAAAAGGAAAAAAACACTTAACTTGCTACTCTTTGTATTATAAAATTAAAATTAACATAGTTTCAATGTTTCAGTGCTCTGCCCCCAATCATGACCTACTGCACTATAAGTTCAATAGGTATTGGTCATTAAAACAAAATTTGAAAATTACAACAAAAGGGCATTTAATAAAAATAAGAACACCATTAACTTTCTTAAAAATAATTGTTTCACAATAAAAGAGTAACAAGGAAGGCATTTTTTTCAATTTTCATTCAATTGTACTTCTCTATTTATTAAATATTAAAATAAAATTACTTGCAACTATGTCTACACGAATCGAAATCCACCTGCTGGCTACGTTGGACATGTAATAACAAACTGAGTTGAGGTCAAATGATGAAGTAAACCTGAAATAAGATGTTAGTGATAATTAATTCGTTTTTAAAATTATTTTATTGAATTGTACAACAGTAATATATACAACTAGTACAATGGCTATAAGAATAAATAATACATGACAGGACATGTAGAGACACTACCCACTGGCAGCACTCTAATAACAATTCTATAATAGAAGGTTCCGAGGCCATCTTCTCTTCAGACGCCTAGGAGGATTGTCCAAGATGGAATTGGATGCAAGGATGGAAACTAGTGGGTTTGGATGGGCCAGAAGTTTTTGTAATAAATACAAAATGAAGTATTCTATTAAATAATATATTGTTGAGGGTCAAAATGGATCAAGGAATAAATGAAAATAATTATCGATGTTTAGCGTATCAAAAGCGGACCCCATAAATTTGAAAGGAATTTATTCAATAACTGAAAAATATTCTAAAACTTATAAAATAATTATTTATTAATTTCATATACAAAATTATTCAAAGATGACACAATTTCTATACACAGGATTGATTTAAATACTACTGTGATCAAAAAGTAAGGTGAATTTGTTAAAAAATGTAAATTTTTATTTATTCTTCCAAATCAATTTCATCCCCTCCAAAGTAATTCCCTTCCGATAAAACGCGCTTTTTCCAGTCTTCGAAACAGTCGGAATAGTCTTTTTTCGCTATAGCCTTCTAGACCTTCTTCGATTTGGTTTTTATCTCCTCAATCGTGTCAAAAAAGCGTCCCCACATTGGCCTTTTGAGTTTGCAGAATAGCCAGAAGTCGCATGGAGCCAAATCAGGCGAATACGGTGGTTGCGGAACGAAATGAATCGAGCTTTGGCATAAAAGTCGCGAAAAACCAATGCAGTGTGAACCGGATGCATTATTGTGATGAAGGAACCAAGAGTTGTTCGCCCATAATTTCGGCCATTTCAGACGAACAGCTTCACACAAACGACGCATAACGCTCAAATAATATTCTTTGTTGACAGTTTGGTTGTAAAAAAAAAATTTACCTGTCTTCCTAATGCCAGAGAATTTTAAATGACAATTTCACCTTACTTTTTGATCACAGTAGAATAATACAAATGGCTTGGCTCCTCTCTACCGGCGACTCCCGCCTTTTTCACTCTCTCTCCGAATGGGAGTCCGGGTGAGAGGACCTACCAAGCTCTCTCTATGAATGTCAGTCCTCCCAAACGACCTCTCTCTGATTGTATATGTGTATTGGTTGATTGACCTGGACCAGTTCTCAAGAGGAATTAGTATTGTATTGAGACTCAGGAAACTTTTTTTATGGTAAAGAAGTTTGACGACCCTAAATGTATGTATATATTTAAATCTTTGTGCTATAGAAATTGTGTGTATCGTTTGAATTTGCTTTTATTATACCAAATTAAATATAGTTTTCATTGAACCCATGGAGATTAAGGTTTTACCGTCAATAAAATATTTTTAACATTAATAAAATGTTACGTGTGATAGTTGCCATCATTTTTTATTTGAGTCTCAATTTAAATTCAATACAATAGATGAACGCTTCCCCAATTAATAGTCTACATAATGATCTTTTTATATAATTTTAACTTTCTATTGAATGATAATTGTTGACCTTGATAATGTATGTTAAAGAAATTGGTCCGGGTGGGTAGAGGTCACTGAATGAATTTCTCGTGTAATTTGAGAAAATCTTTATTTTTTACAGGCTACAATTCTGGACCCTAAAGAAAACAGAGATACAAAGACTAGATCCGTTTGAGATAGAAAATCCACAAATGGCTATAGTTACAAACTAGACTGTTGTGCAGAAAGATGAGAAAGAAAAAGCAAGCAGTGATTACACTAAAGAAGTTGTATATCGAATTCCTAAGATGTTAATAAGAGCTGAGCCGACTGGGAAGCGTCTGAGGGTAGATCGAGGCGTAGGTAGGAGGATTGAGTTAAGAGTGATCAGGTGGATTTGGGTTTGGGTAGTGGTCAGTGAACGGAAGTTTGTAAGCAGAGGTCGGTGGTGTCAGCATCGAGCTATCGGTTCGCTAAGCCTTATTATTATTATTATTATCTCATATATTAATTCTCCATGTGAAGCAGATGAGCAACTAAAAACATATTTCAATTAAACTAAAGCTACCTTTGAATAAATCCCTGCTCCACTCCAAAAGCATGTATAGTGTCCAAACCTTGAACAGCAGTCGATACGTTACTAAAAAGCGGAGAGCGAGTCATATTGTCGAGTCTCTTCAATTCACGAAGTCCTGATCTATAGTTTATGAAAACAATAATAAGAACATGACATGGCTAAAAGAAATAATTAATAAAAATTATAAATTATAATCGAATCGAGTGATTCGGGAAACACCCTGAGTTATTTTATTTAATAATACATATACAAGTGCACATTTTGGGCACACAGTCAACACCCTCTGTCACCATTATCACAATTTACAATGGTGACTATGGGACTGGGTGGTTCAGCGTGTAAGGTAATTGTGTTGAAAAATTGTAGCTCACTAGATAGAAACTGATATTATTGTAATTAATATACCTACAGCCCCGGTGATTAAGTGGTTAAGTTTAATTTTCTGCAAAATATGTTTCTTGTACTTAAGTATGCGGAATCGAGTTATTTTTATAGTGTATTAGGGGCTAAGTAAGGCATCGGCTTGAAAAGGAGTTATTGCTTATATTACAATTCCATTTAAAGCAAAAAACTACGAGAATGATACGATTCCGGTTATCTGAAAGCAGTTAACTCTCTCTGGACAAAATCCGACAACCACTTATTCACCGTGGCTGTAGATATATCCTATTACTTTTTTTTATCTTGAATAATATAATATTTGGCCTTATTATATGAGGATGAAGTTGTTCCGGACGGAGGTCAGAAAAAGATTTCTTTAATAAGAAGAACTATTTATTTTGAAGCTTAAGTTTCGACCCACATTGCAGGCCTTCTTCAGGGCTTGTAATGGGGTCATGGGTTGACAATTAACAACAAAATAATGAATATAATTAAAAAAAATATTGTTTTGTAATCAACAGTCAACCCTGGACCCCATTATAAGCCCTGAAGAAGACCTGCAATGTCAGTCAAACGTTGGCTTTAAAATAAATAGTTTTCCTGATTACAGAGAATTTTTTCTGCCCGAGCCAATTTCTCCCTCTTATTATTTTTTAAATTTAGATTCATCATCCTACTTTAAGATACTCTGGATCAATCATTAGTGCAAATTCCACGTCTTCCTCTCCGCCTAGTAATCGCTTCATCCTCTCTGATCTTTATTATTTTATATGATTTTTTTTTTTATTCCATTTATTTTTATTTTAAACATTTTTTTAATCAGCCCTGATGAAGACTTGCAATGTGGGTCGAAATGTCGGTTTCTATTTAATAATTACTTTAACATTTAATAGTTTATTTTTACCTCCACCCGGATCATTAATCCTCCGTGATGTCTATACGGTCAACTAATTATCTCCACCATTCTCCCCATCCATTTTCTATATTACTCGGAAAATAAAATAAATAAACCACCTTAAAGTGTTTCTTTTTCTCCACTTATGTACAAGTACAATTATTAATAAATTAAATATATTAGTAAACCTAATAAAGTAAAAGTAAATAGAAAAATACCTGAAGCGTTGATGAATTTTGAAATAATAAATCAAAAATAAAGACACCAAAAAAATAGCGAAAAGTGGAAAAGCCAAACAGATGAATATCATCGAAGAAAGCATAAGCAATAATCCTTGTAACAAGTTTTCCAACGTTCCTGGAAGCTTGTGTTCCACTGCAAATCAAAAAGATATATTTTATTTTAAGAAATAAATTGTTATAAAAAAAACAAACTATTCTTTGATAATTAGATTTTATTTTTTTATTTTGAACTGCTGTTACTATCTAATATCACAATCTACTACACTTGAGGACAATATGAAACCATTCAGAGCATCTTTAAAGAGGAAAAAAGAATAAATAAATAAAATACATCAAAAATCATTAAAATATATATATATATATATATATATATATATATATATATATATATATATAAAGTTTCAATAAAGACAAAGGCTCTGAAATAAGTTGACATTTCACCAAATCTGGTAGACTATTAGGTTATCGAGAGTACTATAGCCTGAAAATTCAGAAAACAACTAGTGCTGTTGTCTCAGGGTGGCTAAAATGTTATTATAATAGGCTATAATATTATTCTTCTTATCTGGCATCACGACTCACATGATGAGTCAAAGCCTGCTCCATCAAGAATTGCAAGTCCTCTCTATTGTGCGCCACTGCCTTCCAATTTCTTTTTTTTTCCTCTCCTCTCAAGTAGCATTCTGGAGTCTGCAGCCACACAATTCTCCCAACGAAGCTTGGGACGCCCTACTCGTCTTGTACCATATACTTGGTCGGACATAACTTTTAATGGGATATCACCCTGGTTCATTCTCATGACATGACTAGCCCAGCGGAGTCGAGCAAATTTGATGAAGGCGGAAACATTGACGTTATACATCATGCTTGTTTCAGCATTTGTTCGTTTTTTCCAGGAACCCTACCTCAAAGACACCTCCATATATCCTGTGGAGCACTTTCCTTTCAAATCTCAGGGGGGCTTCTTCCTGGGCTTTCGTCATCGCCCAGTATTCGGCACCATACGTAAGCACAGGCCTGATAAGTGTCTTGTATATCCTAGTTTTAAATGCTTTAGACCATACGCTGCTCCTTACATGCTTTTGGATCGCAAGGTATGTGCGGTTCGCGGAAAGAATTATTTCACTCTCTTTCTTCTTTTATGTTATTTTTGTTGTTAACTTGGAATCCTAAGTAGATGAATGACTGAACTCATTCGATACGGTGTGAACCTATCTTTATATATCTTCCTGCACCTTCCTCTGGTTGGGTACTCATGTATTTCGTCTTATCAAAATTTATCCTAAGGCCCGAGCATACCGCTGATTTTTCTAATGTTTCAAAAGCCTCCTTCACTGCATTGAGAGATCTTCCCGCTATATCCAGATCATCTGCAAACCCTATAATATTATATCACTTAATGTCATAAGGCTATAATTATACTTGAGTTAATTTGGTAACAGTGAGAAGGAACATTGGACACCTAGTTCTTGATACAGGAATATAACCTGGATAACTGATAATAGATTATAACCAATGGCAACTCCCCACTACACCTCCTAGCCCTGCCTCTGATTTCGAAAAATTATAAAACAATATTAATAATTTATATTATAATATTGTTGGACAATAGTTACCATCCTTTTCATCCATTATGTGTTGTATATATGTATTGGAGAGATACACATTTTTTTATTAGGACTCTGGATCAATCATAAGTGAATGTTCTGAGCGTGTGCCTTTCTCTCCAGCCAGTATTGCTTCATACTCTCCGATCTTCTACTCTATCCTACTAAAGAGTGTCCTGAAGGGGTCACTATCTTTAATTAATTTTTTTTATTTTTTATTGCTGATATATAAGCTGCTGCATTTTATCTTCATAATATGTTTTTTTTCCTGTTCTGATTATTTCTGAATTTACAAAATCTCAACTACTTAGTTATTAGTCATTATTTGAAAGAACCAATTTTGATTCTTTTAAGGAATGGTTAAGAATCAATTAAAAAGTTCACACATACAAAAGCATATTGTCCATGCCACCGCAAAGTATCGAATGTGAAAAAAACAACTTTTCAGGAGAATTAAAAAAAAGCAGTTTCAAGGTTCAATAAAAATTAGTGCCTATAGTCAAACATTGTTACAACATTCGTTTTACATTGTTTTTGTGGCTGATAGATGCCTCTATATGAATTTTATATCAATTATCAATCCTAAAGCAACCGCTTAAATCAAAAACGAAAACCGTGTTTTTTCCACACTTGTTACTTTGCGATGGCAGGAACGATATGTAATATATAACTTACCCTCATCAATATCTTTAGCAAACAGATTTTGAATCCTTCCGGCGGGTGTAGTTTCAAAAAATGACAGGTATGCCTCCAAAAGCTTGCCCATTAGGTTATTATGAAGCTTTGCGGATGCTCTCAATGTAACCTAAAAGTTCATAAATATAATTTTCAATATCAGTATTTATTGAACTATGTAAAGACTGAAATTTAAATTATTGTGTGGTCATCTACAATAATAAAGTGTATCAACTTGGGCTAGCAGTACACTAGAAATAAAACTGTACAAAAGAAACACAGGATACATATAATATCTGTGGCACCTGTGCATAATGGGCTAAGTCGAATTTTGTGAATTTCAAGCTATCTACTTAGAATCGTAATTTTTCTGAACTTAATTTAAGTTCAAGATTGTAGTATCAGCCCATGATTCACAAAGGAATATCCTTCATTGCAATGGACGGAACACTGAGCATGATAAGACGCAAGGAAAGAGAAAAAAATTACGATTCTAAGTAGATAGCTTGAAATTCACAAAATTCTACTTAGCCCACTATGCACAGGTGCCACAGATATATTGAACAATTATTAATATAAATAATGCACTTAAACAGTATATAAAATATTATATTAACTAAAGATAGTACTTAGACATCTACACACTGTGAGAAAAGGTAGTTAGCAATGCTGCAGAAAAGGATTATATATTAAAAAGAACCGATCCGCAAGAAAACAAAATATACACATATTAAGCCCCACGATTTTTTTAAGGGAATAAAAAATCCTTAGTTACGCCGTCCTTCGGAAGGGACGTTAAACGGGGATCCCGAGCCTGTACGATGTCAGGTACTCGTTAAAAATCCCTATCCTAATTAAACCTGGATAGGCAAAATTTAGAGCTCCCACTGTAGCATCGTCCGATTAGCCATAGCAGCATAAAGTGACGTTAAATGAACAAACAAACATATTAAGTAAGTTAACAAGGTAGTTATTTTCTGTTATAATAGGCTTTATGAGTTAGAAATCAGACATCAATGCAATATCAATTTATTAATTATCAGAAAAATAAATATACATGAAAATAAATACATACCTTAGTGAAAACAAATCCACGTATCAAGTTTGAAACTAAAATTGCTAATATAGTGTAACAATACACATTTAGATACATCTCGTAATTGGGGTTATCAATAATACGGTCGCTTAAGACAGTCACATTGTCTGCATTGGTGTATGTAACATTCTGCACAAAAATAAAATAACGTAAGTTTTGTTGCATTTGAAAAAAAAAACTAAAACAATACGAACGGACTACTCACCCCACTTCCAGCTTTTATCCATTCTTGTAACCACCAATTACTGAATCCTAGAGAGCCAATGTTCAACATCATCGCAACTATTATTGAGAGAAAGAAGAACCACCCGCCGCAGGCGCTTATGTAGCTAAGAACGGTACTGAATTTAATATCGCCTTTTTCTTTTATCTCTTCTTTTATCAACACACCGTCTTGTTTGGCTGGAAAATTAAATAAGTTGACAGTCGAAATAAAAAGTTATTTACTAGAATATATGAAAAAAATTTAAATAATTAGTAAAATGAGATGGAAGCAAGTATATTAGCTTGAAAATAAATTTCTTTAAATAAGAATAATAAATTAGATTTGTCATAAACTGTTATTCATCTGGCCAGAAGGCTACATAATAATCCAAATGATGAAATAATCAAGAGTGACAAAACATAGTAAAAACAGAAATAGATAAGAAAATAAATAAATAAAGTACGAACTTGACAGGATTTTAACTAATTGTCGAAAATAAATATATTGATATTAACAAAATAATAATAAATAATACTAATACAATAGTTAACAACGAAATTGCTTACTAAAATAAATGAATGGCATAGCATGCGATAAAGTTGGTATCTTCTTTGTTGTTGGAAAAATAAACAAAACACAAGGGTAGCCAGATCGAGTTAACAATATTAATTTGTTCAAGCGGAAGTTTGACCTGCTTGGAGAGCGACTTTTTAGGATGCCAAGAGATGATGGAAAAGCAGAGATTTAAATGAAGCCAGTGAAGAAGAATGACGGATAAAAGGAGGGATTGAGTTCCACACAGTGGTGGAGTGGGCGAGGAAGGAACGCTCGAACGAGGGAATGTAGAGATCGGAAAGGCGAGATCTTGTTTTGTGGTGCTGGACAGAGGATTTGAATGGGAGGAGACTATAGATATATGATGAACAAGGGTGTTGCGAGTTAATGGATTGTTATAGAAAAACACTTAGGAAATATTGTCTACGGATGGGAGGGAAGAGCCACTTTAACTCATCATAGTGATGTGACATCCGGGATCGCCTCGGAGTACCAAGGCCAAATCTTAAAGCGCAGTTCATTATTCTTTTTAAGTGGCCCTCAGATATTTTCGAGAGGCCCCCGTATACCGCACTACAGTAGTCGAAGTGGGAGAAGATGAGGGATGATACGAGCAGCTTCCAGGTAGGTTGTGTAATGAGATGCCAAGATCGATGGAATAATTTTAGGGAACTAATTGATCGTCGGGATATTTGGGTGATATGTGGTTTCCAGGAAAGGTTTTGGTCAATGGTAAGGCCTAGGTTTTTAACGGAGGAGTTGAAACTGATGGGGTGATCGTTTAGGATTAATGTTGGAAGGGTGGGGATAGTTCTAAGGAGGGAGTTGGAACCTAGAACATTGGCCTGGGTTTTCATTGCATTCAATTCCAGTTTGTTCAGCTTTGCCCAGGCACTAGCTATATATACTTATAAACTTATAAAATTCCATACTGGAAGACAACCATAATAATAATTCCAATGAACACAGTTTGAGACAATACAGTTAGGATAGAGCCTAAGACTATGTTCTATATACACATAAGAATATACGAGATATACATAAGAAGGAAGGAAAAACATACCAGAAACATTTGTGTTTTTTAGACCATTTTCCGTAGGTTCTTTTTTACTGTTAGCAGTTTTCTTTTCTTTACTTTCCCTTTCATTTCTGCAATAAATAACATATAAATAACATGTGACAAATTAGGAAATTTGTAAATAAATAAGAATTTAATTATAATAGGAATTAAATTTAATATAACTCAACTGTGCCTCTAAGTCCATTTTGGACAAGGATTCAATTATCAACTTGTAATCACTCTCTCGACTCGACAAATCGCTAGGTTTCCCCCTTTCTACAATTCTTCCTCCTTTCAAGATAACTATTTCATCACATTCATTTAGAAACTACAAGAAACAAAAGGAATATACAATGATAAATATTACATCACATAAAATTATTTAATGACTCAATTTTTTACACAGACTAACAATACCTGAACTTGGTGAGAAACAAAAACAACAGTTTTATTTTTTAAAGCTTTCAAAACGGCCTTGTCAAATATATGATTAGCAACTTCACTGTCAACCGCACTCAACGGATCATCCAGCAAATATATATTTCTGAAAAAATACAATAAAATTAATTACTGTGATGAAAAATGTTATGATCAATCAACAGGATTTGGAATAAAAAAATGCAGGCTATTCTTTATCATGTTTCAATTCAATTATTGTCAATAAAAAAAAAAAAATATTATTTCTACAAAAAAAAAACAACTTAACTTGTTGAATAATCTAAAGTGTTCTTTTAGACGAAAATATTTTTTTATTTAGAGGTCCGTTGAAGAATTTATAATTGTCGATTACATTATATTATTTATTTAGCCTGATTAAAAATTGTTTGAAATTGTGTGAAATCGTTTGAAATATTTTTTTTTTAAATTTATTTATTGATATTTGCAACTGTATTACAATAATACAACAAGTAAATAGGATACTTGATACATGACGTGAGAATGACAAGTAGAGAAACTACCCACTGGTAGTGCTCAAATCAAAGTTCAACTAAGAAGGTCACGTGGTCATCTTCTTTTCAGACTCCTCGGAGGATTATCGGGAATTGAAGAGGAAGCAAGGTTTGAAACTAGAGGGTTTGATTGGGAATGAAATTTGTTATGAAAGGATAGATACCGGGTTCGGGCCAAATCAGCAACATAAGGGACATTAAGGTTGTTATGGATGACTTTATTCTTAACAAAGCAAGGAGCATTTAGGATTTTACGAAGGATTTTGGATTGTAGGGATTGGATACGAGAGGAATTCGATGGCTTAGTGGAGCCCCAAAGCTCTACCAAATAGGTCTTATGATGGTCATGTAGATGAGTCTTTTGTAGTTAATTGGGAGCTTAGAGCGTTTGTCTAATAAGTGTTGAAGTAGCCTGAAACGTCGTGCGGTTTCTTGTCTTTTCAGTCCTGTATGAGGATTCCAGGTTAATCGTTTGTCAAGGTGCAACCCTAAGTATCGGATCTGTTCTACAAGCACCAGAGGGATATTATTAAAGTATACTGAAGGGCAGGAAGTCATTGGTTTACGACGTAAGGTAAAAGTGATTTGATGCGATTTTTGGAATTTATTTTAATTTTCCAGTTTTGACACCATTCTTCAAGATCAGTGATATGGGATTAGAGGGTTTGGGATGCAATAACTGGATTGGTGTTGACAGTTAATACACATGTATCATCAGCATACGTGGTAAGGATAGTATTAGGATGAGTTGGGATGTCAGCTGTATAAACTGTATAAAGGATTGGGCAAAGGATACTACCTTGAGGAGTTTGAAATATTAAATTATAGAGTAAGGAATAAGATAGAATATATTTTTGTTATCGAATATTGATTATTGCTCAATATTAAATTGTTTATGTAGAAAGGAGATAGTTGGGAGGTGCAGTCAAAAAATGGGGGAGATTGTTAGCCAGCCGGTGCACCCAACGGCTTCTCTCTCCAAATCGCCCTGAAGATGACCTACACTGTAGGTCGAAACGTCGGCACATAATTATAAGTCTAGTACTTATTCAGTGTTTTTTTTTACTGCACCCCCCAACTATCTCCTTTCTACATTTGATCATCCAGTCAACTATTTTCCTCTCATTCATTAAATTGTTTAGATTATTTAAAATGACTTATTAAAATTCATAACCAATCTATATTTCCATTTCCAACTAAAAATTTTGCATAAACAATCCATTTGTATAAATAGATTTGAAATAAAGCGATTGCATAAATCTGTAGCTCGGTGAATAAGTGGTTAAGTCGAATCTTGTCCAAAAAGAGTTAATTTTGCTGAGAGAAGCAGAATTTTGTCATTCTCCTAGTGCAAAGCTCATAAGTTGCTAAGTCAGGCCTTGGCTACAAATGTAGTTATTCCTTATATTATAAATCTATTTAGAGCAACAAACTATGAGAGTGGCTTACCACAGTATAATTAAGTAATCATTTAAGACAAAGTTCAACTTAAGCACTTATTCACCGGAGCTATAGAAATAAGAAGTGAGAAAGCCAATAGAGAGCCAATCTTTTATTGAGGATGAAATTGTTAGTATTTATATTGCTATATATAAATTATTTATATAATTATTTTATGTTTATATTTTAATTTAAAATTAAATAAGGTAAAATAGAGCAGCGAGGCAAATGTTCCGAGAAATGTCCATTTATGTTACTCTGTTATACTACAACCATTTACTGGACAGACTATCCCAGAATAAGGATTGAGCAATAATTACCTGTCGGAATAGAGAGCTCTTGCTAAAGAAATCCTCTGCTTCTGGCCACCAGAGAGATTGACACCTCGTTCTCCAACTTCCGCACTGTCACCTCCAGGTAATGAATCTATGTCCACTCCAAGATCACAACACTGAATAACATCATAGTATCTGTAATAGTACAAGTTCAGACATGTTGAAATTTAGAATTATTTATAACTACTGCCTTGGAATTCTTCTCTGGTAATCATTTTACATATTGATAAAAAAAATCCGTACCCCCCGCAATCCATCGGAGTCAGAACCCAAGAGTCATTACTTAAGAACTTCTCCTTCTAATGATAAACAGCTCACACCTGAGGTTTCGAGACAAGAAAGATGAATAAATGGTAACTAAGATGTCTGTGATGAGGCCTAGTCCTAACCTTCTAATGAAAGTGATTCAACAATATTTAACGATAAATAAAAGAAGGGATCATTTTTTAATATATTATTATTTTAAAGGAAAGGAGCGGTGTGGCTAAGTGGTAGAGCACTGAGTATCCATGCCGGAAATCCTGGTTAAAATCCCGTTGCAGGCAGTTACTTTTATTTAGTATGTTAGCGGCGGGAGACAGATCATATAGGATCTAGGACCCTCCTGGGGCTCACTCAGTCTCTATAAAATATTATAAAAATAGGATACCCAAAATAAGGGGGAAAAACCTGGTGGTTGGGCGTGACCGAGGACAAGTCACCTCCATTCAGAACCATTGTCTATGAAACAGTACCGTCTCTACCATATAGTGAACCCCAGACTCGTTCACGGGCCGTTGTGGTTACAGGTTTTTTTTTTATAGAAAAAAAAATGAGAATGAACTAAATATTAGGATAGTTGCCAGACTTACACCTCTTTTTAGAAAATGGGGCATACTACTATCTTAACTCATTAGTATTTAAAGATCATATTTATAAAAATCATTCACACAACTCACTGAAAAATACTAAGGAATGTTAATAACTTTAATTTATCAATTTATTCATATTAATTTTATTAGCTATATTAAATTTCACTAAATATGTATAATTGCTATTTCTTTTTTCTCCTTTTTATACCTCTGAGCGAATTTGGAGAAAGACATTAGTAGATGGAAAAAGGTTGAAAAATTAATATTTTGACAACACTGCCCCAGCCATCAT
This sequence comes from Arma custos, assembly GCA_037127475.1. Taxonomy (NCBI): domain Eukaryota; kingdom Metazoa; phylum Arthropoda; class Insecta; order Hemiptera; family Pentatomidae; genus Arma; species Arma custos. The sequence goes on along the minus strand of CM073765.1, from coordinate 63,005,685 downwards.
CTATAAAATAAGACAAAAAAATTACAATAATTCTGTTACATATTTACTTACTTCCGAGCTATAAATTTTTCTCCAAATAGAATGTTTTCACGAACAGTTGCATTGACAAGCCACGGCTGTTGAGAAACGTAGGCGCAGGAACCTTCACGGCACAGCTTTCCTCTCGTCATGTACAGATGTCCGAGGATACTCGTGAGCAGCGATGTTTTTCCACTACCCACTGGACCACACACTCCGATTAAGCTTCCCTAAGAAAGAGAAAATAACTGTGTATACAAGAAAATATTAGCATTTGTAAAAATAGATAAAAAATATCATAAAAAAGCCAATATTTCGACACACCTTGCAGGTCTTCTTCAGGGCTTATAAATGGGATCAAGGGTTGAGGTTCAGTTAAGTTAATAATCAAAATGTTTCCCTCATTTAACTGCTGATTGATCTCTCTTTTGGATTGACAAATATAAAAAAATCTAATATAACTCTGAAACTATAAAATAAAAATAAATTCAAAATGGCATACCTTAGGAGCATAAAAATTTATGTCGAAAAGAATTTCTTTGTAGCTGGAATTTAAAGAATTTTTCTCCTCAACATGGTTAAGTAAGTCAGTTTCGTTACTATTTCCTCTTTCTGAGTCTGAAGTTTTCTTATCAGCACTATTCTTTCTGTAAATATTGAAATACATGTTTAACTGACTACATGTCTAAATCTATCTACTATCTAAATCAGGGGTGTCCAACCTAAATTATGTTGCTGGTCACTTTGGAAATTCATCATAACTTTGCTGCATTTAAATTTTTATTTCCCTATATGATACTTAAATTAAACAAACTATAGAAATTTAATTAGATCAAAATAATTAATAATTTCGAAAGTTGATTATAATAATAATTTTGATAGTTGATATTTGAATATACAGATGCACAAATATTGTATTTTTTTCCATTACTTAACCATTATAAAATAAATATATTTAGAAAAAGTATGATGAATCTCGTGGGTAAGGAAGTGTTCATGGTGAGCAGCATGCAGCAAGCTTACCGCAGGTTGGCCACCCCTGATCTAGATTGTACTGTAGTATTGTATAAAAAAAAAAAAAAAACCTTAACCAACTAAAATGTAATACTAACCCTTTCTTGGCAGCGGCAGCGTTTTTGTTACTACTGTTAACGTAATAAGCGAATGTACCATCTGCAATACAAATGGATTGTGATTTGTCTACTGGTTTTGAGAGGATAGTGGTATGTTCATTTAACAGCATCACACCCTGCAAAGTAAATATACAATAATAATATTATAAAATAAATAATCAAGCAAATAATCTGTATGTAAAAGACTAAGACTACAACCATTCAAGCATGCAGTTCATAAGAAGCAGAAAAAAAAAATTATTGCAACAAATATTAGAAATTTTAATTATTAAGTTCAATTAATAAAACATATTTGAGATTGATAAATAGTTAATGAAAAAATCTTCTTTACTCTAACCTTTAAACGTTGCAGAGCTAAATTGAAGTCTATAATACTTCGAAACGCTTCTTGAGTGAAAAGAAGTACTCTTCGTAGTAACTTGTTATACAGGGCAAGCACAGTAAATGCCTGAAAAATTTATATTATTACAAAAAAAAATTATAAACAATTTAAAACAAAAAAAAATTGTACCACTACAACCCATGAAAGGCCTGGGGCTCAGTACAAGGTAGAGACTGTACAGTTTCTAGGACAACAGTTGTGCAGGGAGGTGATTTGTCCAAGATCACGCTCAACCGCCAGGTTTTTTCTGAAAGATTCTCTGATTATTCTAATTATTTCAATAGAGGACATTAGGCTCCCATTAAAAATAAGTAAATTAATTTTATTGTATAAATTTTATTATATAAGATTATTGTAAAATACCTGAGCGACAGTTAGCGTTCCGCTGACAATAATATGGATAAATAAAGTGAGGATTCCAGCTATTACAGGAGCGTTCGTTGACAGAGACAATGCAAAACTGTTACAGTAAGAAACTTTGTGGAGTAACAAAAGTTCTTTTTTACGAATTTCTGTAAAAATAAAGCATTTATTTGATTTTAAGCTAATAATTATAGGTATTTTACAATTAAACATAATTAATATTAAACAAAAATAAATATAAGTTGTTCACATCAGTCTTTTTCAAACATGTTTTATACAATAAATATTTTTGAATCATTCATTCAAGTGAGTAAAAAACCTTTTTCCAGTCAAAAATTTTTTTCTTTATTTAAAAATATGTTTCGACTTATTCAGTCATTTTCAATGTTCTTTTCTTATATGTCTATTTTTATTTAATTTAAATATTTTTACTCATAAATTTGTACATTTTCTTTTAATACATGGAGTACATTACAAACTCCAAGTATATTAAAAGAAAATTTTAATTAATTAACAATCTATTAAAAGGTTAATAATGTACAAATTTATGAGTAAAAATATTTAAATTAAATAAAAATAGACTTATAAGAAAAGAAAATTGAAAATGACTGAATAAGTCGAAATATATTTTTAAATAAAGAAAAAAAATTTTTGACTGGACAAAGGTTTTTTACTAACTTGAATGAATTATTCAAAAATATATACTCCATACACCACATATGACCAATAAAAAATACTGTTTTTTTTTTACTTTTTGAGAATTTACTCTGACTTTCAACCAGACAAAGTTATCCTCTACATGAGACTTCTTATAATTTGCTTCATTATAACTATCTACATTATAAAATTGTTAAGAAAAAAATAACTGAATTATATATTTTTTAAATGTTTGCTTATTCTTCAAGATATGTTTAGACCACAAGGGAATCTACTGAAAATAAAATATATTGAGAAGATAAATCACCTGTTATTTTGTTGGTATATATCATCGCCCATGAATATAACTTGATAAACTTTATGGAGTTCAAAATTTCTGATAATACTGTCAACCTTTTATCAATCAAACTAAAAACTTTCCTTTTGAAGAAACCACTTAATCGAGAGAGAAAGTACTGAAAAAAAGTAAAATAAATTAACGATTAATCAAACAAAAAAGTAATATCTATTCGATATTTAATCTTATTATTTAAAAACTACAAAAGTATTAATGAATTAATGGTATCAGTTCTACAGGTTGTTGCTGTGAGTTGATTTAAAAGTTTTAACTGTTCATTCCTTTCTTTTTAATATTCTCCAAAACTACAAATTATCCTGAGCGTTGGTATGAAAAAATCAATGTAATTATGGGATATGTGTAAATATTGGGAATCTTTTAATCAAGAAATGAAAGCTTTAACAAATATATATCATTTATATAATTTATTTTTATTTTGATGGTGATAATTTTTAAATTTTTTTGTTTTGAAGAGAAAAGATTTGTCCTGGCCGGGATTTGAACCCATCATGCATCTCCGGTGCAGTGCTCTAAACCACTGAGCTACCAGGGGTCGTAAAATAGCTAGAACACGGGGATATAGGATCGGTGAAGAGAACGGATTTGTCTGATTTGGATATGACCCCTGGTAGCTCAGTGGTTTAAAGCATTGCACCAGAGATGCAGACGACACGGTTCGAATCTTTTCTCTTCAAAACAAAAATATTTAAAAAATATATCATTTATATTAATATTGAAAAGTAAAAAGAAACCTAACATAAATGTTATGACCATGGAAAAATTCCAACGAAAAGCCCTTAAGTTCCTAAACTAAAACAGAAATTGAAATTATCTGTCCAATATTTCGCCCATTCAGGAATCCTCAGGGTAGAAAGAGAATAACAGCAAAACAAAACATGAATAATGCACCCAAGTAACATAATCATAAGGAAGGTTACTCAACCCAGGCTGGATAAGGTTAGATAAAAACTCCAGAATTTGAAAATTCAACATACACTCACCATTATTCATATTTTTTTTTTGCTGTTTTTCTCTTTTTACCCTGAGGATGCCTGAATGGGCGAAATATTGTCCAGATAATTTAAATTTCTGTTTTGGTTTGGAGATTAAGGGCTTTTCTTTGGAATTTTTCCACGGTCTTAATATATCATTTATAATTTTTTAAATATTTTATTTGAAAAGAAAAGATATGGCCAGGACCGGAACTCAAACCCGGGACCTTCACCTCTCCGTGGTGACACCTCAACCATCTCGGAATGTTAATTGAACATTATTTTATTTCGGATCTAGTTGACTTTAAGTCGTTTATATTATTATAATTTATTTTATTTTTATATTATATAATTTTTTAAATATTTTATTTTATATAATTATATTATTTAAAAAATTATATAATATAAAAATAAAATAAATTATAATTATATCATTTATACTTTGAAACGTATGAAACGTTTATTTCTTGATGAAATAGTAACTGAAGTACAAACATTTCATATAATTACATTATCTTTTCCACTCTAAAGCTCATGACAACTTGGAAATTTTATAGAATATTAAAAAAGGAAACGAATAAGCAGTTAAAACTTTTTATAACTCAACTCGAAGGGACATTATAAATAGTGTTTATATATGAAAAAATAATTATTCTCACTTGAATAGGATAAAATAAAAACATCGAACAAAGGCCTAAAATTGGCCATGGACCGAGGAGCCAGTAAATGTATCCCATTCCGAGCATTATGCTGACTGGGCCAGTTCCGATCATCGGACCAAATAAAACTACATCATGAAAACGCTGGCCATCATTGGAAAATATATTAATAAGCTAAAAAGAAAAAGAAATAATAACAATTAAAAATTGAAAAAATACTAAATAGATTAAAAGAAATAGTTTTTATACAATAAGTTAATGAATTAGTCTATTACCTCTCCTATCGACTTGTCACCGAAATGATGCAGCCTCATAATTTTATTAAACAGCATGCCCAAACAAGCAGCTCTTAAACGGGAAGCCGTTCTGGAACATAAAGGACTAATATGGAGCACATTCTAAGATGTTTTCGGCACTCTAGAAACAGCACAAAACTATCCAAATTCCAATGATTCCGCCTAAATTGACTACTTTCTCCTATAATTCAGCTCCAATCCATTTGTAAAAAACAAAATCCAGAGTCTCAGAACTCTACATAACTTTCTGCATAAATTAAAACATTTAAAGTGAAAGAAAATGGTGCGGAGGGAGGTCAGAGAAATAATTTCTTAGATAGGATAGAAATATTTTTGTGAAACTATGTTTGAAAACAACATTTCGAACCACACTGCAGGTCTTCTTCAGGGCTAGATATCCAAGATACAAAGTAATATTATTCAAGATAAAATAATTAACCATTCTTTTCTTGGAATAGTATGCCAATATCCACTGCCCTTCTTTCTTAATCTTATTTAAATCCTTACTTTCCCAACACTTGGTATTCCCTACAGATGCTCTCTGATCATGAACTTTCAATTACACTAAACTAGAAATAAACATTGTTCTTATTTCCATTTTGTTTAATTTCTTTCAAGTATCTTCATCTTAAAGAAGAATTCAAAAGATGAAAAGATGAAGAGCTTAATGTTATGCTTAATGTTCCGGTTAAATTCATAACCATTATCATCAATACTACAATGATTAAATTAATAATTCTTTTACTGAAAGATATCTAAAACAGAAATCTTGTACAGAGTCTATAAAGAAGCTCTAGGATATGAATTCAAAATTAAAAAAACGGAATATTAATGTCTTGAAAATAGACAAGAGTCAGAAATGCTGACCTATGGAGATACAATGAAGAAATTAATACGGTTTATATTACGCCAATAATAATAAAAAAAAAAGTATACTTTTATTATTTTTACCCATAATTTTCTGTCCAAGCTATTGGATACAATATGTTTCTTGTTAATTCCGCTAGTACAAATAATGATCCCCATTTAAAACCGATCCAAAATGATTGCTCCTCAGATTCTGCATACTCCAATAAACTCCTCATGAAAAATACCTGAAAATTTACATAAATTGTAAGTCTTATTGCACTTTCTTTATTTCTCCCTATCAAAAATTAGCTTGAAACTTCAGGAATTCACATTCCAGTATATTGTCCCATTCCCAGGATCTTGAGTGCTTGTTTAAAATCATTTAAGATTTTGCTCCTCTAAAGCAACTGTTGTACAGAGAGGTGACTTAGACCATGCTCTAACAGCCAGGTATTCCTTCTGATTAAGAGTTAACTACAGGATTATTCCCTGGCTGATGAGGGGAATAAATAATTTGTCTGCCATATACGCTATCGAACCCTGGACTATCAGATTACTTGCATAAATTCCCTACACACTACCAGGGAGTGGGGTAGATAGTTTTTAAAGTGCAGAGCTGCTAAGCTGAAGCTTCGGGTTCCAATCCGGTTCTAGCAGATAAATTATAAATTAGCCGTGAATGGACCCTTAACTTAAACAGCTTTTATTTCTGCCCATTTAATTTTTTTAATTTGCTGTGCAACATTTAATGCTGAATAAACGATTATATTGACAGTAATTAGATCTTTGATCCTAATGGACATACTAATGTTCCCATGAGTATCTTTGAACATTGTTAAATAAACAATCATTATTGATGAAGTGTTCATGATGGTGATCATCCTCCTTAATTAAGAAGCCAAAGTGATCATGGAACTACGACAATACACAAAAATAAATTGTATAAAAAATAAATAAATACTTACAACACTTACGAAGGCGATTAAAACACATATGATAAGCAGGATAGAGGCATATATAAATCTAGTCCTCATAAACTTCCAGGTAGCACTGCTTAAAGAAGCACATTCTGGTCCCTTCTTCCTCAGCTCCTCGTTCCATAACGCTTCAAGTCTGAAATTGGACAATTATAAAAAAAATTTTTTATTTATTTATTTATTTTTATTTACAACTGTATTACAATAATACAACAAGTAAATAGGCTAAGTGATACAAAATGACATGAGATAATGACAAGTAGAGAAACTACCCACTGATAGTACTCAAACCATAGGTTCAACTAAGAAGGTCATGTGGCCAGACGCCTCGGAGGATTATCGGGAATTGAAGAGGATGCTAGGTTTGAAACTAGAGGATTTGAGTGGGAATAAAGTTTGTTATGAAAGGATAGATAGGTACACATTTCTAACAATTACATTCTCTTTTCCATACTAAAGTTCATGATAACATGTATTTATGGAAAATATTAAAAGGGATACAAATAAACAGTTAAAATTGTTGTAACTCAGCTCGAAGCAACAACATGCGGAACAGATGCCACGAAATTATATAACTTGATCAACAAACTCTACAATCAAATCAAAACTCTCTCCAAAATGATTTTAAATTATATATTTGCAGTCCTAGTGAATAAGTTAAGTCGAATTTTGTCCAAAATGATTTATTTATACTGTGAGAAGCAAAATTGTTTCATTCTGTTATTACAACAGTGACTAAGTCAGGCCTTGGCTTGGAACGGTATTATTGCTTATATGTTATATTGCTTATACATACTCCATTTCAAGCCAATGAGTACAATAATAATACACAAATTTCTTAAGGCCAAGGAAATAAACATACCTTTGAGTGTTATATACACAAGAATCTTGAGGGCAAGGATTCGGTACGTCATCTGCATCAAGACCTTTCTTGTACGCCTTTGTCATATATTTCGTTAACCAACTGTAAGTAATATACTGCAAAAGTCCAGCGTCGCCAATACCGAGATAGTTGCTGTTTCTAAAAAAATAATTTAAAAAATTTAATTTTTTTTAAAAATTGTATGTTTAGTTACCTTTTGTAAATATATTAATTAACACAATTACAACCACTTGCTTTATTTTTCTTAAATCTCCCTGGCCTTTAATGAATTTATTTGAAAATCTAAGCTCTCAAATGTAAATTGCACAAATGCATTACTGTTTCTAGAAATTTTCTTTCCATTAAAATTTGTTTATATTTTGGACATATCCATTTTTTGGTATAACAATGGAGGAAGATTAATTTTTTCAAATAAACAAAATTCAAGATTTCGCAGTTAGTTACAACAAATTCCTCTGATAGCATTGGTATGGCACCTTAAACTGATAACTTAATTGTACTCTGTAGTTGTACCAAAAGTAGATTTCACAATAATTCATTACAAACCGTATGCGACAATTAAGTTAAAAAATGAGAAGACAAAATAAAGAAAAGAAAAACTGTAACTTACTTGTTTTTTCTTCTGAATGGTTTAATATGTTTGAGAGCTGTATTATATTTAGACATTCCATGTCTTGATACGTAATTGTACGAAGCATTGTCATTTCTCGATTTAAAATAAGATGGCTCACATTCTTCTTTCAACCTGAATAATAATAAAACAGTAAATAATAAACAATATAAAAATGCATATTTTTGTATAATAATAGTAATATATATAATAATGTAGATATAATCAACACATACCCATCAGGATCTAAACTTTCTAAAACACTTTCTTCCGTCATTTACAATTATAATATTTTCAATACACTAATCTGGGGAGAAAAAATATTACTATTATAATTATGGAAATTAAATCATTATATATTATATTTACATTATATTTGTGCATACACATACCTAGCTCATGAAAAGTATTTTAAACTAACTGAAGTTAGAGTTTATTCCCAATTTATTAAGCTTGCTCCTCTTCTCAACATTACGGAAATCTGAGGAAAAATAAAAATTATGAATTAAACATTAACAAATCAGCTCTTAAATAACAAAACATGGCTGCTTGGCTTAGTTAGTAATTACTAATAATAATTGTTCATGGAACATTAAGGTGAAAATATTATTTTTATAAATTAATTATTTTAAATTGTAATCAATTTTTTATTTAATATTTGTAATTTTTTCACATGAAGTCATTCTGAGGTACAAAAATATTACAAAAAATAGTTACTGCATCTTTATTGTCATCCTGGCATTATGCTTTTTTTTTTTATTTTGTCTTTAAGTTTAAACATTGTTAAATAAATAAGTATAAATACATTTTATTCTTCATTTTCAATTAAATAAATTTATAATAGAGAACATCCAATTCAAAGATAAAAATGATAAATTAAATATCTATTAAATGAATAAAAATTAACATCCTAAAAGCATGACATTTTCATTAGCAGCATTCCTGAAGGCTGAGTAACACCATTAAAAACAATTAACTAAATGAAACCACATTACAAAAAAAAACTCAAAATAATGCTTGCTTGTTAGAGATAACTTGATAGCAAAATTATTTAACTGTTTATGATGGCATACTTTAAGGTCTAAAACAATGATGCATCATTCAACAAAAATACTCAATATTGTATTTTTAAATAAATCCATAAGTTAATTTTTACATAGTAATTACTATTTTGTATACACATAGGAAAACAATATTTTTTCTAATCAAAGTTCATATTATTTTAACGGGCAGATGAATGAGAAACTGTATATTTGCAATGAGTAAACATACAGTTTGTTTAAGTTGATAATAAATAAATATAAAATTAGCAATAAAACAAGGAAACAACAATAATGAAAGATATTTGTTAAATATAAAACATTATCTGTTTATTTGTTCAATTAAGTAAAAGTTAGTTAGTTTAGTTATTTTAACCATGTTTTCTCATTGAATTTGTTATTTTTTAAATTATTAGAAAAACAAGAAACTATCTAAAACGATAATAAATACACAAAAAGCTAATTTCAGCTGATAATGAAAGTATGTATGTAAAGCAGGGGAAATGATAAGAAGGGTATTTACATTTCACTCAAAAAACAAAAAAAATATCTTTTTATTTTTGATGAGTTATGTAAAGTTCTTTTTGTACAAGATACATATTATTATTAGTGAGGATTGTAACTTGTGTAAATATGTCATAAAAATATAAATCAAGTTTTTGTTAGTAATTTGATAAGTGATAAGACAAACCTGTAATCTCAATTGATAAGCAAATTTAGTATGATTACAGCAATAATAAAAATGCCGGTAACACTATCCGATTATAATCATACACAACAGTTGAACATTTAAATAAATGGTGGGCGAACATCAACGATTCAAACCGATCTATCAGCTCTTATATTGACAGCTCCACTGATAAAGTAACTGCCATGAAAAAGGTGGGGGGTTTTTAATCAAATTCCTGCGTATCAACTTCTCTGAAGCAAACAGCCCGAATCGTAATAATCACTAATCCACGCATGATTTATTACATATTTTAATATAATGGAAAAACAATAACGATTAAGGGGTACTTGTGACTTAGCCTGTACCCAGTGACTGTTATTCGCCATCGTCTATAACCTGAAAACTGATAATTCTGGTCCTATCCTTTATCCTAATTAAAACTGGATAAGGGAAATTTAGGAATTTTTCAATAAACACTAGTGTTAATCGATCTCTAGAAACTTTATTAGGTATAATGATAATACACATAATCAAATGAAATCATACCGAGAAATAAAACAATTGATTGACAGTTGTTTTCTACTCTTGAATATTTTGTACTGGCACAGAAAATAACAAATGACGATCAACCCTCTGATAATAAACATACATGTGATTACACAATTATCAAAATGCAATTGCAAAAAGAAAAGCCTGAAGTCTCTAAATGCTGGAAAATTATTAACCAGTGAAAGTTTCGCCAGTTCAGACATTAACAGGACGTTCAACACAAAACAAATTAAAAAAAACAATGATCAAATGCCGCACACCTCACATCAACAGTCAGACTCATCAAGCAGAGACAAGCTCATTCCAAAACGCATAATAAAATATTCTATTTTCAATTATTTTAGAAATTTGAGTTTTTTTAAGTTTTCCTGCATTCTAATATTTAAATGCAAACATGTGTTTATTACTAGACTTGTTTTGTCAATTTCATTCTAATAATTCGTCGCCTTAGTGGCATGAAAACTTCTCTTCAAATTTTCCATCGCTTAGAAATTAATGAAATAGTTTTTTTATGAATCAAAACAGAAAACGGTACTTTTCCAATCTAACGACGACCTACCCCAGCACGCTCCTCTGGCACTTACCTCAACTATTTGCAGCCTGTCAGGTTATCCTGCCTGAAATATATTTGAAATAGTATTCTTTCATTATCATACAAGAGGATTGTTAGGAAATGAAATAGGAGATGATATACAGCTAAAATATGATTTTTTTTTTTTGTATTGTTTTTATTTTTAGCTATTTTTCTTTTAAAGAGAAACGATTTGCCCGGGCAATTCATCAAAAGAAAAATAGCTAAAAATAAAAACAATAAAAAAAAAAATCATATTTTAGTTGTATATCACAATTTCTCTTTAAATTTAAAATATATAAACTACTGAATAAATAAGAAGATAAAATATAACATTTATTATAAACAAAATTCATTAAAAATAACAATATCACATCAAAACGGTGTCGTATATACAAAACAATTAACCAAAAAACATCACATTGTAGTTAAATATAATTATTTATGTTTAAAATTGAAATATTTAAAATAGAAAATAAATAATAAAATCTAATAAAACATTTATTATAAACAATATTGATTAAACACAACAATATCTAGCAACAATTATAAACAATATTAATTAAAAATAACAATATTTTACAAAAATATTCATATTATGTCCCTTTCTACAAGACATTTTCCGGGGAATGACGTTCCGCTCCTGTAGAAATACCACAGCTGACTTTTCATCACTCTCCTCGCGAAAAATCTTCATCAAATTCCAACTCATATTGTATAATTAACATGAAAACAAATAAACGTCCACTAGACACAAACAATAACAAAGGACTAAGGAAGGTTATGGCAACAGTAGCAGGTAGTTAACGAAACTGACACTTGGGGGCGCTAGAGTAGGTCGTCGTTAGATTGGAAAAGTACCCAGAAAACATATCCAGGCAACGCTGACATATGATCTTAGAACTGTATATTTGCCTGAACGCTATCAGTAATTTTAACTTTGTGATGTATAAGACAGACAGTTAGAAAGTAACCAATCTATTTTACGCTTTATTCACATGAGAATGAACAATAATATTTAAATCATATGTATAAATAGAAAAATATGACATTCTTCCCGCCTTAGTGAAGAATATAGTCTGGTAAATATTTAGGTGGATTGGGGGTCCTGACTAATTGTCGGTCTGAGAGACCTGATCGATGTCAGCTCTTGTAAGATATTCGTTTCTTGGCGTCTTCTTTCCGTTTCATTTATTTGGTCATCTTGAGAAGGCCCTGGTCCATTTGGGATTTAAGGGCGAGGGAGATTGTTTGCCAAATAGTAAAATTGAATCTCTCACATTGTCCATTCCCCTGTGGGTTGTAGGGAGTTGTTCTACTTGTAGCTATTCAAAGAGAATCCAGGAATGATTCTCGAGATATTAAGGAAGTTCCATGGTCTTAATGAATATATGACGGTATGCCAAAAAGGTTGAATAAATGAATTAGGTGCTTAATAACAGTTGTTGAAGTCATATCTGGACAAGGAAAAGCGAAAGTAAATCTTAAAAAATCATCAACTATTGTTAAAAAATATTTATTGCGAGTATTAGAAGAGGTCCTTTAAAATCCAAGCTTAATCTTTCAAAGGATTGTGTAGCCTTGATTAGAGTTCCTTCAATTTTGTAGAAATTTGGTTTTACTGCCTGGCAAACGTGGCAGTTTTTAGTTATTTGCCTTATTTCTTCTAAGGAATACGGGAGGTCCTTGCACCTAATCAAATGATACATTGTAATAACCCCTGGATGGCAATGTGTTTGATGGATATCAGCAGCTGCATTGAATTTTCCTGGTCTATAGATTAGGTCGAATTTAAAAATGGAAAGTTCAAGACGCCATCGCAAAATTTTGTCATTCTTTATTTTTAATGAAACTTTTGAATCGAACATAAAAGCTACTATAATAATGTCGCCATTTCTTAATTGCTTCGACAATTGCATAAGCCTCCTTTTCTACAGACGAATGTCTCCCCTCGCTTCGAGATAACGATCTAGTAAATAATAAGAATGGACAGTTTTCATCGATTTGAAGAGAATCCGCATTATTTGGAGGTAACATATCTAGAAGTGATTTGAGTCAATCAGGATCAGGATTGATTGCGTTATTTTCTATTAGATGTCCTACGTGTCGAATTAAAATTTTGATTTTTCATGATTTATTGTGAGACTATATTTTTTTGCTACATTTAAAAATTTCCTTAGGTTTTCATCATGCTCAATTTGTGTTTTTCATCCAAATATGTAAATATTCTACTCAAATTCTCACTATCGATAATAGAGTCCATTGTTCTTTGGAATGCTAATACAACATTAGTTACGCCGAAGGGAATTCTTTTAAATTGATATAATTGCCCTGAGGCTTCAAATGCAGTGTAAATTCTATCCTTTTCATTAATTGGATTCTGTTGATAAGCAGTTCGAAGATCGATCGTACTGAAATAATTGTACTTAGCTACTGAATTGACAAGATCACAGATTCTTGGTAAGGGATAAGCATCAAGTTAGTAAAACGATTTATCGTCTGTGAGTAATCCACTACCATTCTCTTGCGGTGATGTTCAGTTTGTATGACCAGAATTTGAGCAAGCCAAGGAGAATAACTTGGTTGAATTGTCTTCAGACAGTAATTTACTAATTTCATTTTTAATATATTCCAAATGAGTACTACCAGTGGGTGGTTTCTCTACTTGTCATGCATTCTATTTACTTGTTGTATAATTGTAATACAGTTGTAAATATCAATAAATAAATTTTAAAAAAATATATATATATATATATTCCGTATCAGAGGCGGAATGTTTGCGTGATTTTATTGCGATTGGTTTGATTTTAGGAGATAAATTTGTGAATAGTGAAACAGGTGGGATTTTCGCAGCTGAGAAATTACAAAAAGACAGAGTAGTTTTATCGCCCCCCCCCGAATTTCACGATGACTGAGTCGTGCTGTCCTAAAATATCATGCCCAATTATTAAATCGGCACAAAAATTAGGTATAATAGCTAAATGTAAATTAGAATAAGTGTGACCTTGAAGTTGGAGAGTGACTATAGCTTGTTCCTTTATGTCAGCAAAGAGATCTGCAGATGCCTTAGTCACATTCCCATAAGCTGGAATAACTTGTAAGTTGTAAGAATTTACAACCTCCGAACTGATAAAACTTTGAGAACTTCCAGTATCCATTAAAGCATTTGATCTGTGACCATTGACTAGAATAGTGAGGCCTTGGAGGATTATCAAGAATTGAAGAGGTTGCGAGGTTTGAAACTAGTGGGTTTCAGTGGAAATGAAGTTTGTCATGAAAAGATCAATATCGGATTCGGGCCAAATCAGCAACAACCGGGACATTAAGGTCGTTATGGATTACTTTGTTTGTAACAAAGTAAGGAGCATTAAGGATTTTGGATTGTAAGGATTGAATACGAGAGGAATTTGATGGCTTGGTGTAAGTCCAGATGAGTCTAATGATTGTCATGTATACGAGCCTTTTGTAATTAATTGGCAGCTTAGAGCGTTTGTCCAGTAAATGTTGAAGTAGCCTGAAACGGCAAGCAGATGTTATAATTAAATTATTAAAAAAAATATCCAAAGAATATTTAAAAAGACCTATAGATAAGGAAGAAGAAATTAGAGAATAATAGCAGCCGATTAATTTTATTGTGATCTAGCTCTACTGTATTGATTCAGCAAAACCCCAGAATAATATAAAAGGTTTTGGAAATAAACTAGTTTAACATTATGTCTTAAACACAAATTTATTTTTAATACAATTAAACTAAAATATAATTAAATCAAGGAATTATTAACTACTTCCTTATTAAAATAATTATTCTGTGATGATAAGTTTTATCATTATAACAGGTATTAAGGCAAGGGTTTATTAGTTTTAAAATAATAAACCTAGTTTATGCAAAAGTCTGTTGACAACTTTGCCCAGCCCAGACAATCAAAGATATTCAGGAGGTAGTTTAGCTTGCCCGATGCACCACATAAGCCTAAGTGTTACATATTTATAAAATTTACAAATGCATCTGAATATTCAGTTAAATTATACGTATATATTTTTAATTGCTTCTTTATAAAATATAAATGGTTAAACCAAAATTAAAACAGACAAAAGTTTTAACAGCCTGTATATTAAGGTTAGTTCGTTGAGGTTCTGTGAACCGCCAACGCTTGTGCTTGTCATTTGACTTGCCTAGGCTTGGCAAAGGCATACACACATATTTAAAAACATTGATACCATTTTTAATATATAGCAGTATGATGTATGAGTAAATTGATAACAATTATATAAATTATAAATAAAAAAGTTTATAAATAATAAATTTTATATGTAAACAACTTAGGACAAATTATCACAATAAAATTTAAAACAATAACTGACCTCTAAAAGAATAAATTATATTAAAAAAAATTAATATTGTAACAAGATATTGTTTGTAATAAAACAAGTAAATCACTTTATTATGAAAATAAATAATCTAGTTATCATCTATTAATTATAAATATATGATTTTCCAAAGGCATTTCAGTCTTGAAGTAATCAATTAACTATTGTCATAAACCTCATGTTTATAATATATTTATTATAAATTAAAATACCGCTTTGATTATATTTTTAAGTAAATCTAGAGGACGATGCTGAGTTCTTACTTTAAGTAAATTTTATCACAATCTGAGGCATGTTACGATAGCACCACATTTATAATTAACAATTTTTTTTAATAATATTTGATTTTAAATTAATTTGTAATACATAAGTACTATATCATACTCAAGGAAATATATAATAGGATTCGTTTAGAATTCATTCTGATTAGCAGCAGCCATCATGCGGTAGAACAAAGAATTATTATCGTTTAAAAGTACAGAAGGTTCATCAAATTCAGCAATCTGAAAAAAAAATTTAATTAAAAGTAAAAAATTAAACCAAACAGATCTTGAGCATACCAACTCAGTGCTCTACCACTGAGCAATCTGAGTAAATAGGACAGTACATCTTAAATTTTATTATTTCCTTAAATTAAAATAATCATTACCTCTCCACTGTCCATAACGAGAATACGATTACAGGACGTTATCGTCTCCAACCTGTGGGCTATTATTAAAACTGTACAATGTTTCATTTCATCAAACAAAGTTCTCTGGATAATTTTTTCAGTCTCGAAATCCAAACCTGATGTGGCCTCATCGAGCACTAAAATCTAAATACAATATCACAGATAAATACATTAACATTATAGATAATTAAAACATGGAAAAATAAAGAGCTATAAGAACTAGAGGCGATGTTATTAAAGTAGCAGTATGTTATTTATGAATTGTCACATTCTTCCAGCAGTTTTTACAGTAACCAGGTTGAAAACTAACAGTAAAGTCCATTCTTACAATTTAAAAATAATATGTTAATAAAAGGAAACTTAGAAGTTTTAAGTACTACAACATAACTACTGAAAGTATAGTAATTACTCTTCTGGCGACAACAAGAGAACCTCTATAGCAGCCAAAGTGAGAAAAGGTGGCTGTGGATTTATCCTATTTTTCCAGACTGTACCAGTTACAGTCTTCAAACTGCCGATAAATTACATCATCAACTGTACTTTGTCCCTTGTATCTAGCTCTGTAATTAGTGCTGCAGCAAATTATATTGTATTATTATCAGAGTTAAGATCATTTTACTTCAGCGCATATTTTGGACAAAGAAGTGATTTGCCTGAGATCATGCTCAACTGCCAGGCATTTCCCCCAATTTTCCATCCATCCAACATTCCAAGAGTCCATCCGTGGCTGTTAACAGACCAAATAATTTATTTGCCCAAGCCGGATTTTAACCTGGGACCTTCGGCACAGCAACTCAGTTCTCTACCACTGAGCTGTCCTGTTCCCCAACTAAAAATTCCGTGTACAATCTTACATTAGAAATTCAGACTATAATAGTATAAGTTTATTTTCTTTATTGTATGTATTTTTTAAAACAGCAATGTTACAAATGAACTAAAGAAAACATTGTAAATAAAGTTATTGTCAAATACGACAACGTAACATAATAAATTCATTCAAAACATACCTTTGAGTTCTTTAATAAAGCTCGAGCTAGGCAGAGTAATTGTTTCTCTCCGGTTGATAGATTGTTACCGTTGAATTCCACTTTAGTGTGCAGTTTGTTGTCAGTCATCATCACCTGCTCTTTGAGGCTGGTCTTTTCAAGGGCTGACCAAATCTCTTCATCTTTATAGCTGTCGAGTGGATCTAAGTTTGACCTGAAAATTTAATTAAAAATAAATAAATAAACAAATTTAAATGACAAGAATTAAATTAAATAGGGTATACAGGCATTGTCGAAGAAGGGGCTCCAAATAATAATTCGCTAACCTTCTATCCGAGCGAATTTGCCGGTTGTGAATTCAATAAAAAAATCTGATAGTTTGATTGGGTGACAATTTCCCCAAATAAATATAATTGAAGCTATAAAAGGAAAGAAAAGAAATTCATCAAGTAAATACAAATGAAACATCCAAAAATGAGTAAATGATAAATATATAATGTAAAAACAGAAAAAGAACAATTACAAAAATATTAATGTGCACAACTAAACCTAAGAAAATACAAAGAAAGTTATTTAAAACTAAATAAAAAAGTTATGAAAAAAAGAAAATGCACTAAGCTATTATCTAAAATTATTTACATAAAAAATGAAATTAACTTATTTACTAAAGCGAGATGAGTCTTAAAACAAAAAATATTATTGGTTTGTGAATCAATAAAAAACTGAGTTCTTGAAAAGTGTTGAGTTCTTGATAGCGATGACTTGATGATTCGAAATGATGATGAGTAGAAAAATTAAATGTCTCTTACCGGTAAGTCCAAAATTAGATGAAAATAGCGAGAAGTTTTATGGTGAGATGTGACAAAATTCAAGATGAAGAAGATGGAGAGAACGGCGACAAAATCAAGTGTAGAGTAGCAAGCAACCTTCTCACACGACAACTGTCTTGAGACTCATCTTGTTTTGTTTTTTCTAACATTACACTTAATATTAAAACATGTGTTTTTAAAATTACTCTCTGAATTCTTTTGTTTCCTTTTAATAAATTTTATTATTATTAGAATTATATAAAACAAACAAAAAAATCAGGCTTTTAATGCAATAAAATATTCATTTGGAAATAAACAAAAATAATAAAAAAAAAAAAATAGCTATTGATACCCGACAGGCATTATAAGTCTCATGAATGAAATAGAGATTTCCAGCAGGCAACCACAAAGATTGATTTACACGAGCAAGTTTTAGGTCAACATTTCACCAGAATAGTTAACCAGGTAAAATCATCGGAGGGGTACAGACAATAAATTTGACAACAATACATACAGCTTATTTTTGTCATAATGTGTCAGTGTCATGGCCTAATTTTTAGGCCGTTGTCAGGGCTGAGAATAAAAATATCAAGAGTGCACTACTAAAGAAATTATAGCAGTTTAAACTGACAGAAAAAATAGAAATGAAATACAATGAAAAATAGGTTAAATTATAAAATAATTGACGAGAAATTAAAAAATTACAAGAGTCAAATGAAATTTACGATGTTTATAAAATATAGCAAAATTAAATATGAAATCATTTTTACAATATATAATGACTGCCATATTATCGGAGAAAGTCAAACACAGTTTGACTTTAATATTTGACTTGAAATAAGTTACTTTGAAGTGAATATGTAGTTATTTTAAGGTTATATACTCAATTATAAACAATATAATATGATATAATTGTATGCATAGAAAAAATAATATACATAAACAAATAAATAATAAATAAATATATATATATATATATATATATATATAACTACAATTATAAGCAGAATATATACTATGTGATAATTCTATTAATAATAAAACTTAAATAAAATAAAATAATAATAATAATAAAACTGCATACTACTTTACTGTTATAGCTAAATAAATAATTATTGAATAAAATTATTAAGGTGAAATTTATAACAAATTATAATTATATATATACTCAATATTAATATTATGTAATTAAAAGGCTAATAAAGATTGTAACTTTGACTATAAAATTGTAAAACCATATTTAGAAATATCCTTAACCAGCAGAACTACTTTGATCCATACTATTATTTACATTTGATCTTTAATTTAAAATTGTCTATAAAACTAAAAAAAAAATTAAAATACTATTAAAATATCGTATAGTGTTCTTGCAAAAATTTAATTTAGTCTTACCTTATAGTTCCGGAAAACAAGACAGGGTCTTGTGGAATTATTGATAACCTCCGTCGGAATTCTTCCAAATTTAAATTTGATGTATCTAAATCGTCAATAATTATGTTTCCGTTGGAAATTTCGACAAGCCTGAAGAGGGCAGCCATAATGGAACTTTTTCCTGCACCGGTTCTTCCAATAATGCCTAAAAGTAGTAAATAAAATGAAAAAATAATTGATGTTAAGATGTATTACAGGTATTTTAAGAATCAGGTTAATTATTTATGAAGAAAACAACGGCTGACTGTAGTTTTGTAAATATTAAACTGTGTGATATTATTATAAATTAATTTAAAAAACTACAAATGATAAAACGTTACCAATCTTCTCTTCAGGTTTAATGTGAAAACTGATTCCTTTGAGCACAGGATCGGCATCTTCTTTATACTTCAATTCGACTTTACAAAACTTTATCCTTCCACGGTCTGGCCAGGCTTCCTTGGGGATATCCTTTGAACCATGGCCTCCTTCTTCCTTGGCCTTAAGAATCTGGACATTAAAATTTAAATAAACATTATATAAATACTGTAGATTATTTAATTAAAATAGCTTTACCACAGGAACATAACTCATTAGTGCCGAGATAGAGACAAATTTATTACTGAGATTTTCTGGATCTTGGAGCAATATTTCATTCAATTCCATAAGTACCTATTTGGGAGGTCTTGAATGCTAATAGTAAGACTGCTTGCTTAATTCAAGATCCTAAAGTTATTGAAAAACAGGCCCCAAATGATCAATTTTATCAAACCGTCAGTTAGAATGATGATAATTTATGAGGGAAAACTTTCGGTTAAGGAAAATACTCCACTAATATACCATTTTTTTCATATATTCAAACTGTTGGTCCACAACCTATTTATTACTTCTTAATTGTTAATGGATCCATCAATCAATTAATCAGTCATATTTCTGTAATGAGCATGACTTGCAGAGGGAAAAAGGACACATCACGACAGTACCACTGGCGATTAGTCAAGCAGTAGGTTAGTAACACAATTTTTTAAAAAAAGAACAAAGAGTCAAAGTGGTCAGAAGAATTACTGTTTAAAAAATTCTAATTATTTCACATAAATTTATTCCCAGAGTCGGTAAATTGGGGCAATTATAAACTTCATTTTTTCACTAAATCACAACAACAAATAAAACATATAATAAATTCACACAACAGATATATATACAGCAAAAAATTTATATGATACATAAATTGGTAAAATTTCAGTAAAACTGTATGAATTGGGATACCTCTAACAGGCATAAGGTTTTATATATTTTTTTTTAAATTAAAAAACTACCTTCATTATAAAAAATATAAATAATTTAATTGCCTAAAAATATTAAATAAAAATCATCACATTGGACATACCAAAAATAAAAAAAGTGGTGAATTTTATCAACCCCATCCTCCCCCCTAAAAAATCATAATAAAATATTGATTTTTAAGGACTAAATAAAAATACAATCTAAAATTAATGCAACATTGACTCCTAAATTATGGCAGTACTGGTAAATTGACAAATACAACCCACCTGAAATAATTTCTACTAAAATGAAAACTTTAACAAGACAAACATTGAATTCAAATGACTAATGAATAAATAAATAATTATACATACACCGAGGTAAGAGTTTATCCTCTCTACAGAAATAAGTTTGACTTCCATATCCGTGATAAGGCAGAGAGTATACTGGAGCATGCCGCTTAAGTCTGTAGCGTACGCAATAGCGAGCCCTGCCAAAGAGGCTGGTATACTGCCCTTCATCGTAATCGCGCACATCGTTACACAAAATAGAATGACAACTGTAAATAGAGAATAATAATGGATTTTTTAATTTGTTTTGTTAATTATATACATAACATTATTAAACAACGAAAACAATGTTATAAAAAAAAAAAATGTAATATTCTAATACTATATCTGAAATCACAGAAGTTGGACTGCAATATTTATAAGTAATTAATAAATATTGAAACAATAAAGCAAATAAACACAGATTAAACATTATTAAACCTTAAATAAAACCCCATCAAAGCAAGTAAATTATAAATTATATTGGAGAATGGAGATAGTTGGGGAGTGCAGTAAAAAAAACACCAAATAAGTCACTATTTTTATTTGTGCCGACGTTTCGACTTTGTAGGTCATCTTCAGGGCTATGAGAGAAAAAACAAAAAAATATATAAAACATTACAGTACCAAGAATATAACATATAGAGTGAAGAAAAGTAAAATAGTGACAGATATATAATTAAGGATAAAGAATATAAAATAACAGAATAAATGTACAGAAGGGTGATAATGTAAACATAATACAAATAGAAAGAAAAATGAGAAGGTCAACGGAACAAATAAAAATAAATTTAACTTATTTGGTGTTTTCTTTATTGCACCCCCCAACTATCTCCATTCTCTATTATATCATCCAGTCAACTATTTTCCTCTCAAATATAAATTATATTCATTAAATATTTAGGAAGAAACATATGAAATTATTAACCACAGTTAATATATCACAGAATAAATAGAGAAATACGTATGCGACTAAGTTACAGAGATAAGAATTCTTTGTCGTGTAAAACCAGAACCATCCATACATCCATGATCATCGAACCAGATGATGAAAGATGTAGGGTGATTGAATATTTACTAATGTTAAAATACACAACGATTATCCTCTATTAACAGTAATTACCACTGGTTTACCTTTGGACAATATAAAAATGGTTATTAAGAACATCCTAGTACGTAATTATTATTTTGAACTTAACAAATTTGGCAATTGCTAATAATAAATACAGGATTTTAATAGTTTTAAAATTGCGAAACATGAAAAAACAAAACTTAATGCAGGTTGAAGTAAGTATATTGAAGTTTAACAACATAATATGTATGTAAATTTGTTTTAGTCTGAAAATTTAGAAAATTACATGATCAGAAGTCCATGCCCTTTTCTGTTGCTATAATTATATTATAATAGGCTATAAAATTATATTGTTAAAAAACTATAAGGCTAAAATTATACCTGATCATTAATTTAGTGCTGGTGGGGAGGACATTTCATGATACAGGATTATAACCTGGACAATTGATAATACACTATTAAATAAGTAACCAATGACAACTCCCAAGACCCGCCTCTGATTTTCCGAAAGGTCATTTTCTAAATTGTCGGACAATGATAAAATTATATATTGCTTGTTTAAGTTTAAAGTAGATCCTTTTTAATCGTTTATTAATGACATATAAAATTAAGCTTTTCATATTTTCACATATTAGATGAGTGAATGAAAAGGGATAAAAAAAAAGCCACACTTGTTACTGTTTTATTATGAAACTTTTCAGCGTTTCAGGCTTCTGCATTCTATCATGAATCTACCGATCCATACATAATCGAGCATGTATCAGTCATTTAAAACAAAACAAGATTTTAAAATTAGAACAAATAGACATTGTAAAAAATAATGACACCATCATTTAAAAAAAAATAAATTATATCACAATCAAAAAGTAACAGGAGGCTAAAAACAGTAAAATGAGACCCAGACTGACTAAACAAGTTTTTTTGCCAACCACAATAACTATGATGATGAAAAAAGTAATATGGATGATATTTTTTTTTCACTTTTAATTCACTAAAAAGTATATTTTTGAGTTATTGTTCTTCTATGTTAATAAATGTTAAAATAAAATTACCTGCGACTGAATCTACACGAATCGCAATCCACCTGTTGGCTACGTTGGACATGTAATAACATACTGAGTTGAAGTCAAAGGATGACGTAAACCTGAAATTAAATGTTAGCTAACAGTGATGAAATAATTAACATGTACATTTATGAATGTTTCCTTAATTGATAGACAACCACAACAATCTTTTTATATAATTTTAACTTTCATTAGTCACATGTTGTTAGACTAGAAAATAAGACTATTAAGATGCTATGTGTTTTCAGTGCTTTTTTTATGGGGTAGAATTCTTGACCCTAAAGATAACAGAGAGAAAAAGACTACACGAGTTTTTGTTGTGGTTGTAAAAAAGGTAAGCAAAGTAAGTTGGATTGATAGAGTTACAAACAAGACTGTTATGCAGAAAGATGAGAAAAAAAAAATAAGCAGTGATTTCAGTAAAGAAGTTGCATAATGAATTCCTAAGATGTTAATAAGCGCTGAGCCGACTGGGAAGATTGATTTAAGAGTGATCTGATGGATTTGGGTTTGGCTAGTGGTCAGTGAACGGAAATTTGTAAGCAGATTGGTGGTATCAGCATCGAGCCTCAAGTATTATCTCATATATTAATTCTCCATGTGAAGCGATTAGCAACTAAAACATATTTCAATTAAATTAAAGTCACCTTTGAATAAATCCCTGCTCCACTCCGAAAGCATGTATAGTGTCCAAACCTTGAACAGCAGTCGATACGTTACTAAAAAGCGGAGAGCGTGTCATATTGTCGAGTCTCTTCAATTCACGAAGTCCTGATCTATAGTTTATCAAAAGAATAATAAGAACAAGACATGACTAAAAGAAATAATTAATAAAAATTATAAATTATAATCGAATCGAGTGATTCGGGAAACACCCTGAGTTATTTTTTTTAATAATAAATATACAAGTGCACATTTTGGGCACACAGTCAACACCCCCTGTCACCATTATCACAATTTACTATGGTGACTATTGGATTGGGTGGTTCAGCGTGTAAGGTAATTGTGTTGAAAATTATAGTTGACTAGATAGAGACTGATATTATTGTTATTGATATATCAGTCTCTATCTAGTGAACTGCAAGTGATATATCCTATTACTTTTTTATCTTGAATAATATAATATTTGACCTTATTATATGAGGAAGAAAATGGTCCGGGTGAAAGTCAGAAAAAGATTTTTTAATAAGAAGAACTATTTATTTTAAAGCCTAAGTTTCGACCCACATTGCAGGTCTTCTTCAAAGCTTATAATGGGGTCATGGGTCGACAATCAACTACAAAACAATGAATATAATTGACAAAAAAAAAATTGTTTTGTAGCCAACCCTTGAATGATTATGATTATGTCAACCCTTGACTCCAACATGAGCCCTGAAAAAGACTTGCAACATGGGTCGAAACGATGGCTTTAAAATAAATAAGTTTTCCTTATTAAAGAGAATTTTTCTAGCCTCGACCCAGATCATTAGTGCAAATTCCACGTCTTCCTCTCCGCCTAATATCGGTTCATCCTCTCTGATATCTATCATTTTAATACAATTTTTTTTAATTCAACTATTTTATTTTTAAATATTTTTTATCTTGTTTATTCAGCTCTGATGAAGACTTGCAATTTGGGTCGAAACATCATTATTAATTACTTTAACATTTAATAGTTTATTTTTCCCTACACCCGGATCATTAAACCTCCATGATGTTTATATGGTCAACTAATAATTTTTAAAAATATATTAAATATTGCTTATTAATGTATAATTATCTTCACTATTCCCCCCATCCATTTTCTATATTACTTAGTAAATAAACCACCTTAGAGTGTTTCTTTTTCTCCACTTACTTATAAGTTCAATTATTAATAAATTAAATATATTAGTAAAATTAAATACAAGTAAATAGGAAAATACCTGAAGCATCGATGAATTTTGAAATAATAAATCAAAAATAAAGTCACCAAAAAAATGGCGAAGAGTGGAAAAGCCAAACAGATGAATATCATCGAAGAAAGCATAAGCAATAATCCTTGTAACAAGTTTTCCAACGTTCCTGGAAGCTTGTTTTCCACTGAAAAGCAAAAAGATATCTTTTATTTCAAGAAATAAATTGTTCTAAAAAAAAACATACATTAATAATTACAAATCTTTGGTTTCGAACTGCTTTTACAGTCTAATATCAGAATCTGCTACACTTAAAGACAATATGAAACCATTCACAGCATATTTAAAGAAAAAAATACTAATAGATAAACTAAATACATATAAATTCTGTAAGTGAAAAATTCTTAAAATATAAATGATAAGGTCTATAGACAAAGCTAAGGAGGCTCTAAAATATTTTAGTAAACAAGCCGATATTTCACCAATTCAGGTTGACTATTAGCTTATCGGGAGTACTATTGTCTGACAATTCAGAAAACGACCTATGCGGAAGTTTAACAGGCTATAATGTTATATCCCTGAAAGTTATAAGGCTATGATTATACCTGAATTATCTTGAATAATATCAGTTATGGGAATAGTTAGAGAACGAAGCAACACCGGAGGTTTCTCCCCCCTCTACAGCCCTGAACAAGACCTGCAATGTGGGTAGAAACGCTTCAATAATCAGTTCTCCCTATTCTATTTAAGAGAAATTTTTAGACCTCCACCCGCACCATTTTCTTCCACATATATCAGTATTAATAGGAGCACTGGCACTGGAGCACGCCAGTTCTTAAAACAGGAATATAACCTGAATGACTGATAATACAATGGATAACGTTTGTAACCAATGGCAACTCACCACCTCTCCAGCCCTGCTTCAGATTTTGCAAAATATTGTTGTTTTTTTTATTGAGATATGATGCATTTTATCTTCATACTGTGATTATTTTTTTTTGTGTTCTGATGGTTCCTGAATTAACGAAATCTCAACTATTTAATTATTTGTCGTTATTTTTAAGAATCAATTTTAGATTATTTTCAGGAATGGTTGTTTCACTTTAATCGGCATTTGTTAAAGAAAAACATACACACATAAACATAAATATCGTATAACTTACCCTCATCAATATCTTTAGCAAACAGATTTTGAATCCTTCCACCAGGCGTAGATTCAAAAAACGACAGGTATGCCTCCAAGAGCTTGCCCATTAGGTTATTATGAAGCTTTGCGGATGCTCTCAATGTAACCTAAATGTTCAGAAATATAATTTTAATATCATTATTTATTAAACTGAAAAGCAAACTATTCAGTGTTTACCTAGAATAATAAAGGGTATCTATTTAGCCTAGGAGTAAACTAGAAATAATCATAGCTGGACAAAAGAGACATATCGCACAAGTATTTCTAAAGCGACAAAACTCAAAAGCACCGATCAATCGATGGTCATAAATCGATTGATTGGTGTTTTTGAGTTATGAACATGAAAGAAATGGGTAGATATCTCTTTATCACTCATCAAAGCTATATCAACCTAGCTTCAGAGCTTGTCTGCCAGGAGGCACTGGTGTGCACTCTTAGTGTACTAATGCTATTCCAAGCTCACCAATAGTTTTTCCTGTTTTTCCAAAAATGTACTTATCATAATATATTGAAAAATTGTTAATATAATTTTTTTTTCACAAGGCGCTCTGGTTCATGGAAGATATTGGCCACTCTGACAACTTTCTCACACCCAAGAGCCTAAGATAGTTTAGATATATTATTTATTAATATAAATAATATATCTAAACAGTCTACAACATATTATATTAAGTAGAGATAGTATTTAGACATCAACACAAATACTGAGACAAAAGGTAGGTTGCAATGCTGCAGAAAAAGGCTTTATTAAAAAGACCAGGTCAGCAGAAAACAAAATATAGAAATATTAAGTAAGTTGACAAGCTAGTTATTTTCTGTTACCATAGAGATCCATGAGTTAATGAGTTAAAAATCAGACATCAATGCAATATCAATTTACTAATTATCAGAAAAATAAATATACATGAAAATAAATACATACCTTAGTGAAAACAAATCCACGTATCAAGTTTGAAACCAAAATTGCTAATATAGTGTAACAATAGACATTTAGATACATCTCGTAATTAGGATTATCAATAATACGGTCACTCAAGACTGTCATATTGTCTGCATTCGTGAACGTAACATTCTGCACAAAAATGAAATTACGTAAGTTTTGTTGCATTTGAAAAAAAAAATTAAAATAATACGAATGGACTACTCACCCCACTTCCTGCTTTTATCCATTCTTGTAACCACCAGTTGCTGAATGCTAGAGAGCCCATGTTCATCATCATCGCAACTATTAACGAGAAAAAGAAGAACCACCCGCCACAGGCGCTTATGTAGCTAAGAACGGTACTGAATTTAATATCACCTTTTTCTTTTATCTCTTCTTTTATCAACACACCGTCTTGTTTGGCTAGAAAATGAAATAAGTTGTTAGTCGAAAAAAAAAATTATTAAATAGAATATATTAAACAAATTAAATAATTAATAAAATGAGAAGTAAGTATATTTTTCAGCAAGAAAATAAATTTCTTTTAATAAGAATAGTAAATTAAATTTGTCATAAACTGTTAGAAAGAAAAAAAAAATGCCTGTACCACTACAACCCATTATAGGGTTCATTACATGTTAGAGACTGTACTGTATCTTGGACAACGGTTGTGCAGGGAGGTGATTTGTCCTAGATCACCCTCAACTGCCAGATTTTTCCCCCTTATTTTGGTATCCAGAGCCTGGGTGAGTCCCAGGAGGGTTCTAGATCCTATGGGATCTATCTTCAAGCACTAAGAGATTAAATAAAAGTCTGCCAGCGAGCGGGATTTGAACCCAATACCTTCAGCATGGCAACTCAGCACACTACCACTGAGCCACTCCGCTCCTAGAGTAGAGTTATACATAAGAAGGAAAGAAAAAGAAGGAAAAACATACCAGAAACATTTTTGTTTTTTAGGCCACTGTCAGAAGGTTCTTTTTTACTGTTAGTTGTTTTCTTGTATTTATTACTTTCTCCTTCATGTCTGCAATAAATAATATGTGACAAATTAGGAAATTTATAAATAAATAAGAATATAACTATAATAGGAATTAAATTTTTTAATTAATGTGATAAAACCTTTTTCCAGTCAAATCTCCTTTATTTTAAAAAAACTTTTCGACTATCTATAGAGTCATTTTCAATTTTTTGCATAAGTATACTTCTACTACTTACAAGTGAATTAATTTGAATTATCATTCTATCAAATCTGTAATTAATAACAATAAAAATATAAAATAACAAACAATACAATAAATACATAAGTTATAAAAATTTGTCCTAAAAGACTGAAATTAAGTATAGATACCTCGATATAGTTGTCCTTAATTCAGTCTTTCAGGACAAATTTTTATAACTTATGTATTTATTGTATTGTTTGTTATTTTATATTGTTTTTGTTATTAATAACAGATTTGATAGAATGATAATTCAAAATAAACGTTGGTTATTGTTCATATGTTCTTTTTCCGGGATGGACCATGTGATGTTGGTTTTGTTTGCCAAGCTTTCGCTCATCGTGTTGTGAGCTTCCTCAGGGCTAGTCAGTAAATGAAGAGCGGATGGTAGAGTCAGGGTGTATATACCTTAGGGGTGGGGGTGGTCTCGGTCGAAGTCTGCCTTTCCATTGGCTCGCTTGTGTCGAGTCCGTGGGCTGTGTTGTGTTCGGATGGGTTCGTGTGTGTTCGGAATTGTCGTATGTGTTTGGATGATAGGTTGACAAAAATAATATTATTAATAACAATAATTGACTTGTAAGTAGTAGAAGTATACTTATGTAAAAAAAAGAAAATGACTCACTAGATAGTTGAAACGTTTTTTTAAATAAAGGAGATTTGACTGGAAAAAGGTTTTATCACATTAATTAAAATATTTACTAATATTTAATCCAGTGGCATCAACGTTAATATTAAAATGTAGGAATTAAATTTAATATAACTCAACTGTGCCTCTAAATCCATTTTGGACAAGGATTCTATTATCAACTTGTAATCACTCTCTCGATTGGACAAATCGCTAGGTTTCCCCCTTTCTATGATCCTGCCACCTTTCAAGATAACTATTTCATCACATTCATTTAGGAACTACAAGAAAAAAAAATTAAGGAAAACATGACACCAAATAAAATTATTTACTGATTCAACTTTTTTTACAAATTCAAACAGTACCTGAACTTGGTGAGAAACAAAAATAACTGTTTTATTTTTTAAAGCTTTCAAAATGGTTTTATCAAATATATGATTAGCAACTTCACTGTCAACCGCACTCAATGGATCATCCAGCAAATATATATCTCTGAAAAAATACAATAAAATTAATCACTGTAATGACAAACGTCCTGATCAATCAACAGCATTTGGAATGAACAAATGCAGGTTATCTTTTATATGTTATTAAATTTAATGTCAATAAAAAAATTAAATATTATTATTATTTCACAAAAAAAGGTTTAATCTGTTAAATAACAAGAAGAGTAAATAGCCAAAATATTTTTAGGCATAAAATATTTTTCTATTCAGAAGTCTGTTGAAGAATTTATAATAATAATTATTTATTATGATTAAAAACAAGTTTTAAATTGTTTGAACAATGAAATTATTGAATTATGAACAAGAAATTAATCAGAATATTGAAAATGACTTATTAAAATTCATGACAATCTGTATTTCCATTAACAACTACAAATTTTTTTAAAACATAATCAATTTGATTGAATAGATTTGAGCTACCAGATCTGCAAGTTTAAAATGTCGTTTTAATTCCAATAGAATGCGCTCTTAGCCTATTGAAGGATTTGCTTATCTCTAAACGCTATTATGTTTGTTAGTCATTTGTTTACAAAAGTCAGTTGTTTTTAAGTCGTTTACGTGGACGTATCATACCTTTCTTTGGTGTTAAAAATGTCTAATTTTAAGCCAAATAAAGAGCATTTGCGGCATGTCATGATTTTCTTATTCAATCAAAAGAAAAAGGCATCTGAATGTCATCGAATTCTTGTTGAGACTTATGGCGATCTTGCTCCAACCTCAAGACATGTGAACGTTGGTTTCAAAGTTTCAAACGTGGTGATTTTGATGTTACTGATAAAAAACGAGAAAATCGACCAAAAAAGTTTGAGGACGTCGAATTGCAATCTTTATTAGACGAAGACAATACCCAAACCCAACAAATGATGGCAGAACAGTTGAATGTCACTAGACAAGCCATTTCCGATCGCCTGAGAGCTATGGGAAAAATTCAAAAGGTTGGAAAATGGGTTCCACATGAATTGGACGAACGACAGATGAAAAACGAAAAATTGTGTGCGAAATGCTGCTTTTACGCCACGAAAGAAAGGGTTTTTTGCATCGAGTTGTAACTGGCGATGAAAAATGGATTTATTTTCAGAATCCCAAACGAATAAAATCATGGGTAACGCCAGGACAACCATCCACATCGAGTGCAAGACCGGATCGTTTTGGGAAGAAGACATTGCTGTGTGTGTGGTGGGATCAGAAGGGAGTAGTCTACTACGAGCTTCTCAAACCCGGCGAAACAGTCAATACCGACCGCTACCGACAACAAATGATCAATTTGAGTCACGCATTGATCGAAAAACGCCCAGAATGGGCTCACAGGCACGCTAAAGTCATTCTTCAGCATGATAACGCTCCTGCACATTCAGCCAGATTGACTAAGGAAACGATTTCTTCGCTTGGTTGGGAACTCCTACCCCACCCGCCGTATTCACCTGACCTGGCGCCTTCTGATTATCACCTATTCTCATCGATGGGGCACTCATTGGCTGAGCAACACTTTAACAATTTGGAGGATGTTAGAAAATGGCTCGATGAATGGATTTCAAATAAAGATGAAGCATTCTTTTGGAATGGTATCCATAAATTGCCCGAGAGATGGACAAAATGTGTAGAAAGCGAGGGCCAGTACTTTGAATAAAATATATTATACTTTTTTTTTTTTTATTAAATTATATTTTAAGAAATAAACGACATTTTAAACTTGCAGACCTGGTATACCAGATCTGTAATAGCATAGTTGGCCACCGAAATGTAGGGAAGGCGACGAAACTACATATATTTAAAGCAATATACCTCCCAACACTTACATATCGGAGTGAAAGTTGGGTCATGCTTGACAAGCACATCAGCCGGACAACAGGAGCTGAAATGAAGTACCTTCGCAGAATGGTCGATAAAACAAGGAGGGACCGAGTGCGGAATACAAACATAAGGGATCAGATGCAGGTAACAGAACTGAAGACCTCCATTGAAAAAAGACAGCTCAAATGGTTCGGCCATATCTGTCGCATGGACGAAGATTGGCTTCCTAGAAAGGTTATGGAAGCCCGCCCGATAGGCAAAAGACCCCGTAGACGCCCGAGAATTATGTCCAAAGAATAGGAGGAAAAAGAGGTAAAACCCTGGCTCAAATGAAGAGGAGTTGTCGGGACCGGGAGGAATGGCTCCATTGGATTGAGGCCCCTCTACGCTGAATGGCACAAAAAGAGGTAGCGAAAGAAGAAGAAGAAGATTTGAGCTAAACAGACTGCCTAGAGAACCCAGTGAATCTTGTTCAAGCATAATCATGTCATTATAGTAGTGCATAAGCGGTTAAGTCAGACCTTGGCTTGAAATTGAGTTATTGCTTATATTATGACTCTATTTCAAGGCAAATAATAAAAGATTGAGGTGGTTCTGCTTCACTCGGAACAATTAAATTATTTTCGATTAAAATTGACTTCACCGCTTACACTTATTCAATATGACTGTCAAAATAAGAAGTGAGAAAATGAGAATACTCAACCAGTCTTTCCTTTATTATGAAATTATCTCAGTATTTATATTGCAATATGTAAAATATTTGTATCATTATCTTATATTTCTATTTTAATTTAAAATTAAATAAAGTAGAATAGAGCATCCAAGCAAATGTTCCTTGAAATGTCCATTTATCTTGCTCTGTTATATTACTACCATTTACGGAACAGACTATCCCAGAATAAGGATTATTTTTTATAAGAAACCATTATTGTAGCAAGAAATAGCAATCATTACCTGTCGGAATAGAGAGCTCTTGCTAAAGAAATCCTCTGCTTCTGGCCACCAGACAGATTGACACCTCGTTCTCCAACTTCCGCACTGTCACCGCCAGGTAATGAATCTATGTCCACTCCAAGATCACAACACTGAATAACATCATAGTATCTGTAATAGTATAAGTTCAAAAACGTTGAAATTTAGAATTATTTATAACTACTGCCTTGGAATTCTTCTCTGGTAATCATTTTACATACTGATAAAAAAAAACCAAAAAAAAACCGTACCGCTGCAACCCATCGGGGTCAGAAGTCACAGGAGTCATTACTTAAGAACTTCTCCTTCTAATGAAAAACAGCTGACACCTGAGGTTTTGAGACAAGAAAGATGAATAAATAGTAAGACGTCGTTGATGAGACCTAGCTCTAGCCTTCTAATAAAAGTGATTTAACAATATTATAATGCAATTGGAAAAACCCCAATGCAAAGCCTTATGTTTCAAAATTCTCCAGTAAAACACACACTTACCAGTTGACATTTCGCCTATTCAGGCATTATCAAGACACAAAAAAAAGGTTATATAAATCACATCTTGAAGAAGGTGCACTACATCCCACAATCAACAGCCCAGACTCCAAACCTGAGACAGCACCCCATCACCAAGACGTTCAACATACAATTGAAAGGAAGGTAATACCAGGGAGGCATTAGGTTAGTTTTTATCAGGTTTGGAGCCTGTTTGGGCTGTTTATTGTGGGATGTTGTGCACCTTCTTCGAGATGTGATTTATATAACCTTTTCTTTGTATCTTGATAATGCCTGAATAGGCGAAACGTTGACCGGTAAGTATGTGTTTTACTGGAGAATTTTGAAACATAAGGCTTAGCATTGGGGTTTTTCCAATTGCATTATAATAAATATTAGTGTTTTTTTTTTTAGTTTTTGGCTCTATTTTAGTGATTTAACAATAAATAAGGGAAGTGATCCTTTTATAATACATTATTATTTTATAGAAAAAAAATGAGAGTGAACTAAATATTAGGATAGTTGCCAGACTTACACCTCTTTTTAGAAAATTGGGTATATCACTATCTCAACTCATTAGTATTTAAAGATCATATTTATAAAAATTATTCACTCAACTTACTGAAAAATACTGAGGACTGTTTATAATGTTAATAATTTGGGTCTGTTTCGGAAAACGCATGAAGATTACTTATTCGGTAATTATGATTACTTATGTGAAATAACTCGATTACGTTTGAGAAATTTAACATGTAACCTAATTATAAATCCTAATATGACCTGGAACAACAATTTATTCTGATTGCTGGAAGGCCTGTAAGGGGCTAAAGCAAATTGAAGGCATGAGGTATAAACATTATGTTGTTAACAATTAAAAAAATTTCATTGACTCAAACACAGGTGCTTATACCCAGAGGGTGGAATCACTTTGGGCTTTAGTCAAACGGAGAAACAAAAAAAATTGTGGAGCGAGTAGAAATATATTGGATTCATATTTATGCAAATTCATATAGAGGAGAAGGTATGAGAAAGAATATTTGCTCACTAAGATTTTAGAAAGCATTGCTTATTCAATTGGAATTGTTTTGTTTTGAGGTTATTTATAAATATACACATGTTTTGTTATGAGTATTTTATTTAGTAGCATAAATAACCGATATCTAAAAAATAATATGCATGCGTTTTCCGAAACAGACCCAATAATTTTAATTTATCAACGTATTCATATTAATTTTATTCTTGTTGTTATACCTCTGAGCCAATTTGGCCAGAGACATTAGTAGATGAAAAAAGGTTGAAAAATTAATATTTTGTCCACCTGCCAGCCATCATCTATAAAATAATAAGACAAAACAAATTACAATAATTCTGTTACATATTTACTTACTTCCGAGCTATAAATTTTTCTCCAAACAGAATGTTCTCACGAACAGTGGCATTGACAAGCCATGGCTGTTGAGAAACATAGGCGCAGGAACCTTCACGGCACAGCTTTCCTCTTGTCATGTATAGATGTCCGAGGATACTCGTGAGCAGCGATGTTTTCCCACTACCTACTGGACCACATACCCCAATTAAGCTTCCCTAAGAAAGAGAAAATAATTGTATATATATATATATATATATATATATATATATATATATATATATATATATATATATATATATATATATATATATATATATATAAGAAAATATTAGCATATGTAACAATAGATAAAAAATCCAATGAAGAAAATAAATATTATAACACTATCTTTATTTACATCAATCAATAATACATCAGGAAACCACATTTTGAAATATATAGATAATAAAAATCTAAAAAATGCATTAGATGTGCTCCATTTATTAAAAAATTAACCGTCAAAATTATGAGATAAAATGTGATTAAATCATTTTAACAATTATAATGTGTAAGGAAGAAAGTGGTCCGGGTTGAACCTCTCCATTTATGTCTCTCTCGTGAGAAGGGCGTCCAGGGAAGAAGACCTCTCCAGTTATTATCAATCGAGTACGACGCGTCCAGGGAAGAAGACCTTCCAGTTATTCATCCTTTTTCGAGTACAAGGTGTCCAGAAGACAGGATCTTCAAGTTGTTAAGAAGAACGGTATCATATATTGATTCGGAGGGAGTTTCAAGACAGAGATTGGTACATACATCTGTGAGTGTTTATTTGAATCATTTTACTTTGAGAATTGTGTTTGTAATTTAAAATTTGTTCTAGTTATCCCGACTTTAAAATTAATTATCATTGAACCACGGAGATTTCCTTTTAATCAAATATTGTTTTGTTTTCTTTGTAATAATTTAAATTTTGTAATAAAATAAAATTAACGTTGATTTTTAATTAACCAACTCTCCATAATATAATATTATATATCTTGAATTGTATTAAAATATTAAATTCTTAACAATATATATATATATAAGGTCAACTAATAATATTCACCATTATAACATATGTTTATAATCATTAATTAATTAATTACATTATATTTGTTTACATTTAAGAACAAAGGTAAACAAAATAATAATGTCATTATGTTTCAATTTTTCAATCCAAAAAATGTCTACAGTGGGTCTAAATCTGATATGATGATATTTTTTAAGTGGAGTTATGAAGTTTTGCCAGGGTGGCCCAAAACATCATTTGGGTCGTCCACCCCTGTTTTACACCATCATGAGGGTAGAGAAAAAAAAAATAACTGAAGTGCAGTATAAAAAACAGTACTAAAATAATTTAAAAACAGAAATAACCGGAATGATAACAGAATGAAATATAAACAGCAAAAGGTTAATGTATAAAATAATTTATGAAAAATTTAAAATATAACTTCTTGGTCTACTAATAGGTCGTTTAACAACTTGCTAATTTTTTATGAATGCACTCGTTATTAGGCGCAACAACTTTGCTAATCTATCTCAACCTCCCCTACGTTATTGCTTCAATTTTATTAACCGGGTGCATGCTATGCGATTCTGTTTTGTGTAATTTCCTAAATTTTCCAATGATATAATCCTTTTTTCCTACCACATTTATACAATGACAAATTTGCTACTCCTGCTACACCTTGCCATTAAAAAATCAATCATTTAGGGTTTAAAATAAAAATTACAAAACTTGTAATTATAGAAACATCACTCAGGAGAGCACAGCCGTTGACAAAGCAGCACTGGGTCGCTCACGACCCAGTGGGTCGGGGAGGAGGTTTAAGAGGTTGTTCATCCAAGAGTATTAATAACGACTATGAAGTTCATAAAATAATAAAACTAAATCATAAAATTAAAGAACAAAAAGAAGCACATTCCAAACTGACACTTTATTATTATTACTTATTATTTTTTATGACGAAGCAACAGCTAAGTACAATAGATATAATTTATGTATGAGATGAAAATAGTTGACTGGATGATCTAATGTGAAGGAGATAGTTGGGGGGTGCAGTCAATAAGAACACAGAATAAGTGAAGTACTTATATTATGTGCCGACGTTTCGACCTACACTGTAGGTCAAAACGTCGGCACATAATATAAGTTTATTACTTATTCGGTGTTCTTATTGACTGCACCCCCCAACTATCTCCTTCACATCAGATATAATTTATATTTTTTTAAATATTTAACCATGGTATGGCGTCTTTTTATGTTACATATAATATGTGAATAATCAAAATATTTCTCTCATTCAACTTCTGATTGATCTCTCGTGTGGGTGCATAAAAATAAAAAATCTAACACATTTCTGCAACCATAAAATAAGAATAAATTCAAAATGGCATACCTTAGGAGCATAAAAATTTATGTCGAAAAGAATTTCTTTGTAGCTGGAATTCAAAGAGTTTTTCTCCTCAACGTGGTTAAGTAAGTCAGTTTCGTTACTATTTCCTCTTTCTGTGCCTGAAGTTTTCTTTCTGGAAATATTGTTAAATACTTAAAATGGTTAAACATTATGAAAAAAAAGGTTCGGCAAACCACTTTTAATTTTTCTTGTGGAGAGCCAAGTATCTGGATTTGGCCCATTATAAAAGTTCATAAACAGCAAACAATAAATATCTCAAGAAAGAATAACTCCTATCCTCTAGTATGATTGTTCAAAATGTTATTCTCTTGAAATGTCATGAGCTAGTCAGATAAACATGTCAGATCATCTAAATCAGGGGTGCCCAACCTAAATTATGTTGCTAGTCACTTTGGAAAATCATCATAACTTTTCAGGCCGTATATAAAATTATATATTCCCAAATTACATCTAAACAAACTATATATATATTTTTTTAGAGTGAAAAATTTAATAATAATGAATTATTATTATTGTATTTACTATTTGACAGTTGATTTTTGAATATATGTACAGATGCACAAATAACATATTTTTTTCACTCCTCTAGCCATTATAAAATAAATATATTTTGAAAAAGTATCATGAATTTCATGAGTAAAAGTGTTCATGGTGAGCCGCATGCAGCAAGCGACCTGCAGGTTGGCCAACCCTGATCTAGATTGATCTGTAATATTGTAAAAATTAAAAAGCAAAATAAACATTTAACAAACTAAAATGTAATACTAACCCTTTCTTGATATTAGCAGCATTTGTGTTACTACTGTTCACGTAATAAGCAAATGTACCATCTGCAATACAAACGGATTGTGATTTGTCTACTGGTTTTGACAAGATAGTGGTATGTTCATTTAACAGCATAACACCCTGCAGAGTAAAATAGAAAATGATAATACAAAATAACTAAATAAGCCATATGTCAAGGACAAATATTATAACTATTCAAGCAAGTAGTTTATAAGAAGCAGTAAAAATTAATGCAATAAATATTATAAATTTTAAATATTAAGTTCAATTAATAAAATATATTTGAGATTGAGTAATAGTTAATGAAAAACAACCTTCTTTGCTCTAACCTTTAAACGTTGCAGAGCTAAATTGAAGTCTATAATACTTCGGAACGCTTCTTGAGCTAAAAGGAGTACTCTTCGTAGTAATTTGTTATACAGTGTAAGCACAGTAAATGCCTGAAAATTTTAGATTATTACAGAAAAAAAATCATAAACAAATTAAAACAAAAAAAATTG
The DNA here is from genome assembly GCA_037127475.1 of Arma custos. Classification (NCBI taxonomy): domain Eukaryota; kingdom Metazoa; phylum Arthropoda; class Insecta; order Hemiptera; family Pentatomidae; genus Arma; species Arma custos. The sequence goes on along the minus strand of CM073765.1, from coordinate 62,968,050 downwards.
TACCACTACAACCCATGAAAGGTCTGGGGTTCAGTACATGGTAGAGACAGTACTGTTTCTAGGACAACGGTTGTGCAGGGAGGTGATTTGTCCAAGATTACACTCAACCACCAGGTTTTTTCTGGAAGATTCTCTGATTCTTCTAATTATTTCATAGAGGACATTAGGCTCCAATTAAAAATAATAAAATTAATTTTATTGTATAAATTTATTATATAAGATTATTGTAAAATACCTGAGCGACAGTTAGCGTTCCGCTGACAATAATATGGATAAATAAAGTGAGGATTCCAGCTATTACAGGAGCGTTCGTTGACAGTGACAATGCAAAACTGTTACAGTAAGAAACTTTGTGGAGTAACAAAAGTTCTTTTTTACGAATTTCTGGAAAAATAGATACATTAAAATAAAGCATTTATTTAATTTTAAGTAATAATTAACATATATAATTTAACATAATTAATAGTAGAAAAAGAAACAAAATTATAAGTTATGCAAGCTTATATTCAGCATTTTCCTCTTAGACGGGCACCACTGATAAGATAGTCTAACTTCACATTTCGACGCTTGCACCTCTGTTTAGGAGTTTAGACTTTAAAATTGTTGAAGAAAAAAAAATTCAATTTTTTAAAAAAATGTTTGCTTAGTTTTCAAACAGTATATGTTTAGTCGACTAGGGGATCTACAAAAATTCAAATATATATATTGAAAATAAAATATATTGAGAAGATAAATCACCTGTTATTTTGTTGGTATATATCATCGCCCATGAATATAACTTAATAAACTTTATAGAGTTCAAAATTTCTGATAATACTGTCAACCTTTTATCAATCAAACTGAAAACTTTTCTCTTGAAGAAACCACTTAATCGAGAGAGAAAGTACTGAAAAAAGTAAAATAAAATTACAATTGATCAAATAATAGTAAAAAATAACATCTATTTCATATTGATTATTATTATTTAAAAACTACATAAGTATTAATGAATTAATGGTATCAGCTCTGGAGGTTCAGTTTCAACAAGTTACAACTCTTCTTAGATTCTTCTTCCGGGATGGACCGTGCCATGTTGGTGCTATTAACCAAGCTTTCACTCATCGTACTGTGAGCGTCTTCAGGGCTAGCCAGTTAATGAAGAGCGAGTGGTTGGCGTCAGTGTGTTTATACCTGGGAGGGGGTGGTTCAGATTGAAGTCGGCCTTTCCATTGGCTGGCCTGTACCTGTCGTGTTGTGTTCGGCTGTGTTCGATGGGGTGGGTTTCATCTGTGTGTGGGTAGTAAGGTAGAGTGTGGGTCTTTTGTTGGATGGCGGGATAACAGTTATAGCTGTTCATTCGTTTCCTTTTTAATATTCTCCAAATTACAAATTATCCTAATCTTTAACTAACTGCTAGGCTCAACAGCTTAGACCCTACCAGCGATTCTCCTCCATAACTCTTGGACCGTCGCCTTCTCTTTCCACCTTCTCACTCCCATGTTTCTCAGATCCTGGGAAACATGGGAGTGAGATCTATGTTCTTTACCCGATCTGGGTCTATGGTCTTTATGTAATCGATCCACCATAGACGCAGTCCTCCTCGTTTCCGCTTTCCTCCTGGTCTTCCATAGAGCATTTTCTAGAGAAGTCTGCTTGGCTTCATCCTTTCCATGTGCCCAAGCCATTTCATCACTAACATTTCAAAATAAAAATGATATATGTTTGTTGAAACGTTCATTTCTAGATGAAATGATTACCGAAATCTACATGTTTCATATAATTACATTCTCTTTTCCATACTTAAGCACAGGATAATTTGTGTTTTTGGATAATTTGGTAAATGAATAAAAAGTTAAACTTGTAACTGAACTGTTCTCAAGTGACAACAACCGGAATTGATACCAATTAATAATAACTAATTGAGTTTATATATTAAAAAATAATTATTCTCACTTGAATAGGATAAAATAAAAACATCGAACAAAGGCCTAAAATCGGCCATGGACCAAGGAGCCAGTATATGTATCCTATTCCGACTATCATACTGACTGGGCCAGTTCCGATCATCGGACCAAATAAAACTACGTCATGAAAGCGCTGGCCGTCATTGGAAAATATATTTATAAGCTAAAAAGTAAAACAAATAACAATTAAAAATTGAAAACATAACATAAAATGCTTAGATAGAATATACAGTTTTGAGCAAATCTATTACCTCTCCTATCGACTTGTCGCCAAAATGATGAAGCCTCATAATTTTATTAAACAGCATGCCCAAACAAGCAGCTCTTAAACGGGAAGCCGTTCTGGAACATAAAGGACCAATACGGAATACATTCTAGGATGTTCTGAGAACCTTAGAACTAAATTATTCAAATCCAATACCTGTCATGCTTCTTTCCTACCACACTTCTTTCAAGTTTTTTAAAGATGATAATTTTTTTTTCACTCAATATTATCACTATTATTATCACCAACAATTTTATTTTCACGATAATGTGATGTGTATAATTTTTTTTCCGAAGTGATTTATGTATAAATCCACTAGGCTAGTCGGGCGATGCTACAGTGGGGCTCCTAAATTTTGCCTATCCAGGTTTTATTAGTATAGGGTTCTTTAATGAGTACCTGACATCATACAGGCTGGGGACCCCATTTTACTCCCTCTTAAAAAATCTTAGGGATACCTGCCGGGCTGCGAACATGCAATCTTGGGGGCATAGGAGGTAGTTATGCTAACCACTACAACACAGGTGACCCCACAATGTGGTTCTTATAGAATACCTTCTTATTATAATTTTTTTTTTAAATATGGCCATTAAATTAAGATAAAATTATGTAAGTATTTAACCATTTTGTAGAAATTGTTTTATTTAATTTAAAATTATTTTACCATTATGTTAAATAATATTACCAATGTAAAAATGGAACAGAATGAGTATATAATAGAAAGAATAAATGAATAAGATATCCTACTAAAGAATAGAAATTTCCTTGAAACATAAAAAAGTATCGTGATAAATATTTAAAATTTACTTCACAAAAAATTACAGAGATTAAGTTAATAATTCTTCTATTCAAAAAATATCTAAAACAATCTAAAATAAATTTTTAATTTTAGGATTTTTCCTCATAGCCTATTAATAATGAAATGTAGTATAAGAAGTCTATACGGTTTATATTATGCCATTAATAATAAAACAAATATACATTTATTATCCTTACCGATAATTTTCTGTCCAAGCTATTGGATACAATACGTTTCTCGTTAATTCTGCTAGTACAAACAAGGATCCCCATTTAAAACCGGTCCAAAATGATTGCTCCTCAGATTCTGCATACTCCAATAAACTCCTCATGAAAAATACCTGAAAATTTACATAAATTGTAAGTCTTATTGCACTTTCTTTATTTCTCCCTATCAAAAATTAGCTTGAAACTTCAGGAATTCACATTCCAGTATATAGTCCCATTCCCAGGATCTTGAGTGCTTGTTTAAAATCATTTAGGATTTTGCTCCTCTAAAGCAACTGTTGTACAGAGAGGTGACTTAGACCATGCTCTAACAGCCAGGTATTCCTTCTGATTAAGAGTTATCTAGAGGATTATTCCCTGGCTGATGAGGGGAATAAATAATTTGTCTGCCATATACGCTATCGAACCCTGGACTATCAGATTACTTGCATAAATACCTTACACACTAACGGGTAGCTGTGTAGATAGAGTGTTGAGTTGCTAAGCTGAAGATTTGGGTTCCAATCCGGTAATAGGATGGGCCCTTAACTTAAACAGCTTTTAGTTCTGCCCATTTAATTTTTTTAATTTGCTATACAAAATTTAATGCTGAATAAAAGATTATATTGACAGGGTAAGGATAGAGATAGTTGGGGGTGCAGTCAATTAAAACACCATAATAAGTGCATACTTATTTATTGTGTGCCGACGTTTCAACCTACATTGTAGGTAATCTTCAGGGCTGTGAGAGAAAACAGACAAAACAAAATAACTATAAAATTACATTACAGTACCAAAAAAATAATAATGTAGGGTAACAGAAAAGTTGAACAAAATAGTGAAGGAATAATATGAATAAAACCATAGCCCTGAAGATGACCTACAATGTAGGTCGAAACGTCGGCACACAATAAATAAGTATGCACTTATTATGGTGTTTTAATTGACTGCACCCCCAACTATCTCTATCCTTACATTAGAATTGCCAGTCAACTAATTTCTTCTCTAAGATTATATTGACAGTTATTAGATCTTTGATACTAATAGACAAACTAATGTTCCCATGGGTATCTTTGAACGTTGGTAAATAAACAATGATTATTGATTGGATTGAGTGTTCACAAAGGTGACACCAGTGTTGATGACTAGTTACGATATTATTCTACCAATTTCTTTTCTGTTACTTGCCGATTTATGTGGTAGGTAAATTATCTAATCTGTTAACAGCCAGAGATGGACAACAGACCCTCCTGAGGCTCACCTAGCCTCTCCAGTGGGTACCCTTAACTAGAGGAAAGCATAGTGATTGAGTGCGATATCAGCTAAATGACCTACCTACACAACTGTTGTTCTAGAAACAGTACAGTCACTATGTACTCACTCCAAGACCAACCATGGGTTGTAGTGTTTATGGGTTTTTTAACTTCCTTCCTTAATTAAGAAGCCAAACTTATTATAGAACTAAGAAAATACATAAAAAAGTAATAAATTGTATAAAAAATAAATATATACTTACAACACTAACAAAGCCTATTAAAACACATATTATAAGCAGAGTAGAGGTAAATATAAATCTAGTCCTCATGAACTTCCAGGTGGCGCTGCTTAAAGAAGCGCGTTCTGGTCCCTTCTTCCTCAGCTCCTCGTTCCATAGCGCTTCAAGTCTGGAATTGGGGAAATATAAAATAAATACAAGTGATAAATGTTCTTATTTATAACACAAGGCCTCAAATCAAAAAGTTTCCTGCAAGCAATACATGTCTAAACCCAAACACACGCTAAAGATGAGCAGAGCTAAATATAAAGTTACATATTTTATTTTTATATTAATTGTTATAATTTTAAATATTTGTATTTTGAAGAATACAGAATTTCGAATCCCAGCCCTGGACATATCGTCCCTACCATTTCCAACAATCGAATGTGAAAATCGGTACTTTTGAGGAGAATTAAAAAAAAGCAGTTTCAAGGTTCAATAAAAATTAGTGCCTATAGTCAAACCAATGACATTCGTTTTATATTGTTTTTGTGACTGATAGATGCCTCTATATGAATTTTATATCAATTATCAATCCTAAAGCAACTGCTATAAGTAGAAAACGAAAACTGTGTTTTTTTCACATTCCCCTATATTATTGCTTCATTTATTATAACAATTAATAAAAAAATAAAATAAAATAAATTATAATAATACATAATGATGTAAGTCAACAAGATCCTAATTAAAGTAATGTTCAATGAACATTCTTCCCCTTGTATCACAAACACATCGCAAATTGCGAGAAAACAGGGGTATGGGATCAGTGAAGAGGATGGATTTGTCTGACCGAGGTACAAAGCAGGATAGCTCAGGTGGTAGAGCACCATGACGGAAACATGGGAGACCCAGGTTCGAATACCGGCCCTGGACATATCTTTTCTCTTCAAAATAAAAATATATAAAGTTATGTAGCGTTTCTATTTTATGCATAATACAATAATGAAATTAATTAATTAGCATTAATATCAATATTATTAAAAATTCTATCAAACAGTCATCAATTAATAAACTGATAAAAAGGTAACTATTCCGCAGGTTATCGCTTCAATTTGAGCTAAAAAGTTAAAAAAGTTTTAACGGTTTATTCTTTTCTTTTTTAATATTCTCCAAAAATACAAGTTATCGCGAGCTTTAAAATGGAAAAAATAAAGTAATTATGGAAAATTCAACATATGTATATATTATCTATGCATCAAAATGTTAGTTGAAACTTTCATTTCTTGATGAAATGATTATCGAAATATACGCATTTCCCATAATTACATTCTCTTTTCTATATTAAAGATTTTATGGATAACGAGTAGATTTTGGTAATAATTTCATCAAGAAATAAAAGTTTCAACTATCATTTTGATGTGTAGATAATATATGTTTGTTGAAACATTCATTTCTAGATGAAATGATTACCAAAATATACACATTTCCAATAATTACATTGTCTTTTCCATACTAAAGAGATCATGAAAACTTGTTTTAAGAAAAATACTAAAAGGGAAACGAATAAACAGTTAAAACTTGTAACTCAGTTTGAAGCAATAACCTGCGGAAGAGATACCATAAAAATATATTTTCAACTTGATCAACACACAAATCTCTACAAAATGATTTAAAATTATTTATTTGCAGTCCTAGTGAATAAGTTAAGTCGCATTTTGTCCAAAATGATTTATTTATACTGTGAGAAGCAAAATTGTTTCATTCTGTTATTACAACAGTGACTAAGTCAGGCCTTGGCTTGGAACGGTATAATTGTTTATATGTTATATTGCTTATATATACTCCATTTCAAGCCAAGGAGTAAAATAATAATGCACAAATTTCTTAAGAACAAGGAAATAAACATACCTTTGAGTGTTATAAACACAAGAATCTTGAGGGCAAGGATTCGGTACGTCATCTGTATCAAGACCTTTCTTATACGCCTTTGTCATATATTTCGTTAACCAATTGTAAGTAATATACTGCAAAAGTCCAGCGTTGCCAATACCGAGATAGTTGCTGTTTCTAAAAATAATTTAAACAATTTAATTTTAAATTATTTATATGCTTAGTTACCATTAATAAATATCTTCATGAAAATATTGAAAAAATTATTTTACAATAATAATCAATTGCCCTTTTTTTTTCTAGATATCTGATCCCTTTAATGAATTTATACGTTAGATAATATATTTTCTAAATTTGTTACCTCTTAAATGTAAATTACACAAATATATTACTGTTCTTTTTCTGGAAATCTTCTTTTGATCAATATTCATTTATATTTTGGATTTATCCATTTTTTGGTATAACAATGGAGGAAGATTAATTTTTTCAAATAAACAAAATTGAAGATTTCGCAGTTAGTTACAACAAATTCCTCTGATAGCATTGGTATGGCACCTTAAACTGATAACTTAATTGTACTCTGTAGTTGTACCAAAAGTAGATTTCACAATGATTCGTTACAAACAGTATGCGGCAGTTAAGTTAAAAAATGAGAAGACAAAATAAAGAAAAGAAAAACTGTAACTTACTTGTTTTTTCTTCTGAATGGATTAATATGTTTGAGAGCTGTATTATATTTAGACATTCCATGTCTTGATACGTAATTGTACGAAGCATTGTCATTTCTCGATTTAAAATAAGATGGCTCACATTCTTCTTTCAACCTGAATAATAATAAAACAGTAAATATTAAACAATATAAAAATGCATATTTTTGTATAATAATAGTAATATATATAATAATGTAGATATAATCAACACATACCCATCAGGATCTAAACTTTCTAAAACACTGTCTTCCGTCATTTACAATTATAATATTTTCAATACACTAATCTGGGGAGAAAAAATAATACTATTATAATTATGGAAATTAAATCATTATATATTATATTTATACATTATATTTAAATTATATTTATGCTTACACATACCTAGCTCATGAAAAGTATTTTAAACTAACTGAAGTTAGAGTTTATTCCCAATTTATTAAGCTTGCCCCTCTTCTCAACATTACGGAAATCTGAGGAAAAATAAAAATTATGAATTAAACATTAACAAAAGGCAAATCAGCTCTTAAATAACAAAACATGACTGCTTGGCTTAGTTAGTAATTACTAATAATAATTGTTCATGGAACATTAAGGTGAAAATATTATTTTTATAAATTAATTATTTTAAATTTTAATCAATTTTTTATTTAATATTTGTAATTTTTTCACATGAAGTCATTCTGAGGTACAAAAATATTATAAAAAATAGTTACTGCATCTTTATTGTCATCCTGGCATTATGCTTTGTTATTTTATTTTGTTTTTAAGTTTGAACATTGTTAAATTAATAAGTATAAATACATTTTATTCTTCATTTTCAATTAAATAAATTTATTATAGAAAATATCAAATTCAAAGATAAAAAGGATAAATTAAATATCTATTTAATGAATAAAAATTAACATAAATCTTTTTTGTTTCTTTATTAGATTCTAAAAGCATGACATTTTCATTAACGGCATTCCTGAAGGGTGCGTAACACCGTTAAAAACAATTAACTAAATGAAACCACATTAAAAAAATAATAAACTCAAAATAATAATCCCTTGCTTGTTAGAGATAACTTGGTAGCAAAATTATTGGACTGTTTATGATGGCATACTTTAAGGTCTTAAACAATGTTGCATCATTCAACAAAAATACTCAATATTTTATTTTTAAATAAATTCATAAGTTAATTTTTACACAGTAATTACTATTTTGTACATACATAGGAAAAAAATATTTATTCTAATCAAAATTCAAATTATTTAAATGGGCAGATGAATGAGAAACTGTATATCTGTAATAAGTAAACATACAGTTTATTTAAGTTGATAATAAATAAACATAAAATCAGCTATAAAACAAGGAAACGACAATGATAAAAGATATTTACAATACATTCAAACAAACAAAACATTATCTGTTTACTTGTTCAATTAGGTAAAAGTTAGTTTGGTTATTTTAACTATGTTTTACAAATTATTAAAAAAATAAAAAACTATCTAAACTGATAGTTTAGATACACAAAAAGCTAATTTTGGCTGATAATAAAGTATGTACATTAAAATAACTTTAAAGCAGGGAAATGACAACAAGGAAAGGTGTTTACATTTCACTCAAAAGAACAAAAAATTATCTTTTTATTATTCATGAGTTATGTGTCAGTTTGGTTAGATTAAATATGCTTATTAAATTTAGTTTAGTGCGTCATCCATTTTCTGATTATTTACTTACTGCTTACAGATTGTAAGATACTTTATATATAAAATGGATAGCTTTAATCTTTAAATTAAGGATGTTGTGCATGTTTCCAGCAATTGTTTTTAATTACGATATTAGTTTTTTATTTACTTATTAAACATAAAACCGTAGGAATTAAAACTTCTTTAAACAATTTATTATATTACAAACTGAAATTGAGGATAATGTTTTAAAAATATAATACAACTGAATAAGAAAATGTAGAGAATTCACTTCAAGTTCTTTTTGTACAAGATATTATTATTAGTGAGGATTGTAACTTGGGTAAATTTATCATAAAAATGTAAATCAAGTTGTTAGTAATTTGAAAGGTGATAAGACAAACCTGTAATCTCAATTGATAAGCAAATTTACTATGATTACAGCAATAATAAAAATGCCGGTAACACTATTCGATTATAATCATACACAACAGTTGAACATTTAAATAAGTGGTGGGGCGAATTTCGCGTAGCTTCGGATTCAACGATTCAAACCGATCTATCAGCTCTTCAATTGACAGCTCCTCTGATAAAGTAACTGCCACGAAAAAGGTGGGGGGATTTTATTCAAATTGAGATCTTAATTTATTTTATGAAATTGTGAAATACGTGATAATATTAAGGGAATTTCGGTGTAAACCAAACATTAAACATCTTTCCAAGAGATGAAAAAATTCTAATATTTAATCTTGAAATAAGATAGGACCGTTCTTAGTAACAGGGATGGTACGGAACGGTTACAATACGTATTAGCTCCAGCTGTTCCAGTTCCTCCAGCGTATCAGCTTCTCTGAAGCAAACAGTTCCGAATCGTAATAATCACTAATCCACATATGAATTATTCAATATATTAAATAAATCAATAAAATGGAAAAACAATAACGATTAACGGGTGCTTGTGACTTAGCCTGTACCCAGTGACTGTTATCCGCCATGGTTTATAACCTAAACATTAATAATTCTGATACTGATAACACCTACCTTCTTATTCAGATTAATGGAAATTGGAATATAGAAAATGTAGGAGCGACCAGTGGTCCAATGGTTAGCATAACAACGTACTAAGCCCATGATTGCGGGTTCGTAGCCCGGCAGGTGGCCCTAGCATTTTTTAAAGTGAGTAAAAAATCCCTGGTTATGTCGTCCTTCGGAAGGAACGTTAAACGGGAGTCTCGAGCCTATACAATGATAGGCAAAATTTAGAGCTCCCAATGTAGCATCGTCCGATTAGCCATAGCAGCAAAAAGTGGCGTTAAATAAACAAACAAAAATGTAACAATAAAACGCTAATCTTAGAGCCTTCTAGCCACGTTCTCTTCTTCTATAAATGTTTCCTCTACACTTTCGATGAAAACATCTTCATTTTTATCCTCGTCAAAATACATTTGGTGACCTATTTCACATAATTTTGTCTTTGGAATTATTCCGAACAGCTGACAGTATTTAACATCTTTTTCTTTTAGTACGGTTATTTCCAAAGTGTTATTCTCTTAATTTTAATTAGACAATAGCAAAAGGAATAAGACAAAAACACTCATAGCTCAAACGAGACGAGTGATTAGAAGAGGTTACACGAAATAAGGAGGTAGGTTTCGTGGGTTCCGGCTAGTACACAAGTACCGATTAACATAATTCGGACTGAAATACAGAAAAAATTATATCACGTTTACAAGAACAAAGTTTGGCTGTCAAATCAAATCGAACATTGAAAATATATTTACTATTTTCAATAAACACTAGTGTTAATCGATCTAGAAACTTTATTAGGCATTATAATACACATAATCAAATGAAATCATACCGAGAAATAAAACAATTGATTGACAGTTGTTTTCTACTCTTGAATATTTTGTACTGGCACAGAAAATAACAAATGACGATCAACCCTCTGATAATAAACATACATGTGATTACACAATTATCAAAATGCAATTGCAAAAAGAAAAGCCTGAAGTCTCTAAATGCTGGAAATTATTAACCAGTGAAAGTTTCGCCAGTTCAGACATTAACAGGACGTTCAACACAAAACAAATTTAAAAAAAACAATGATCAAATGCCGCACACCTCACATCAACAGTCAGACTCGTCAAGTTTAGTTTAGTTTGTTCATTTAACGTCCACTTTATGCTGCTATGGCTAATCGGACGATGCTACAGTGGGAGCTCTAAATTTTGCCTATTCAAGTTTAATTAGGGTAGGGATTTTTAACGATTACCTGAAATAGTACTGGCTCGAGACCCCCGTTTAACGTCCCTTCCGAAGGATGGCGTAACTAAGGATTTTTTTCTCCCTTAAAAATTCCTAGGGCCACCTGCCGGGCTAAGAACCCGCATCTTGGAATCAGACTCTCAAGCAGAGACAGCCTCTGTTTTTCAATTGCATTCTAATTAATCGTCGTCTTAGTGAGATGAAAACGTATCTACAAATTTTCCATTGTTTAAAAATTAATGAAATACTTTTTTATGAACCAAAACAGAAAACATGTCCAGGAAACGCTGACGTATGACCTTGGAACTGTATATTTGTCTGAACCCTATCAGTAATTTTAACTTAACACAACCTATATTATTAATTTTTAAAAAAATCTAATCTTCATATAAATTATACTTTCTTTAAAATAGAAGGTTATGTAATATGTGAACTTGTGCAATTTTCCTATTTCTTTTCTAGGAAAAGTTAATCGTGACAATGAAAAGAATTATTCAAAAAACAAAAGGAAAAAGGTCACTCTAACTCTATTATAACATGGTCTAAAAAAACCTTGCAAGGTTATCAAATTTTCATTAAATTATTATTTAAAAAAAAATTAGGATTTACTCCAATAAATACAGTTTTACTCAAAAATTAGTTCAATGAAAAGTTACACCATCACACTGAAAGATACGATATATCTTACACTCGGCCACTCATGATACCCAATTGAACATTAATTAAGATTTCGAATATTCATTACTAAACATACAATGTAAATATAAAGCATTTTCCAAACGACTCGAAAATGTTTAAAATATTATTTTTATACAGCGTTTTGATTCAATGGGCAAAAAGTAATAGACAGAAAATTTTGAAGAGACGGACACTGTCAGAGGTCTTTTCAAAAGATATCGATAGGAAAACTGAAAAAATAGGGAAAGGGAAAATGACGACTTTACAATTGTTATTTAGCCACCAAATGATGATGATATAAGCAGCAAACATGAAAAAAAAATGCATCACTACAACCCATGAAGGGTCTTGGGTTTAGTACATGGTAGTGACTACACTATTTTTGGGACAAAGGCAGATAGATGATTTGTCCCAGGTCACGCTCAACCACCAGGTTTTTCCAATTTCATAGAGGGTGGGTAAACTTCAGGAGGGTTCGTGGATGACAAAGATCCATCTGTGGCTGTTAACAGATTTGCCACAGCCGAAGTTGAACAAGGAACCTTCAGTAGTACCCAGCTTGCAGTCATCATAATAAGCCTCATCGCTATCACTCAAACATTGTTAAAAAATAATGTACCAAACAAAGTTCTCGCCATCTATGAGGAAGAAGTAAAGCCCCAAAACGGAACAAAAGTGATAAATTTCACTCTACAAGAAGAAGAGAAATCAACTTAAATGTAGTAGCTAGGGTGTGTTAGTCCTTCCGTTCCTTCCTAGGGTGGAGTCTACAACATTATCTCCAAAAAAATAGTTCTTTGCACGAAAGAAAATTGATATATACATATACCAAAAAGTGCAAAGCGAGGCTAAAAGACAAAATTAAGAAGTAGGAGTTTCTAATTATTTTTGATTGATCACAATACTATTATATCGTCGCTAATCACCTCAGCAGTCGAAGAGACGATAAAAAAAAAAACTATTACATCAATAAAGGAAGACTCAAGGGGAATAACGATGTTACTCACTTTTTTCTAAATATTCAGGACAGCGAATGATTATCGTTATTTTTATTAAAGTCCATGCAGAATTCTGGTCCTGTCAATCAGACACTTAAGATGTTTGAAGGGCACGAAGCCCAACTTGGAGAAGTCACCTAACCTCGATTTTCCCCAGGCACCGTCCGGATAAACTAGTTTTTCCTACTTACGAGCATTATTTTTCTGCCATTTGAATTCGTTTTTATACTGTTTTGATCACACTATTGGGTTCATCATCAAAAAATCCATTGGAAACCAATTTCGAGGGGAAAAAATCGAGTTACCTTGTTTTTCCTTTTTGGTCTTGAAATATGATTCAGTAACGAGTAACTCATGTTGTACTTTTTTCCTGAACTTTCATGTACAGCTTACCTTACTTTCTCGACCTCTTTGTATTTTCACCACTATTATCAAACCTCACTTTTACCTACCCTTTGTTTGTAAACTTCAGTGTCAAACATGCTTTTGTATGAGTGGTTGTAGCTGAGTTCAGTGTATTTATTAAAAATGTCGAATTTCCAACCTCCAAAGAAAGAGCGTACCGGTGATACCATCAGACCGTTTAAATTATAAGTGTCTTTTCTATATCTTTTTATATGGTTTGAGCCATTTATTAAACAACAAACCAACTAATTTTTAAATTATATCTTTACAGCCCATCAAATAGTCAGTTTAACTGGGATAAACTTTCAACGGAAAAGTATTATTGTAAGTTATTTTTTTTTTTTATATAGCATATTGTTCTTTATTCTCTCAATTATTATTATAAGTTTATATTTTAGGGTGTTGTGGAATTGACAATTGTTCCTCTTAAAGATAACTTGAGGATAATCAAACTGAATGCGAAGCAATGCCGTATCTATAGAGTTTCTTTGAATGACACTTATGAGGCACCTTTTCAGTACTTCGATCCTTTCTTAGACATTACACATGGTGATGAAAAAGAGTAAGTACTTCAATCATTTATTGTTAATTACAATGTTTAACTGAAAGATCTAATTTGAAATTTATATTTTAGTTAAAAAACAAGATAGAATGGCAATATTTTAAAAAGTTTGTTGTAAAGCTTTAAAGTAAAATGAATACATACATACTATAGGTTTATAATAGTTATATAGATTTTGATGCATATAGTAGTTATATAGTTTTTTGTTTACCATTTACATTTACATCCCCAATTAATAAGTCGTTAGGTTTTGTCCAAAATGAGTTTCTTGTAATTAGGAAGTGAAGTTATGATTTATATTGTATAAATGGATAAGTCATGACATGCATTGATATAGTTTTTTTGCTTATGTTATAATTCCATTTCAGGCAAAAAAAGTACAAAAGAAACCTCATTACGCTTCCTTAAGAGCAAGAAACTCTTTTTGGATAAAATTCAACTTAATCCCTTATTCCCTGGGGCTTCAAATATATTCTTAACAGCTTTTATTCTCTTTATTATTCTTTCTTCTTCACACCCTATACTTTTAATCTTTGCAAACTCTCCATAAATATAATTTTTTAATAAGCTCTTACATTAATCCCAAAGGCTATTGCTGAAGTTAACTCAATGGAAACTAAACAGAAAGCTAAGGTCCTGCCTACAACCCTATTTTTTTTTTGCTAAATGCCATGATGGGTAAAGTAGCTACTCCCATTTAAATAAGAAATTAGACTTTGAAGAAATTCAAAATCATTAGAAATCTCCATCATAACAATGGGCAGAAGAGTTTGCTTATCAGAAAATGCCGCAAAAGCTTCTATATTGAACCTAACCTGTATCTCATTCTCTATTTAAAAAAAAAAGTATTTTGAGTTGTGCTCCTTTCATTCTAAATATGCTCATTGCTATTTTTACATGAAATTGTTGTTTATTTCAAGGAGATCATTGGAACAATTCTCACCTGCTCACTATGCAGCAGCGGTGCAAACTGATCCCGATAACAATGGTGGTGAGTTGGTTGTTACCATTCCTCCCGAGGCATCAGGGATCATTAGTGAAGGAAGAAATCTTCGTGTAAGCGTCGAGTTCTCGTTAGAAAATCCTCAAGGCGGCGTCCATTTTGTCATTCCAGAAGGGGAAGGAACCTTAGCAGAGGTAAGATATGTTCATATAATTATTTCCTCTAATATCCTACAAATATATTAATATAATGCTTATAAGTATGAATTTCCTGTTCTGTTTGCTTTTAAAGGAGTATGAAAGGACATTAACATTAAT
The DNA here is from genome assembly GCA_037127475.1 of Arma custos. Lineage (NCBI taxonomy): Eukaryota > Metazoa > Arthropoda > Insecta > Hemiptera > Pentatomidae > Arma > Arma custos. Next base: position 62,952,919 of record CM073765.1, on the reverse strand, counting down.
TTAAATAAAATCGGAAGCAGTATGCTCTTAAATTATTATTTTAATTTTAATTGGTTTGTTTTTTTCAACATATAGAAATATTTCTCCTTTATTTTTCTTTTACTTAACTATCGATTTATTTATAGTTTAAATTAATCCATTTTTAGAAGTGCTAACAATAAGAGCTGCTAACGAAAAAATAAATATTAAAGGTGCTTTGGAAGTTTGACATTTAAACCCTGACAGACTATAATATGACACTACCTAGTTGCTAAAACAGACTATTTAATTTTTAAACAAGATAAAAAGTTTTATCAAAATCATTAGATCTGTCTTTTAGAAAATCAAAAAAATTAAATAGCTATTTTATATATACACACATATAAATATATATGTTTGTTAAGAGTTGTATATTTTTTTTTTTCTGAAAGACTGTTCCAAATATGTATATATATAGATCTGACAATAACTTCCCAGGCTTGTATCCTCTTTTAGTATGCGATGTTAGGTTTTACAAAATTTGGCTATCTAGAATCTGGGGACCTTAAAATGTATATTTTAGATTTTGAAAACTTAGATTAAAAATTTTGCTCGATTGCAATACTTTTCCTTGCTATGATATTTCATTTATCAGTTAAGGTGATAGTAAAAATTAAAATAAAATAGTAAAAGCTCATATATGATATTGATATTTTATCAGTAATATAAATATATTTAACATGATTTATAATTTTCATTCCAGCGAGGAGCTCACATGTTTACTTATTGCTACGAAAATTCTTCTCGCCTTTGGTTCCCTTGTGTTGATAGCTATGCAGAACCTTGCACATGGCGCCTCGAATTCACGGTCGACGAGAATATGACAGCAGTCTCTTGCGGCGATCTTATTGAAGTAGTCTTTACGCCTGATATGAGAAGGAAGACGTTCTATTATGGCCTTAGTATACCTGCTGCGGCTCCCAATATTGCGTTGGCAGTAGGGTAATGTTTATGCTACATTAATGTGTTATTATTATTATAAATATTTAATTTATTATGCTTATGATAATTTATAATTATGGCCCTAGCAACTGACCACCACCATCAAGTCTTTGTTATTTACTATTATTTCAATTAAATAAATATATTCTTTAAGGAACAGACTTGGTTTATTTCTGTTTTATTGTAGAATATTTATTACAGGAGATAATTATTCTTTTTAAGAATAGAAAAAAATAATTTATTGTAAATAGAATAGAACTTATTCTTATTTCTTAATTAGACCTCTGAATAAAAAAAACCAAGCTTTAATCACATCGCTAAGTATGTTTTTGAAGATCCATGATATAAATTAATAATAAACTTTCATAACTATTTTTTAATTAATTTTATGATATTCATATTAACTGCTGTTAATTGGCAGCAGTCAAACGAGATCAGTCAATGAGTGGAGAGGCAACTCTAACTCCTCAACATATTTATTTGACATGACTGTACATCACATGTCTGCTATAGTTTTATCATAAATAAAAGAAAACAATAGTTAATAAATAAATGGGAGTTTATAAATTCAATTAAAAAAAAACATAACCTTCATAAGAAACATGTTTTACTAACCTTTTTATTCATACACGAGTATTGCTTTTGGAATAGAGCTTTGATTGAGTTTGAGTTTACTTCTTCGATTATTATTGTATATCTAGCATTTGTTCTGTATATGTTTACATACATTTTTCCATTATTATATAGAATATTCATTTAAATATTTTCTCAATATCTTAGGCCCATGTTGGATAATTTGTTTTGATGAATTATTCGGTGTGCTATTAAAACAACACAAAAGATAAAAGACGAGTTCAAAGTCAATTTTTTTTTTTCATGGAATATTTAACTTAAAAAAGTTTTGTTGATGTATTTACACTAAAATAAAAAAAAAAATTAATAATTTATTGAAGAAATAAACAATTTATTAATTATGTTAATTGTTTCCCTTAGGCCTTTTGAAATCTTTGTGGATCCTTACATGCACGAGGTAACTCACTTCTGCCTTCCTGGTCTGATGGAAAACCTCAAAGTTTCTGCACGTTATATGCATGAGGCTTTTGAATTTTACGAAGAAACGCTTTCCAATCGCTATCCGTATTCATGTTATAAACAGGTTTTTGTCGATGAAATCGATTTGCCATCACATTCCTATGCAACAATGAGTATATTAAGGTATGTCATATTTCTATTTTTCAAAAAACTAACGTATACAATTATTCAATGTGTTCGATTAATATAAAAAATTACGACTGCATCCCCCTGACAATTTCAATCCACTATTTGAATTATCCAGTCAACTATTTACCACTTAACTATGTTTTCATGACTTTATTACAAATTGATGTGATTAATGTTTACAAGTATAGTTTAAACCATAAAAAAGGCTAGATTAAGCTGTAAAAATTATTCTGTACCTCAGAGGTAAACTATCGTAACTGACATTTTTCAAACTTTACAGGAGAGCAGTTTTAATGTTAAATTTTCCTTTTTATTGTTGTTCACGGTTTTCAATGATAATTAGAGGTCATCATTGATCTTGATGACCTCTAATTATAATTGAAAACCATGAACAACAATAAAAAGGAAAATTTAACATTAAAACTGCTCTCCTGTAAAGTTTGAAAAATGTCAGTTACGATAGTTTACCTCTGAGGTACAGTATTGTAACAGTTGGTGTAAGATGCAAAACTAGATGTCACAACTATTTTAAATGCTCTATAGCTGGCTATTAAAAATTAATGGATACTTCTGTTGGAGTCTGAAAATCTTAAACTTTTTTACATTTCAACATTTCCTATACTACACCCAAGTAAAAAAAAAATTAAAAATACAAGGTAAAATGTGGTTATCATGTTGTTAAAATCTTTCGTTTGTTTTTTAGCACGAATCTTCTTCATCCTGGTTCTGTAGTCGACCAGACCTACATCACTCGCACGACAATGGCCCAAGCAGTCGCAGAGCAGTTTTTTGGCTGCTTCATTTCGATGCAGAATTGGTCGGACGCTTGGCTTCCTAAAGGAATTGCTACTTATCTCACTGGCCTTTATTCAAAAAAATGTTTTGGTAGTAATGCATATAGGGAATGGATTCAACGGGTAATTTCATAATTATTAAATAGTTTTGTGTATTGGTGCATCCTCCGATCTAAAAAATCTTTTTTCAATATGAAGATTTCTTTGTAATTTTTTATTTATGGGTGTTTAAAATTTCTAGGAGTTACAAGATGTCGTAAAGTACGAGGAAGACTTTGGAGGGATAATAATGGATCCTAGCCAGCCACCGGCTCCGCTCCCGATAGCGGGGAACATGCCGGTAGCTCCATCAAAAGCTGTCGATCCAGGATTTTACTTCCCGATCAAGAACTTATACACAATATCCCCTCTGTACATGGAAACGATGAGGAAAAAAGCTCATTTAGTCATTAGGATGCTTGAGCACAGGATTGGCTATGAATTGCTTCTTCAAGTAAATAAATATCTACATAATTATAAGATATATAACTAGTAAATATAAACTATAAGATTAGTACAATATAAGCATAAGCATAAGAGAAGATAATATAAAATAAATATCTTAATAATTATTTATTATAAGAAAACTAAGATTTCATCTCTATCCTCCTCATTTTTTATTTAATATAATATTTATGTAGTTATAAAAAAAAAATTATAGTCTGAAAATTTAGTATAAGACCTGCATAGAATGTCGGCAGTGCATATGCCACGTCTGTTCCCTACTACTACTACATAGCTCGCTTTACTCTACTCACCCTTTATCCTTATCAAGGCTAGTTTGTTCTTATTGCAGTACCTTTGCATTACCCTATGCCATAAGAAAGTTAAAAGAAAAATTACTTCTGCTGTATTGCCAATCGCTTAAATTATTATTTTATCTGTTTCACTAGGTGCTAAACAAACATTTATCTCTGGCATCAAATGCTTCAGTATTAAAATCAGCTTCCGGACAGTGGTCGCATATGCTTATCAGCACTAACACTTTTGCCAAAGCGATATTCACCGTTACTGGTAAAGACATGGCCGTTTTTATTGATCAATGGGTTCGTACAGGCGGGCATGCTAAGTTTCATTTATCGTTCGTCTTCAACAGGAAAAGGTAGATATGATTTTTTATTAATTTATTTCCTAAACTACTTGCAATATATATATACTTTTTATAATACTTTACAATAATGTTTAGCATATACTTGATTGATCAACCCCCTTTGAACCCCTATTATATTAAAGGGGAAACCCTTGGAGTGGAATTATCCGAATTTCTTTCTTAAGGTATACACAGAACCTAACTACAAATTTCAAGATGCTAAGTTCCTGATTTACCTTTAATTATGTACTATAACGGGGGGGCACATGCCCCCGTGCCCCCACATAGATCATGGATAGGATATCAAAATAAATAGTTTCACTCATGTTCTTTCTGTTATTTTAACAACTATTATCATGTGATTTGCCTTTATTTATGTACAATAATGGATTCTCCACAGTACTTAAAATACTGCAGGGAGGGAACGTGCCCCACTGCACCCCCCCCCCCCCCATAAATCCGCGCTTGCTATAGCCTATGTGTTATTCTGATGTATAACCTATATTACTGTAAAGTTTCATCCAAATCTGTCCGGTAGTTTTTGCGTGAAAGAGAGACAAACATACAAACATTCACATTTATAATATTAGTAAGATTAGTAGGATATCAAAACAAATAGTTTCACTCATGTTCTTTCTGTTATTTTAACAACTATTATCATGTGATTTGCCTTTATTTATGTACAATAATGGATTCTCCACAGTACCTAAAATACTGTCAGGGGGAGGGCACGTGCCCCCTTGCACCCTCCCATAAATCCGCGCTTGCTATAGCCTATGTGTTATTATGATGTATAACCTATATTACTGTAAAGTTTCATCCAAATCCGTCCACTAGTTTTTGCGTGAAAGAGAGACAAACATACAAACATTCACATTTATAGTATTAGTAATATTGTAGCTTACTCTTTAATTTTTCTCACTAGTTATTTCATAATTTTTTTTACTCTCTGTATTTCTTTACATTATTATATCGTTATTTTCTGTTTCTTTTCCCAGCCCTGAAGATGGCCTACATCTTAGGCCGAAATGTTGGCACAATAAAATAAGTTTTGCTTATTTTGTGTAATATTTGACTGCGCCCCCTGCCCAATTCAATCCATCATTAAAATTATCCAGTCAACAATTTTCAACTTAAATTCAAAATAATAATCTACTTAAAATTAATTTCCTTTTAAAGCTTTGTTAAAAGGAACTTTGTTTATTTTTAAACAAAAAAGAAGGAAAAAAGTAGTGGAGTAAACCTCTTCACTGTTTATTGATATTACTCAGCGCAATATTATTTAATATAACTTTACAGCGTAAAAATAGCTCATTTCACATTAAATTAATAAACATTTTCAATTTTATTTTATTTTATTAAATGTTTATTACTAAATATTTACTTATTTTTAGAAATACCGTAGAACTTGAAATAAGACAAGATGCAGTATCTCAACGAGGGATCAGAAAATACGTCGGCCCTTTACTAGTCACAATTCAAGAGTTGGATGGTACTTTTAAGCATAACCTTCAGATCGAAGGAAACGTCGCGAAAGCTGATTTAACTTGTCACTCCAAGAGTCGTAGGAATAAAAAGAAGAAGATCCCGTTGTGCACGGGCGAAGAAGTGGATATGGATTTAACCGCTATGGAGTAAGTATTAGATATTTAAATATAATAAAAGAAATCAGCTGTTTTGATCTAGTTAGCAGTGGATATAGCACATGTCGTAAAACAAAATTATAGATAATAATGAAAATATATAAAACTAAAAGAAAGTGCTAAAAACAAAGAACATAGATGATTCTGTTCTAATTGTTACTTATTCCGTTTAAAAAAATTTAATTCTATAATTAAACTTTTCTTAGTTTTTTAATACATATTATTGCTCTATTTTATTGTAAAAATAAATGTCTAAGAGGATTTCGCTACAACTTCAAAATATTGAGAATTATAATCAACTCGGCTCATTCATCCATTGTAATGTCATAAAATAAATTTGTTTGACATTCTTCAGAAAAATTTATTTATGGATTAATTAGTTTGGATAATTTATTGCAACAAAAAAAAAATTAATTCATAGGTAAATTCTAGACCTGATATCGATACAAAAAATTTTTATAAATAGATTGTTAATGGATGACCAGTAAGAACAAAAATGCATTAACAAACACTGTTAAAATGGAATCACCCACTTAAATTTTATAAATTCACGATTGTTATATTTTTTATTCGATTATACGCTATTTTCCTTTTTATCATTTATAACGTTCTTTGATAGCCCTCTAATTTTTTTGCTTGTTGTTCATGTATCCCGTACATAGACCTGCGGCATATGATTTGGATTTCAATAAATAGGCTTTTTATTATTTCAGGACTTTATTTTTTATCTGAATTATTGACCGCCTTATCGTCCATGCAATTTATATAGTCAACCAATAATTGTATAATAAGCTATAATATACTAATATATAAGAATTAATAATGAAATGATTTTATTTTGACAGCTCAGATTCCCCCGTCCTTTGGATCAGGCTGGATCCCGATATGACGCTCATACGCTCTTGTAATATCGAACAGCCGGATTACCAATGGCAATACCAGCTGAGGCATGAGAGAGATGTAACTGCCCAGTTCGAAGCGATTCTGGCTTTAGAAAGGTTTCCAACACCTTCGACACGAATGGCGTTGACCGATACGATTGAAAATGATCAAACATACGTAAAAGTAAGGTGTGCAGCAGCTCACTGTTTGACAAAGGTAAATTTATAGATACAATTTTTTCAATTAAGTTAAAGTATAACAGTTCAGTGGATCACCAACGTATTTATAAAGTTTCAATTATGAGGGTGGTTTTTAGTGTAGTGCTTAGCATAACAACCTTCTATGGCCAATATCGTAGGTTTGTAGCCCAGCCAGTGGACCTAGGACTTTTAAATGGGAGTAAAAATTCTTGGTTATGCTGTCTTTCAGGAGGGACTCAAAATGAGCCTGTATGATATTAGGTATTTTTTAAAGATCGCTATCGTAGTTAAACTTGGATAGGTAAAATTCAGGTCTCCCACTGCAGTGTTGTTCGATTAGCCACAGCAGCATAAGTCAGGCAATAAGTAATAAAAATGTAACATCTAGTTCCTTAGTCAGCCTTTATTTATTTGTTTGTTTTTTTTTTAATGTCATTTTATGCTGTTATGGCTGATCGGATGATGCTACAGCGGGAGCCCTAAATTTTGCCTATCCAAGTTTAGTTAGGATAGAGATTTTAATGAGTACCTGACATCGCACAGGCTTGTGATCATCACTTCACGTCCCTTCTGAAGGATGGCGTAAGCAAGGATTTTTTATTATCTTTAAAATACTATACCTGTGGTCTAGTGGTTAGCCCTGCTGCTGGGCTAACCACTAGACCACAAGTGTCATGTTTTATTTTTTAAAATTAAATGCTAATACAATATAGGGATGTTGCTATAAACCATTAATATAATTGAATTTTGTTTAGGTTGCGAATTGTATGGTCACTAATTGGGCCGGACCTCCCGCTATGCTGGCTATATTTCGTAAACTATTTGGCTCCTTTTCCTGCCCGCACATAATCAAACAAAATAATTTTACCAATTTACAACATTATTTTCTGCAAAAAGTAAGTAAACCAAAGTTAAATGTACTTTTAACATTCTATTATAAAATTTTAAGTTCATAATGTAGAAAATTTTCTAAAAATATTTTTCTTTTAGACTATTCCTGTCGCAATGGCTGGTTTAAGAAACGCTCATGGGATATGCCCACCTGAAGTTATAAGATTCCTTCTCGACTTGTTCAAATATAATGATAATAGTAAGAACAAATTTTCTGATAATTATTATAGAGCAGCATTGATTGAAGCTCTTGGCGAAACGATAACACCTGTCATATCTGTTGTACATCACGGGTAAGAATGTGTACATTTTATTTGTTTAATTATAATTTCAGACCAATTTTTTCTTATTTTTATTAAATTTCAGTGGACTACAAAGTATTTTTAAAATATATCATAAGACGCATGCTTAAGATATCATAAACCTTGCCCCTTAATATAATTTCAAATATTACTTAGAAAATTAAAATTAATGAAAAATCAAGATCGTGTAGAAAGGCTCTGCAAGTATTCCTCTAACCTCTTAACCTATTTGTGGCAGGTGACTCACTTAAGACCATCACAATGATATTCACAGGTCACTGCAGAACAGCTACATGTTTAAACTTCGGCTGGTGATTAATCCATTTTGTCATTTCTGCCATACTGAGGATCAAACAACTTTTTGCATTATCTGTTTGTGTGATGGGTTCACTAGCCTAAGGTTCTTTGTGATGGGTTCACTAGCCTAAGGTTCTTTGTGATGGGTTCACTAGCCTAAGGTTCTTTGTGATGGGTTCACTAGCCTAAGGTTCTTTGTGATGGGTTCACTAGCCTAAGGTTCTTTGTGATGGGTTCACTAGCCTAAGGTTCTTTGTGATGGGTTCACTAGCCTAAGGTTCTTTGTGAGGGGTTCACTAGCCTAAGGTTCTTTGTGATGGGTTCACTAGCCTAAGGTTCTTTGTGATGGGTTCACTAGCCTAAGGTTCTTTGTGATGGGTTCACTAGCCTAAGGTTCTTTGCTTTTAGAATGGATCATGTCACTGATCCCAAGCAGATTGAACTACTCAATCCTAAAATATTAAGAAATTTGTATGATCTTCCAAAATCATGTTTTAAGGCATCTCTCACAAGTAGATTTGCACAATAGATAAACTCTGGTCACAGCGCATTCCATTCCTCTTAAAAAAACAAGGAAACAAATAGCCATTTGATACTCATTAACTTTATGCAGACATTTGTTGAGGTGACAAAACAATATGGAACCTTTATAACAGAGTAATACTGCACTTAGCATACCATCTGGTATCTGAACTATTTTATATTATTATATTTAGGTAGGATGCTATCGTTAAAACTCAACATATAGCACAATTACCGTAATTCAGAGTATATTAAATGAAATATTGTTACCTTATTGTTTGAGGATCTCTGTATTATTCACTGTATAAATTTGTCAAGTTAAAATATAGATGAACTTTCAGAACTGAAATTACTGCTGATTCCTTATCAACCGATACTAAATTGGTCTTAGAAGAAATTACAAGAAGCCTAAATATGGAAAAACTTTTGCCATGTTATAAGTTGACAGTGACTGTCGCTTGTCTCAGATCTATCAGGAAGTTACAGAAGTTCGGTCATTTACCGAGTACACCGCATTTATTTAAAACATATGCTGCTTATGGACAATTTATAGGTAATATATAACTATATTCTTCACCATTTTTTTTTTTATTCATTTATTTTATTATTTATTTATCATTTATTTAGTATATGTATGAAATATGCAGTAGCCAATTTCCTTCATTTAACTCAGAACACTTAGCACGCGATCAGCTAAATTTCTGTTTATACAAGATAAATATTTATATAAGTTAAATATTTTTTATAAGTTAAAAACATTATTTAAAAATAGTGTATTAATAGAACTAAATAATGGTATTTAGCTTAATTTAAAGTTTAGTAAACTTTAAACTAGTCTTGACTCATGCATCCTGATTAACCTGAATAATTATTACATCATTTCGATCACAGTCGATCCAATAATATTAACATAATTTCAGATGTGCGATTATGTGCTCTTGAAGCGTTGGTGGACTATACCGTAGTCGATGGGCAGTGGTCTGATTTGGAATATTTGCTAGACACAGCAGAAGAGGACCCGGATCCAGGCGTACGATTCGCATTAATTAGGATGTTGTCGGAAAACCCTCCATTCCAACGGCAAGCAATCAAGCACCAGCTCGACAAGGAAGAGCTTGTTCATAGGCTGTGGAAACTGTTCAAGTGAGTTAATAATAACAAGATAATTCATTCATTAAGTTTTTAGAAATAAATAAAACGATTGTGCAGTGAGGTGATTAGGCTGCGATCATACAAATCATCAGGTTTCTCCTCAAATAAGAGAATACAATCCAGGTGAGCCACAGGAGGTTCATCAGATCCCATACGGTGATAACAGAATAAATAATTTATCTGTCACAGTGAAATTCATACCTGGGACCCATAATGAAATTTTTTGTTGATCCATGTTATATTTTTCAATATTGCGTAACTATGTATATAAAAATATTGGAATGTAAAATTATATCTGTATCATTTATTACTAAATGGTACATGTGTATTAGCCGGTCTGCAGGGACTGATATCCACCACTGTTTATAATCTGAACAGTAATAATTCAGATACTGATGACATCTACCTTCTTATTCATATTAATGGAAGTTGAAATGTACAAAATGTAACAATGAAATGCTGATTCTAGAGCCTCCCCCCTAACCACATCCCTCTTGTTATATAAACGTTTTCCCAACACTTTCGGTGAAGACATCTCCATTTCTTTCCTTGTCAAAATCCATTTGAAATTATTCCAAACTTCTGCAAGTATTTCACAGGTTCTTCTTTTAAATAAGGCTATTCCTAAAGTGTTATTGTGTTCATTTTAAATAGGCAATAACAAAAGGAATAAGAAAAAAACACAAAATTAAATTTAATAAATAACATAGAAATTCAAATAGGCGTTAAACAGAATTAACAAGACAAAATCAACACAGAAAACAATTTAATAACGCACACACAGATACCTTAAATGAGAGGAGTGATAAAAAGAGGTTAAACTGACAGGGCTGTAGGTTTCACACAGACCGGCTGATAAACAAGTACCTTAAAATTCAACCATAAATGTGCCATATATTGTTTTAAATTTTGGTTTGTAAATTAACTATCTATATTTCACTATCGATTTAAAAAAAAAATCTTAATACACTAGAACTTCTCTAAAATGATTGGCTAATGACAAAGCATCTGCTTACGATAAAAAAAAAAATTAACTATAATTTTGATTAAAATTTAAAACTTCATAAGATATATAAAAATGAATTTGTTTATCTGCTTGAAACACAAATGACAAAAGATGACCCCTGTGGGCAGATAATAGGCTGAAAGGTTACACTCAAACAGGTTAGACTTTTCCCTCAATCTAATTTCAGAAGTGCACCTTGTCATGTACACCACCTTGATTAAAATATTTTTTGATTTATTTTACTTTCTTTCTGTCTCATAAGGATGGAGTTACAAGCCTAATAGTAAAGTGCCTTACTCAGAGTGATCTTGTTCCTCCTGCTGGTTTTTAATGTTAATTCTTAATTTGTTACTTGTTTCAGTTGCATGCTCTCCCACGATACGAGAATGAGATGCAGCTTCGTCGATCTATATTACACACTTTACGGTAAGAAGAGGCCATTATGTCTCCCGGCCACGGAAAGTTCCTTTGTTCCAAGAATCAAATCTAGTCCACCATTTGAGGTGATTAATATTTTCTCTATTTTTTACATGATTTCTATATTTATTATTTGAAATTACCATTTTTTTAAAATTTGGTTTATAATTTTTTTTAGGCAAAGGATTATTCTTCTATAATCAGTAACATGGGTAGTTTTAAACGCAAAGCTACTTCGCCTCCGATCAAAGAGGAAGTGGTTACTGATGATATGGGAGTTGTGACTGTCGAAGTCGTAGCTAAAGAAGAAAGCAAAAAAATGAAGGTAATTGGTATAATATTTTCTAAATCTCTATTTGTAAGCGGGGTTCTGTTTATTTTCTATTGTTGAGTGTTCAGTATGAATAATATTTTTACAAACTTAATTAAATTAAATTCTATCTGGTTCTTGAATGTGATTTTTTGGAACTTATGTAGATGGTCAATGATAAATTTTATTGGGGTTATAGTGGGTTCCGTTCATAATTATATTTATACGGTTTATGATTACTATTATCTTTGTTATCAGTTTTATATTTTGTTCCATTGAATTGAGTTAACATACATCAACAGCTATATTTTAATTAAGAGTAGTGTTGCTTTTAATAATCCAATTAATACAAATTTTCTAATTGAATTCAAAGTTTTGTAATTGTTAATTTTTTTTTAATCAATGGAATTTCAGTAATGAAATATAATTTATAATTATCTTTTTAATGTTAATAGCCAAACCAATATAAATTAAAAAAAACAAAGTCATGTTAATGAATGACACAGGATATAACAGACAACAAATATATATAAAAGTACCAATTTTATGGAAATTAAAAAATCATTAAAGTAGAATAAAATGTTAACTAATGTGAAAATATAAATTCTACATAATAATTATTTCTGCATATTCTGCTTTAGCTGACCGACAGCCTTATGCAAATAATATAACTTAAAATATTTAAGTTAAAATCTGCTACTACCAATATATTAATTCAGTTAAATATATTAAATAAAATATTTGTAGGTTGATAAAGGAGGACATTTAAAGTCAGAATATTTTTCCGACAATTCGGCTTCCTTACCTGGGATCGGTGGTTCTGTTGGACCAACTGGCTTCGAACCTGGAATGTTTAAAAAGGAGGAGTCAGTCAAATCCGAAGGTTCAACAAAGGTAAGGAATTTGTATTTTTTTTTTTTTTTTTTTTTTTGTTATCTATAAATACTTTTTAAGCCTTGATCATAATTTTTTATTTTAATGTTTGTTAAGTCTTTTAAGCATAGATATATGTAATTATCAATTGGTAAATCTGTGAGGCTGAATTACCTCTTTTTAAATAATTTTCTTGTGTGAATAGAAATGATTTTATAGTTTAATTTCTTTTTTGGTAATTATTTATTCTTCCTTTTTCCAGAGTAAAAAGAAAAAGAAGGACAAGAAGAAGCACAAACACAAACATAAACATAAGCACGAACATAAACACAGCAAAGACAAGGACAAAGACAAAAGTAAGGATAAGGATAAAGATAAAGATAAGGATAAAGAAAAGGATAAAGATAAAGACAAAGAAAAGGAGAAAGAAAAGGAAAAGGAAAAATCTAAAATAAAAGTTAAAGAAGAAACGCTTAGCTCTGACAGTTCGTCCCCTAGCCCTGGGCCATCCACTTTAGACATGTTTGCTTACTAACTGAAGTAGAAGAAGAAAAAATACTGTAAATAAGATAATGTATTATGTCTATAATAATGTATTATGTCTATAATAATGTATTATGTCTATAATAATGTATTTTGTATAGGAAATTATTATTTATGTTCAATGATATCATTTTATGAAATTGTTTTCTTAGATTTTATAAAGATATTTTATATTTTAAAATATTAAACAAAAGGACATATTTTTGTTAAACAAAAAAATATAATCCTTAAATTGTTATATCACTTTTTTTGATACCCCAAGTAACTTTTGCACCGCTCAGTATTAAAATTCATATGACAAGATTTTTTTCCTATGAGATTAAGCAAAAATAAAGAGGAATATCCTCTATTTAATAAATTAAGATAAATTAAATTATGAATCATGAAGATAGGCCCAACAATTTTGTGTCTAATGAAATTATGACCAAAGAGATCTTGTAACCTAAGTGGGCATAGACTAATGCTAAGTGTTTGTAAAAACAAACTTGTGCAGTTATATACAGTATGGTTTTTGTTGCATAAAACCAGAAATTGTTATGATTGAGAATGACTTGTGGTCGAAACGGTTAAGATTTGATAAATGAAGAATTTATTTGACTGGATAATGGTTTTTTCTATCTTAATTTATGAAAATTTGAAGTAATTTAGTCCAGTGATATACATCAAATTTTAAAATAATACTAGCTGAACCGGCCATGCGTTGCTGGGGATGAGCATGCAACATATAATTGTCCATGGGAGAAACATGGATGTTCTAGGTCCAAACCACAAATGGACATTGTCTGACCTTGAGACTTGTTGATGGTCATAGCAAAAGCCAAGCTTATATCAAATTGAAGTCTTTTGAACGGTAGTATGGGTTCTGATAGTATCATTGGAATACGTGGCTACAGGACGACTTCTTCTTTAAAAATTCCAGTCAACATTGCTGCTTCCATAACATTCCCGGTGATATTTTTGATGACCAAATGTGTAAGATTCTATAATTGGTGGATTCAAATTAAGATCAATAATAATGGCCGACACTTACCACTTAGGAGTATAAAAAATAGTTAACATCCTATTCTCAGACCTACTGAATATAGACACAAAATTTCATAAGAATCGGTCAAGTCTTTTCAGAGGAGTTTTGTTACAAACTCTGTGACACGACAATTTTATATATTAGATAGATGTAAAAACAATTAAAACATACCAATGAAATTGAATTTATAAATGTACAAAAATATGATATATGAAAAACTTTAAAAAGCTTACGGTTCGTCCAAAAGGTGAAGAAATATAAAAGCAACAATCGGAAATAACAAAATGTCAAAAGCAAATTTTAGTCATGACGGAAGTATGTGATTTTGATTGTAACCAGAAATTATTTATAAAATATTCAATTTTTAATACAAGTGAGTATCAATGGTAGAATTTGTAAAAGAAAAATATCTACACGTAATTTTATAAGCATTCTTCTTATGAAAATAGACTATTTTAGTGATTAAATACAAGATAAATTGTTACATCAGTTTATGAAATATATCAGCTGGCATGTTCCATCAACACAATAATAATAATAATAATAATATAGAATAACTTACATATCTTACTGCCAATCCAAAATGTCTTCCAGTATAAAATTCTTATCTCAAGCAGCAGCTCTTCTATAAAAATAAAATTAAGCTTCATTCAGGACAAATATTCATCATCAACTTGACAAATTTTGGAAGAAAGTAAATACATATTGTAACCCCTTATTATTTTAAAACCAGTTTTACTCAATAATGACTTATTGCAATTGAAAGTCATATCAATAATATGTACAGAGGCAAATGTCTATACGGGCTAACTAAATTTGATTTTAATAATAAATAACTTAAAAAGCTAAGTTTTTTAGAAAACAAAACTTAAAATGTTTTTACAAAACCGTGCATCTTTCATTTTCCAGTTCTTCGAATCAATTGTTTCTTTATAATTTGTAAGATAAACCGATAATTTCAAATTTTTATTTTTAAACCTCAAGTATTTTTTAAAAATATAGCACTAAATTGTATTTAATGCCCAAATTATTTCTTCTCATTTAATTAAAGTTATTACAATTTTAAATAGTTTAATTATATTTTTTATAACTGATTCTAAAACTAATTCGATAAATCTGTACTCTGGAGGTAAAGGACAGTTAGTTACATTGTATTTCCTGCAGATAGCCAATTTTCCATTTGAAATATTAAAATTTGTTTTTTATTTACTTATAAGAAACATCTGAAAGAAAATTGTTATATTGAAATTATTGATCATAGTATTTATTTATGACAATTTACCTAAAATAATACCTATTTTGTGAACATGGTGTCCTATACCTCAGGAGTACAGAAATATTTAATGCTACAGTTCAGTAATATGCGTTGTCTTAATAATAAATCAATTACAGATCATTAAATATCAAAATTCATAATTACACTAATAAAGAATATTAAATATTATGAATACGCAAATCATAATTTGGTAAATAATTAATTACTTAATCGGTCGTCATATATAAGCTTCAATATTTTCATTTGTTGATATGATGAAAATGTATTTTAATTTATCATTCGAAGTTTTATCAGCTTTCATTTCATTTAGACAGATAATTGTTTCAATAAATCAAACTTTTTTCGTGAAATGAAAAGCAACACATATAAAAAGATTATTTATAAGTATTTTTAAAAAAAAAACTAAAAATTGTTAATTTATATTTTATAAGTAATGATTAAAATATTTCTTGTTTTGCGTGACTATTGATGGCAACACTGATTACTATTGGGTAGGCGTCGTTGAACAAGGTTATAATACTTTAGTCGGCACGTTGTTGTGAGTGTTGGTTAATTGTTAAAAATGGTGTCTTTAAATCCGATTAGGATACTTAAACATGAAGCCGAAGAGGAGAAGGCTGAAATGGCTAGAATGTCCAATTTCATCGGCGCGATTGCTGTAGGCGATTTAGTGAAAAGCACCCTTGGTCCGAAAGGTATGGATAAAATTCTCGTATCCTACGGACGAAACCGTGGTAACATTGAAGTTACAAATGATGGAGCTACTATCTTAAAATCTGTAGGTTTTGACAACCCAGCTGCTAAGATTCTTGTCAACATGTCTAAAGTTCAAGACGACGAAGTTGGAGATGGAACAACCTCCGTTACAGTTTTGGCCGCTGAACTCCTCAGAGAAGCCGAAAGATTGATCGAAAGAAAAATCCATCCTCAGACAATAATTGGTGGATATCGTCGTGCAACCAATGTAGCACTAGCAGCATTAGATAAATGTGCTGTTGATAATAGTAGCAATGATAAGGAGTTCACAGAAGATTTGCTCAAAATCGCTCGCACATCATTGAGTTCCAAAATTTTGAATTTGCATACTGAAAAATTTAGTCAATTGGCAGTAGATGCAGTTCTTCGCTTGAAAGGATCAGGAAATTTGAGCGCGATTCAGATCATAAAAAAAACAGGTGGCTCATTAGATGATTCATTTTTGGATGATGGTTTCCTCCTGGACAAGAAAGTTGGCCAGTTCCAACCTAAGAGAATTGAAAATGCAAGAATTCTTATCGCAAATACTCCTCTCGATACAGATAAAATCAAAGTTTTCGGTTCGAGAATTCGTGTTGACTCTTTAGCCAAAGTTGCTGATTTGGAATTAGCTGAAAAAGAAAAAATGAAGGAAAAAATTGACAGAATCATAAGCCACAAATGTAATGTGTTTATAAACCGCCAGCTGATTTATAATTATCCCGAACAACTGTTTGCTGATGCTGGAATAATGGCAATCGAACATGCTGATTTCGATGGTATTGAGCGCCTAGCACTAGTCACCGGCGGTGAAATCGTTTCTACATTCGACACACCAGAGCTTGTCAAATTGGGTGAATGTGATTTGATCGAAGAAATCATGATTGGTGAAGATAAATTATTGAGATTCAGTGGGGTGAAGTTGGGAGAGGCTTGCAGTATTGTTATCAGAGGTGCAACACAGCAAATCGTTGATGAAGCTGAACGGTCTCTGCACGACGCTTTGTGCGTCCTCGTTACCACAGTAAGGGATAAGAAGACAGTTTATGGTGGAGGTTGTTCAGAAATAATTATGGCTAGTGCTGTAAGCGATGATGCCATCGTTGTCACAGGGAAAGAAGCAGTCGCTATGGAATCCTTTGCCAAGGCTTTGCTAGAGTTGCCAATGACCATTTCAGATAATGGTGGATTCGATTCCGCATATCTAGTTACAGCATTGAGGGCGGCACACAATAAAGGTCAGATTACTTATGGTTTGGATATGAAGAATGGTGGAGTGGCATGCATGAAGGAAATGGGAATAGTCGAATCCCATTCTGTTAAACGTCAAATGCTTCTGTCTGCTTCTGAAGCGACCGAAGTCATATTGAGAGTGGATGACATCCTGAAAGCAGCACCTCGCAGGCGAACCGAAGATCGAGGATACTGTTAAATTGTTTTCACAATTATTTTTTTCTCTTGTTCTGAACTTTCTTTAATACTCCAAATCACTTTTTGAATTAATCAGCATTATTTAATTTTCTTATTTCCTCGCTAATAATTTCATTTTTTAATAAACATGCTTTAATAAATACTTTTTTAATATTGAGTTGTTATGTGTTTTTCCTATTATTTTAATTTTAATAAAATAAAAAAACTTATGATTGGAGCTTCTCAAAAAATATTTCTTTTGAGCTTAAAACTTTGAAGAAGGTAATAAACAAATATGGAGTATGATGGTTTACACTTTAAAGATATTTATTTATAACGTTGACCAATAGATTAGCAATTTGTACAATATTTGAATACAATACCCATTCATAATTTTTTTTATGGAGTTTCCCCAAATTTGAGATTTTCTCCAACTTATAAATTTGGTTAAATAATTTTATTAATAAAATAAGGGGGAAAATTTAAAGGAATGTTCGATTATTGGTATATCTTTTTTTGCATGTCCTTATAATTATATTTTGCATAACCTGTGTTCCAAATTATGCTCATAATGCAGCATAGAACTCAAACTTGTTTATAATTTAAATTTATTTATTTCCAAATTTGTTTTTTATTTTCTTAGCACATAGTTCAAACTGTGGTTGATTTCATCTAGAATTGTTCTATCTCGATACATAATGTATTAAAGACTTCATACACCATAAATATAGAAATCAGTCAATATTTTGACTATTATAAAGTTGGCTGAAATAAAAACTATTTGAGTTTTATTGAAGCTCCTTTAATATTATTGAATTAATACAGATATGGGTATATTGGGTAATATTTGATCAGTCATTAATGTCAGAGATGGTCCATGCAATTGAAAACTGGGTTTTCATTTCATTTAATCGGTTTTTATAAAACATTTACTTGGGAAAAAATTTGAATTTTGGATTTGAAGGATAATACAAATAAAAACAATATATTATTATAATAAATTTTATACCTTTTTTTTATGCTTTTCTCTCATTACAAAACAATTTTTTGCTAGGAAAGAATAAAAAAAGAAAATCAAGTTATTTTAAGATTTTGTTTAGGGTAAGAGAAATAAAACCGTTTTCCAGTTGTTGTTTATTCATTAATTTTCACTCTTTAGAGACGTTTCGACACCATGGTGTTATTCTCAATCTTTTCTTCTCCTGCATCTTTTAACTTTAATAAATAAATTAACAATAATTACAATACTATAAATAATTTCACATAAATGTCCAAAGATAACACACTATAAGTATAAATACCTGGAAAGTCATACTTTTAAAAATTCTTAGGAGATCATTAGTCCTCCATGGTCAATAAATAATATTGCATTACAAAACCAAATTTTGATCTTTGAGCCATCAGATCCTTTTTCTCATTTCTATGAATCATTAGACTTTAGTATAAAATAATAAATTATGTTCTAACAGCACATCAACGAAAATAATACAAAGTAAAAAATTATTTTTTTTAAATTTAATTTATTTATTTTTTTTTTTAATGCAAACGTTTATTTATTATTATTTTTATTTTTTATATATATAATTTTAAAAAATATTTTATCAAATCAATTAATTAATTATGAAATATATGGAAAATTATTTATTTTTTAAAGATCTACTATTAGGTTATATGGTCAGGTTATTATAATTATTATCTGATTTGTTTTCAAAGTATAAGGCATCTTATGATCTATTATTTTTTAATTTCAAAATTATGGATGAATATAATTTACTGATTTCTCCTGCTTCTTTTCTATAATTTACAGCATTTTCCAATTTATCATTTATGAATAAAGCCTCTAATTATTTTAAGATGGATAAACCAGTTTATAGCTATGTTAATGATTTACATAATATTGATACAACAATACAGCCAGGTGTGAGGGAAACCTAATAGTATTGATCAAATAATATTCTTAGTCTGGGCTCATTTCTTTTATTTAATTATTCTCATGATGATCTATGATCCACATTTACTATCAAGTTTTGAGAATTTATATTTTTTTAAATAAATTTTTGGAGAAGAAAATGGTCAAGGTTGAGGACAAAATATAATTCTTTTTATTGTGAAACTATTTATTAGAAAAATGACTTTTGGACTCATGCTAAAGATATTCAGGGCTTAGTGGTAACAAATAGTTATATCAATAATATAATTTTTATGTCAGTCTAGCTCTCAGGTAATATAGTTAACATATTTTTTTATTATCACAAAAATTGTCTCCCTAATTTAGGGTTGAGCTAGAAAGTAAAAAATTTGGTTTATGCATTCATATTATGAAGTACTAAAATAAAAAATAATTATGAGCTAATAATTTTGTAGAAGAAAATGCTCTAATAATTACTTTAGAGAAATGTGTACTGATGGTGAGGCTAAACATGAAATGTATAAAGATTTCTATATAATACATCATGAATAACTTTTTATTGGTATGTTTGAAATCAGTTACAATTGAAAATGAACATGTAGTTATGCTAGAGCTACATAATCAATTAAAAACAATAGAAAAGTATATAGATAGAAAGAATGAATGAGGAAAGTATAAATTAGAAATAAAACATACCAGATGGATGAGAGATAAGAGAAACTAAAGTATTAAATTGAACAGGATCTGAAGGAACCATTTTTTCAGTGTTACCAACTTACTAATTAATAATTAGTACTTGTTATTTAACATCAATTTTATGATAAATAGTACTTAATATTTAATATTATAATAATTTATATTAGTTATAAGTTTAATTACAAACATTAATTGACAAAATTCCAATTATTTATCAATTTTTCATCAAACATTTTATAATTTATGTTTTTTGTATATATTATAACTTTTGTTCATTGTATTTCATTATTTCCATTGCTGCCTATATAACCGCCATCTTTTCTTTCACTCCATTGTTGATGTTATTATTCTGTTTTGTTTTATTCTCAGCCCCGATGATTGCCTAAAAATTAGGCCAAAACATTGGCCTAAAAATAAAACAAGTTTTACTTATTCGTGTAAAATTCATTGACTGCATTCCCCAAACAAAATGTTTGGATAAAAAACAATTTTTTTATGTTTTCTGTGCAGTTTGCTACATGGCCCTTACACTTTTTTAAATAAAAAAATATCAATATGATTAGATATGGGACATTTCCTTTACTCCAAATTCCCAATGAACAAATTTTGTAACAATTAGCAATTATTTGTACTTAAAGGTTTATTGGCAGCTGGAACTTCATCTTAGTAAATAAAATTAAGAATATTGAATGCTTCAGTTTATATGTTTCATAATCAAACAGATCTAAGTGAAAATGGTCTTTGATTATGGAGTCCAATAAATATCATTTATTCAAAATTAAGATTAGAATTCTAAAGTTTTTTTTTTGTTCATTATCTTGAGCTAAATGAGATAGTAACTATGACAACCATGTAAACTAAAGCAAATCAGTATTACTTTATAAATATATTAAAAGGTTTTCTTAAAATGACCATAGAACTAGTCTATTTGGATAATTTGCTTGGCGAATTAAAACATTTGTAATATTACATGAAATTATCATATAATTCATTCCCCATTTCCTGCTAACTTCTAATATTCACCACATTTCTTCCCAATCATCATTCATTCAAATTTTTTATTTTCAAACACCGTTCTGTTCTCTTTATTTAGATATATACTTTCTAGTCATGAAATTTTTATTGTTTCATGATAATGCTCCAATTCAGGTATTGAAGCCATTACTTTTATCATTTCTTTTAATTATATTTTCTCTTGGATTATCCTTATTCCTTATTAAGTTTCTTTGGAAACATTTATTTTCCATTAATAATTATAATATTAGAAATAACAAACACTCACTCACTCCTTGGCACTACGGTCCTACAAGGACCCAGGCCTCATCCACCACTGCCTGCCAATCATTTCGGTCCCTTGCAAGTCTTCTCCAATGTCTGATTCCCAGCTGGTGAAGATCGACCTCCACATCATCTTACCATCACGCTTCCCAAACAACAGTCTTCTGGGCATTCTTGTTTCCAGCATCCTCATCACATGGCCCAACCATCTCAATCTACCTCTTTTTAGGAAAGAAACTAAGTCTGGCTCTCCGTGAAGTTGTCGGAGTTCTGCATTGTTACGGATCCACCATGTTCCCTGGTCATAGATGGGTCCGTAAATCCACCACAGTATTTTCCTCTCTCAGACATTCACCATTCTTTCTGCTTTTTTACTCTGGACCCAACTTTCACAACCATATGTCGCTATTGGCCTGACAATGGTTTTATATAAGGTGATCTTGGCCCTTTTTGACAATTGCCCAGTTTTAAGAGCCTTTTGCATAGCATAGTAACAACCCAAAACTCTTCTTGAGTAAGTTTTTTTTTCATTATAGACCTAGTCCCTTAAAATATGTAGTTCGATTAAACAATCATATCTAAAATTTTTCACCATCACAATACTCTCCTCAACTATTTATTTCATACAAACATTAGTGAAAGTAAACATATTCTAACATGCTGTGATCATATAGGGATAATTTGTTAATGATAAAAAAAAAAAAAGAAGAAATCATATAGATATTTAAAAAAACAATTTTATTTTTAATAAACTTTGTATTAAGAGAAAAGTGAGAATGCACAACACACATAATTGGCACAAAGAACTATTCTTTACAAAAGCAATACATAAAGTATTTTATTTATTTATTAATAAGATATCAATTTAAATCATTATAGAAATATACGAATAACAATATGAAATTTATTTATGTATTTAGAACAAGAATATTACTTAATAGAAAGAGTAAACTTTGTTATCTAAAATAATGCTAAAGATTTATCTAATATTAAGATTATTTATAACAATATCGATCAGTCATGCTAATATATTTATTTATATATATAAAGAATTTATATTGCTTTGTTCGAATTTCATAAATAATACATTTATAAATACAATAAAATTATGCTTAATAATAAGAAAAGACAATAAACCTTATCGATACATAAATGGATGTATATGTTGAGGGTACAACGTAGAATCTGGCACCAAAGTATATGAAAGGGCTAAATTGATCAATAAGTATTTTTGCCATGTTGAAAAAAAAAATTAAATTAAAAAATGAACTAAACACGTCCTATTTTAGAAATAAATAAAAATTGCTAAAACTATCTTAACATATTATCCGTAAATAAACAACTTCAGGAAGAGTCTTTTAATATTGTTAAATTTTAAATATTGTTATTGCACATTTGTCTAACGATAATCTTTGTTATTGCAATACATTAGACTCTTCCGTATCCAGAGAACTGAAGATGTGTCTATACATAAAAAAAAAAATCCTCTTCGAAAAAAAAACCAGCTTCCAGTCAATTTACTTTATTCTTTCATAAACAAGACGTTTCGGCAACTTAAATGCCATTTTCAATATTAAAATACATCAACATCCTAAACATAACTTTACATAGAAATAGAGTCTAGTACATTAGATAAGAAAAAAAAATCCTTGAGCTAATGAAAAACTGAAATAAATATGTGTTTTTTGTAATATGTTTGTATAAAAAACTTCTTTTTAAAATAAGAATTCCAGATCAGACAAGACGAAACTACAGTGAAAGTTATAATTTAATAAATCTATTATTAATTTAAACATTTTTCTTCCTCAATAGGGATTCCAAGCATTTATTATGCATGCACCCACACATTAGAGCATTGATTATCCAAACTAATGTCGTCTGCTATGGTTCGGTTAATAGATTTATGTTTTGCAATAAAAAATCTTTATTTTATTGTTTAGAACATAAGTTAAAATACATGTACATAGTTAAAAAAATAAACATCAATAAAAATATTTAGGTAAATATCAAGTATTATCAAGGTTTTGACACAAAGATAGTTGTAATATTTGTTTGGTTCCATCTTGACTTCCTCTTCCTTGTAGCTAAGTCTCTAATTCTTTTAAATATAGTAGCAAGTGTTAAGTAAGAGTTGTAGGAATTCAAATTTTAAAGAAAATAGGCTTCAAACTTATTCTCTAGAAATAATGATGACCCAGCCTTGTATTTTTCGCAAGAAGCCATTTCCGATAATCGATGCTCTACTGTGTATATAGAATGTCTTTTAGCTTTTATGTTCACCTTAAGTTTTTAGCCTAAAATTCTAATAGGTTCAATTCCGTATTAAAGACTTCAAGAATAGCATATTATGTTGCAGTATCATAAGATCAAGACAGTAATATAAGCGATGTGAAAAACAGGATTATTGAAAAATTATGGATTTGTTTTTATTTTTTAGAATTAATATGCCAGATTCCACAATTGGTATGTGATATAAATAATTAATACACACAACTATAAATACAATTAAAAATAAAAAATGCTAACAAAGAAATCTCAGACTTATTAATATAGAGAATTAGAATGTAATGAAAATTTTGTCTTACTCTAATACTTTAAAATGCTAGCATTCTATTTAGATAAAACTTTACTTTTTTTTTTTTACTTTTTGTAATAATTTATTTAAATTAACTATCAATTAAAAACTGTAATTTAACAATGTGAATATCATAGTTTGGTCTTAATGAAGAGATAATAAACTTTTAATAGTATACCTTAAAAAAGTATGGTGTTTACACATCTACAGCTTTTTAAAAGAATAAAAAATAATAATAAATAACAGTAACAAAAAAAAATGCAGATCACGCGTTATTGCTATATTCTGATTCAGATCAGGAATAAGGGTCTCGATTTTTTAAATAATTAAAACACGCCAAATTTGGAAATTGTCAATTGGTTAAAATAAGCAATTAATTAAGAAGAACCTGAATTAACAATGCTGCAGGGGTGCCTTCTAAATTTTCAAAACTTGATCTTTATTTACACATACTTAATCTTAGGCCATTAGAGAATAAAAATGGAGGAGTAAAGTTTAATGGTAAAACAATCTAAAATAAAAACATAATTAACCACTTGTATAAATAAATAATCTAAACTTTTATTTAGTTATTTAGACGAATATGATTATATTTACAGTTTAATACATGATATATAAAGCGCTCCATGCAAGAAGGGCGACTCTGCCATGCCACATTGATTTTTAATTTAAAGACTGTTATGTGATTTATGGTGTGTGGTATAGGTGCATTGTTTTATATATATATATATATATATATTATATAGTAATTATACTGACCGAAGAAAGTAAGAAAACACTTTTAATAGAGCAGTTTCGCCCTCTTGTATAGAGTACTTGATATGATCTACCTGGCTAGGTAGTTAGGTTTAAAGAATACAACTCTTCAGACCTAAATCTGCGTTCATCAGGTAGACAAATTTTTATAATTATCTATATAGTTCTTTACATTTCATTTTTTTTTTTAAATAATTATAAATACTTTGAAGGTATAAATCGAAATATATCTAAACAATGTATAATCTACTATTAATAAAAATAACAACTCTTTATGAGATGAATATAAATGCTGAAAAGCTATGAACAACTATCACATGAAAGTTATGGGAAAAGGCAAGAGATATTTATGCAAATTCAATACGATATCAAGCTTCAACGTAACGGTAATACTTATCCGTACTAGCTAAAAGTAGAAAGTTATCGAATGCCTATATAAAAGAACAAAGAACGAAGAAAAGGCAGCGATACATAAAAAATAATTTCAATTTGAAGCTTGATATGTCGATATTAATTCATGATTTCAGAAGAAAAGAAAGTGGTGTTTTTCTTTTAATTTATTATCAGTTTATAAATTTAAAAGATTCTTAAATATGTCAAAAAATATGGTCAACATAATTCCAACTTTTTATTTTTTTTAAATTGAAGATTAACAATTATTAATCTATAAAAGGATGTAAAATTTTCCATTCATCCTTATTATGGTTTTATCAAAACTGATATATTATCACTGCCTACAGTTTGGGAATTTATCTGATTTTTAGAATTTAAATTATTCATTACCCTATCCACTTCTAAGAGGCTAACAATTTAAATCTCTATTATGCTAATTTATAACTACAATAGCAGGAATCAGATTCCTAATATTAGAAGTTCCCGAGACTCCTATTACCTTTGGATAAATTAATGAATAAGCCAAATCCTGATTATGTAACAAATCCATGAAATATTGGCATTGATAATTTTTCAGTCTTAATAAAACTATAATATGAAAGAAGGGAAATTTTTACACCCTTTTATTGAAGGATCGTTTTTTGTTTTTTAAGCACAACAACAGTTCATTTTTGTTATTTTCTCAACAATAATAATGCTAGTGAAGGCTTTTTCCCATTGTGGAATGCTTTTGCAGATGAGAACCTTTTCCTTTAAAAAACTATGGAAATATTATGGTTTCCAAAAAATCAACATGTGATTATAATGTAAATTTAAATGTTTTAAACTGCTGACAGTTTGTTCTTCAAATTATGAAACTCGGAAGCTTATCGAAGCCAGTTGTAATGAAATAAATCGCTTAGCATTCTATTTATATCAATTATAATTTATGACTTCCAATAGAGAAAAAACATTCACTAGAAAAAGTAACTTAACTTATTCATTTCTCAGAATTTTGAACAGTAGATTAAAATTTGTGTTAATTTATTTTAAAAAGTTAAAAATATTTATAAATTAGATCTGATTATTAGAAACTGATAAAAGGATTTAATGGAAAATAAAAATTTGATTATAATTTTGAAAAGAAAAACTTGGCAACTATATTGTTATAAACGATATAATTATTAATATCACCGCTCTAAAGTATCATTCACTCAGAGTAAACATGAAAAAAAAAATGTTACTCAAAAAAGGAAGAAATATATAAAGTTAAAATATAAATGAAAGATTGAAGAAGACTATTTAATTTTATTCTTCATAAGTAGTATTGTCTATATGTTAATAAATTTTTATTAATTTAAAGTATTTGAACATTGATTCATCTAAAGACTATAAACTAAGAAAGCTTAAGTAATATATTACCATAGAAACAAAATTTTACTTAAGAGATTATGGTACTGCCTTCTTGATTCCGACAAAAATAAAAGTTTAACGTTTTATTGGTATTTTCCGATTCTAGCCAGGACCGAGAAATAGGAGAATAGTTGCTAGTGGGAATTTTGAGCTATGTGGCATTCAATTAATTTTATTAATTAATTAATATAAATTTAAACTATGTGGCACATCATGATTCAGTGAATATTTAAAGTTTTTATGTCAACATCTCAAAAACCAAATTGGGCCAGTACAGTTATTATTATCACCCATTCAATTGTGTTTTGTTATTGCAGATGTTTATTTAATGTATGTCCAACTTTAGAATCAAATAGATAATAGTTTAAAACCTCTTCTTTCTACACATTGACAAAGAGTACAGTATTGCTTAAAAATTTTATTGTTTTTAAGATGCTAAAATTTCCTACACATTAGGAGAATTCAAATGTTCCACATTTATATAACTTTTATATGATATTTAGTAAAAAGTATAATGAAATAGTTTTTTATTATTTTGTACAACAAAAAAATTTATTTTGTTATTTAGAAATAAAAACTTGATAATTTTTATAACAACAAATATCAACTGAAATAAGATAACCTTTTAGTAACCTACTGTGATAACCTTAGCTGTTACCTGGCTAGAATAGGAAATCACTAATTTAATTTTTAAAACTCAAAGAATTATTTTAATTATGGTGAAATTCTAAATTTTTTTGCCAGAGTTAATATTTTTTATAATTGAATGATAATTTTTAACACTTTACTTGTTATTACCATTGCATCTATAACTGAAAATATTATAATTAAGAGAGAATAATATCATAATATATATACGTATTCGAAAGTAAAAGTATAATACTCTAGTACTTTATAATAGGTTTATCAATATTAACCTTATACGCTAATATATTATTTCAATATTACGACTAACAAACATTTCTAAGGAAAAAGTTCAAAATTTCTATCATACTCTAATTATAATTTAATCTTATAATTATTTTTAATAATGAAAGATATATTTATATATATTTAAAAAAGATAAATAACGCCAATGGGCACAGCTGGGACTCGTAACTGTTGACCATTGTTGTCATTTAAAATACTAATTCGCTAACAATTTATAAGCTAACGCTATAATTAATATGTCGCTTGAGACCATTATCGCTAAGTATATAATATAATAATTTTTATTTAATCAGTATAATTGCAATGGTAATTTAGCAATAAAAACAGTTATTATTTATTTTAATTTATGCTATTAAATTAACTTTAGACCATAATTAATATATTCAATGAATAATGAGGCATAAAAAAAATAATTATCATTTATGTAAACAAGAGTGTATTTGGAAATGAAATATTCTGAGAAAAGAAAAAGTTTGTTGGCAATTTAAAAAAAATTCTGATGATACATAGAGTATATCTTCTATTGAGAATTTTTCTCCTGTTTTTTAAATAAATAAATTGATTAATATAAAGATTTGGAATTATGTTTCCCATCATCAATTTTTTTTTTCCTGTTTTCCATTAATACATTGTTGATTGTCAACAGCAATGGTGAGCTGTATTAAAAAAAGAAGAACAATAAACGTTTCCCAATTTCGTTTTACAAGGAGAGGATAAAAATTGCAAGAATAAATACAACTCTGGTTTTATTGCTTGAACTAGAATATCCTATCAAACTATTTATTATTTTTATTCTTGTACGCATAATAATTATTAAAAACAGATAATTATACTAACCGATGAGGAAAACAAATTTTATTAAATAAATTATGCACACATTAAGTTTTTACGAAGGCAGTTCGGTAATAAGACTTTTATAGGTACATTCTTTGATTTCTAGATATAATATATCTGTCAGTCCTTTTTTTTTCCTTTTATCTTTTTTAGCAACGTCATTATACGCGTATATAAGAGTAGCAAAATAAATAATACTTCTGATTTTAATTTTTTTTTTGGTTAATATCCTTATCGAAAAAGAACATATCGTTCCTGCGCTTGAATTCTTTAGTTTTGTTTCATTTTTATTATTTATGCACCTTTTGAAAATCACTTTTTAATCAAAATTCTAAATTGAAACTACTCTGATTTTTTTCTTCTTCTATGCTTGGCAAATTTTCAAAATTAACATTTAACACAGAACAATGATCACTTGGCTTTCTCGAATATATAGATGAGAGGATGTGAAATTATTATAAGTTAAAATTATATCTAATAGAAAAAAAGATGGAATTATTTTTCTAAAAAAATTCTACACACCCATGCATTCACCAGTTCAGATTTATTTTAGGGAAAAGCTAAGACAAAAGACTTTATTTTTATTCTTATTCTTTATCTAATTTCAAACTAAGATTTTTGATTGGACTCAATATTTATGTATATATATATTTTTTTTTTAGAAAACAAATTTTATCTACAAAGATTATAATATCTTACGAAGAATTCTTAGTACAATCTAATAAGTAGACTACAAATTTGACTTAATTATTAAAATTAATTCTAAAAACAAAGATCTTTTTAAATAATATTTGAAAACTTAACAACAATTTGTAATTCAGAATTGAAGATGGAAAGCTTCTTTGGGTAATTAACATTTTTTAATACTTTGAACTCAAGATTAAAACTACGATGTCAATTGACTTGAGAGAGAAGTATAATCAAGTAATAAAGAAAGTTCTCGAGTAAATTTTTGACTTTTTTTTTCCTATATAAAATTAAAATGAGAATGTAGCTAGCTAAATATATATCATGTGGTCCCTTGACTCACTTAATAAAAACAACAATGCCAACTTAATCTAGAATACGACCAAACATATATATATATACGAGATAATAAAGAAATAGGATATTTTAAGTAAATATCAGATAAAACAATCGTGCCCGGGTTCGAGTAGCAGAAAGTGACACGTGCTGTGGAATGTGTAAGGGAAGACTTATTTTAGTAAATCGGCAGGTTATTCTGCGGTGTACTAAACATGCTGAATGAATTCTGGATTGAGATATGAGAATCCCATGAACTCCGTCTGGTCTAAATTCATCATGAACAGCTTGTCTGTTGGAGTTAAATCAGTCTTCTCTGATGTGAATTGTTTGTCAAAATTGCTCACATCTTTCCGATGTTTCTATAAAAAAGAATAATTATATTAACAATTTTGAATTTAAATTATGCAGTCCTATTAATTATTTTATACAGGGTACTTGTATAATAGCCAGTCTCCATGAAACCTACCCCCTTAACTCTCTAACCTCTTCTTATCACTCACCTCATTTGAGTTATTTTCGTATGTGTGTGTGTGTGTGTGTGTGGTTTATTAAATTTTTTCTGTATTGTTTTTGTCTTGTTAATTTTTATTTTAATTTCAGTATTCTTTATCTTTATTTTGTCATATACCTTTAGTAATTACCTATTTGAAATGAACAGAATAATACTTTAGGAATTGTGGTGTTTAAAAAAAGAAGCTGTAAAATACTTGCAGAAGTTGGGAATAATTCCAAAGATAAAATTATGAGAAAAAGGTCATCAAGTGGATTTTGACAAGGATGAAAATGATGTTGGAGATGTTTTGGTCTAAAATGTTGGGAAAACATTTATATAAGAAGAGGGACGTGGCTAGGGGGGTCTAGATTTAGCAATTTATTATTACATTTTGTATATTTCAATTTCCATTAATATGAATAAGAAGATAGGTGTTATAATTACAGCTTAAAATTTGCTATTTATTTTTAAAACCAACAAGAAAATTTTAGCCTTTGTGATATTATTTATGTGTGACTTATTACTATGCACTTCGGCCTAAAAAGGCCCATTGTGCTTGAGTCCTAAAGATCCCTAAATAGGTCTAGACTTCTGAGAAATTTTAAATAGTCTTTAAACCTCAGTTCTTGAAGTTCCTTGTATCCACCGGGGCCAAGGTCAAATGTCCTCTTTCGACTTAGTGCTATACATTCAAAGAGGACGTGCCAAGGGGTTTCGTCCTCCTCTTTGCACCATCTGCACCTAGGTTCTTGTTCAATGCCCAGACGATGCATGTGTTTCCTGAGTTTACAGTGCCCAGTGATGGTTTCAACCATACTTTTGAGGTCGGTTCTCGACGAGTGAGCAGCTTCTTTCTTGATTTTATCAGAAAGATTATCATTGGGATCCTTTATGAAAAGTTTAGTATGCCTTATCTTGGCTCTATCCCAACATGTTTTTATCTTCCTCTTGGCTAGTTTGTTAATTGTATCCTTAGCCAGGGGAAGGGGAACCCCGCACCATGGTTCTGGTCCAATAGGAGCAATAACTGCTCCTTTCTTCGCCAATTTGTCGGCCCTTTCATTTCCTGGAATATTACTGTGCCCAGGGATCCAAAATATGTTAATTCTGTTATGTACAGCTAGTTCATCTAGTCTTAGACAGCATTCCTCCACTAGTCTGGTGTTTGTTACTGCATTTTGTAATGCATTGCATGCTGCCTGACTGTCAGTGAGAAAGTTAATTACCTTATTCTTGTGGTCCTTCATAGCAAAGGCACCTGCAAGTATTGCCCATATTTCAGCTTGGAATACAGTGGGTGTCGTGCCCAGAGCAAAGTAATAACCCATGCCCTGACAACCCCTAAACCAGAATCCCGAGCCGGCACCAAACTCCCCTTTGGATCCATCCGTATACACATTTAGACCATTGGGTGGATTAAAGCAATCATTCTTGCTTTTGCAAATCGCCTGAATATTAACGTGAAATCTTTTATCAAAGTTATATTTGTTCAGCATTGAAACGGAATGCTTTTTTAGATCTGCATTTTGCTCGATTATATCAAAGACACTTCTGTGTCCAAAATCGTTGGTGGGTTTTTTGACCCCTCCTATTTTCACTAACCTGTAGGCTGTCTTCAATGCCTCTGATTCAATTAGAATGTCAAGAGGAGATAAATCAAGTATTGTTTCCAGTGAAGCGGTAGGGGTGGTTCTCATGGCCCCAGTGATCATGATGCACCCAAGCCGCTGCACCTTCTCCAACCTTGATCTATTTCGTTGGATACCAGCTTTGTGCCACCAGGCTATTGAGCCATAGGTTAGCACAGGTCTAACTATTGCTGTGTACATCCAACGAGCCATCTTGGGGCTAATTCCCCACTTGTTGCCACAAAGGCTCTTACAAGTCCACAGAATTCTTGTGGCTTTCTTGGTAACATAGTCGATATGTTATGTATGATAGCCTTTGTGATAAAAAAGTTTACAATTTTAAATTTTCGTCTGTTACCTCCAGTCCCCTCAGTCTGCTGTTTTATTAAAACAATTTTATTGTTTACTACAAACATTACTTTATTTTTTTTTATTAAAAAGAACATTAATTATCCGCAAGTTGTCGCTTCCAGTTGTGTCAGAATAAGTTTTAACTTTTTATTTGTTTCCCTATTAGTATATTCCAAAAATATATGTTATCATAAGCTTTAGTATGGAAAAGAGAATTACCCTTAATCACATTCTCTTTTCGATATTAAAGCACCTGATAACTTGTATTTTTGGAAAATATTAAAAATGAACAGATAAAACAGTTAAAACTAGATGTAACTCAACTTGAAGGGACAACCTATGAAACAAATACAAACAGAAGATCAGACAAATTAAATATAGAAAATAATAAATATTTTAGACAATACTCAATGAGAATCATTAATAAATTTTTTTTTAATGTAAAATCATACATAGTTAGTTTTGATCTCATTAATTTAGAAAGAAATGGAGTATTATGAAACTGAGATGTTAAAATAAAAAATAGATTTAACCGAAAACAAATAATAAAATTATAAAAAATATTAAGGAATAAAAAAAAAAATGTAAATTACTATTTTCGGTTTAAATGGTGGCTGAACTTCTCTATTTTCAATCCTTTCCCAATCTATTCTCCTGAAAAAGGAATGGCCTCGTACATCTTCTTCTCCCCTCAGTCCGCAGCCCAATCTCTTGGTAGGATTTTTGGTTAAAAACTGTAAAATAATTATAATATTTTACTTTAGTGAAATATCAGTCAGTACGAATAACAATATCGAAGAATTCAGCTTTGAAAATGGGTTCACTCTATTCCAACCACAAAATGATAGAACACAGAACAACCATAAGTATGAAATTGTTTGGCTGTATCTATTAAAAAATTCGGATCAATTAATACGTCATTAGAGGCATGCAATTTAGGCAATGCAATAATCTTAGTAAAAATTGTCAGTAAACATAGTATAGTTAAAATTTACGATATAGATCATAAAAAATACTATTATTGTTATTATTTATGTTTGAAAGTATATAAAGTATTTGGGGAGTGGGATAGCTTAGTGCGTAAAGCAGTGAATTGTTGGCTGAGATTACCGTGTGATGTTCAAATCCGGCTGGGATCTCAAAAATACCAAAATTATATCAGCTCGAAAATCTTGACAGTTTTGCCTTAAGGTATTTTCAGCCCAATTCTTTAATCAGTTGTCGGTAATAGATTCTAGATAAACAGACTTATTTAGCATGTAAAACCTCGGTCCCCTCCCGTAACATCTGTTGTCGGCTCTCAGACATATATACAGCATCCAACAACAACAACTGCTTTTGATAGAGCTTTCCTTATCCGATCCTCGTCCCCTTGGAACTCTATACCTTCTTCGTTGTTCCGATAATCTTTCAACCTTCAAATCCCGTATATTCAATCACCTTATATCCTTACAATTCCCAAAAAATCTTTTTTTTTCTCATTAATTCTTTCTCATTTAATAAGACATAATAATACCCTGTATAGAAACCTGTATTGTTATTCTGAACGGACTTGTCCCACAATAAATAAAGAATTTATTATTATTATTATTATTATTAAATGTATGGAAAATGATTTCAAATATTAGTCGATAGACTCATTTTTACAAATGTTATCGAATCAATCGATTAATCAATGAATACATTTTTACATCATTCTATTTGATGTTCAATGCCTTACGTAAATAGTATCTGAAGTTCATACATAAATAGCAAACAATAATTGATTATTGAATGTTGACAAAACCATGGA
Source organism: Arma custos (assembly GCA_037127475.1). Lineage (NCBI taxonomy): Eukaryota > Metazoa > Arthropoda > Insecta > Hemiptera > Pentatomidae > Arma > Arma custos. Next base: position 62,919,279 of record CM073765.1, on the reverse strand, counting down.
AACAGCTACTTTATTTGTACTATTTATATATATATTAATTGCTTACTATATAAATAATTAAAATATATATATATATATATTTATAGACACTATTGAAAATTGTGTAATAAGTGATTACAATAGTTTCTTCCTTTGTCATATTCAAATTTGTACAGTTAAATCAGTAAAAATGGCAACATAATTATAAATAATTTTTCAAGATGTTCACAATCAAAGCTTCGGTTTTGTAATAAATCAAAATTAGTTCTTTTTAGAATTTTTTCCAAAGGTTTCAACCAAAAAATATTTTTATTTTTCAAAATACGGAATGATGGATTGAATTGACGAGGGGCTGCAGTCAAAATAAGCAACACTTATTTTAATGTACCAAAGTTTCGGCCTAACATGTAAGTCATCTTCAGGGCTGGGAAAAGATACTGTTTGATACTGAGCAAAGATACTGCCTGTTTCTTTTCCCAGTACTGAAGATAGCCTACATCTTGGGTCGAAATGTTGGCACATTAAAATAAGTTTTGCTTATTTTGTGTTATATTTGACGGCAACCCCTGACAAATTCAATCCGTTATTAGAGTTATCCAGTCAACTATTTTCCAGACAAACATGTACTTTTGTAATTCTCAGCGAATCATGAATCATTCCATAACAAACTTATTTGTTCAGTAATTTAATATATAAATATTTTTTTTTTTACTGACCCCTTTGCACGCTTCTTTTGATTCTTTCGAGAGACCTTTCGGGTAACTGACACTGTGATCAGTTATAGCGGCGAAAAGTTCTTCTTCATCTTCTCCATCAAAAGGCGGTTGTCCGACTAACATTTCATACAAAAGCACACCGTACGCCCACCAATCTACAGATTTTCCATAAGGCTGGTACAAGATAATCTGAAACAGAAAATTAAGTTTAAAAAATTGTTTGGATTAACAGTGAAACTTATAATGGACATGTATCTTAAGATTTAATAGTTTCAATCGAAATCACACATCTCCCTAAAACACATTTTCCACTCAGTAACACCTTTTTTTCTTTTTTTTTTTTTAGATTCTCTGAAATAAATTTCACAAATGTAATTTCCTCACACCAGAAATAGATGAATTTCTTGTTTTGACCTTCAATACACTTCTTCCGAGGCAATATCTTTTTTTGTTAGGAAGAATGATACCGTTTCGATCTCTGATTTTGGAAGACTACACGTTAGCATCACGTTATATAAAATTTATATATGAAAAAAAAAAGAGATGGCAAACAGAAAACATACGAAAACAGTAACAAATGTCAAAAGGTTACAATTTTGCTATATCCTCTATATCATCAGTGATAGTGCCCGTATGAGAGGAAATTATCAATGTGTTTATGAAATTTATTAATTTTACCTATATTATTATTATTACCTATATTATTATTATTATTATTACCTATATTAATTACGAATCTATGCATTTTAAGTTATTAACTATCCTACTGTTGTTGACAGAACTTTTTATTATAATATTATCAATAAAAAATTGCTCACAAGGCAATATGAGAAATGGCTAGCTTTATATTCATGAAAATAATCCTATATTAGAATGTTTATTAAACTTCATTGAAATAGAATACTAAAGATTAATGAAGAAGTAAATAAATAAATTAATAAATTACCTCGGGTGCGATATAATCTGGGGTACCGCAGAATGTCTTAGTTGTTTTATCCCCGCTAATACCTTCTTTGCACATACCGAAATCGGCGATCTTTATATGTCCGTCCTGATCTAGGAGTACGTTATCTAACTTGAGATCCCTATAAATTATTCCTCTAACGTGTAAATAAAATAAACCTATAGCTATTTCGGCAGAGTAGAACCTGCAAAAAAGACAAGAAATTTTAAATTTATTTTAAAAAAGTCTTGAATAATTATAAGTTGAACATATAAATAAAGAGAAGAAAATGATATGGATAACATTTTTTTTTTTAAATTTATTTATTGAAATTTAAAACTGTAAAATAGAATACATCAAGCAAAATATAATGTAATGAAAGATAAATAATGACACGAGATAAAGGCAAGTAGAGAAACTACCCTATAGTAGTACTCAAATAAAAAGTTCAACTTAGAAGGTCACGAGGCCATCTTCTTTTCAGATAACTTGGAGGATTATCAGGAAAGGAAGAGGTTGCAAGGTTTAAAACTAGTGGGTTTGAGTGGGAATAAAGTTTGTCATGAAAAGATTGATATCAGATTCGGGCCAAATGGGACATTAAGGTCATTATGGATTACTTTTTTCATTATAAAATAAGAAACATTGAAGATTTTACGAAGGATTTTGGATTGTAAGGATTGTATACGAGAGGAATTTGATGACTTAGTGGAGCCCCCAAGCTCTACTCCGTAAGTCGAGATGGGTCTAATGATTGTCATGTATATGAGTCTTTTGTAATTAATTGGGAGCTTAGAGCGTTTGTATAGTAAATGTTGAAGTAGCCTGAAACGGCGAGCTGTTTCTTGTTTGAGTCTGGTATGAGGATTCCAAGTTAAATGTTATGAAAAGGTAAAGAAGTAATTCCTTAAATAGTGAAAGTATTTATTAGGCAGTTAAGTTTCGACCCAAATAGCAGGTCTTTTTCAGGATTTGTAATATAGCTCACAAGAATGAGGGATACTTTTAAACAAGTTCTCTCATTCTTCTGAGCATTAAGCCTGCAAGCTGGATTGAAAAATCAGTTTCTATTAAATAGTTTCACTATTTAGGGAATTATTTCTACCCAGACCATTTTCTTTTTCTTTTCACAGCATAAAGTTTAATAAATTATGAAAATAATATTTAATTTTAACTCACACAGCAACTGGCTCCTTAAACTTCCCACACTGTTGTATTTGAAACATAAGATCACCACCATTTACGTATTCCATTACAAAATACAAACGATCCTGAAATTTTTTTTTATAATTATTGATATTTTGAAATGGTTAATTTAAAAAAAACATATCTCTAATGACAAACCATCGTTTGGAAACAGGAATGTAATTGTACTAAGAACGGAGGTTTCTGTGAAAGCGCTAGAACCCTTTTTTCCACCATCGTACATTCAACATCGTCGTCTTGAATTATAATGTCTTTTTTCAAAATTTTAATGGCATAAAGTTCATCCGTTCCTTTCCTTTCAGCTAACATTACCTAAAAAAAAAGAAGGTATTTTAAAAATATTTTTGTTGATAGATATAGATATTTATTATTTAATAAATACAAAAATGCTCACTTTTCCAAAACTTCCTTTTCCCAACACCATAAGGAAGTTGAAATCGGAAGCTCTAATGACGTCTTTCTTGGACATGTTGTGAGGGACATCTTTGTCGGTCAAAACCGGAGCTTTTTTCGTGATCGAAGTCTTCATAAACAAATAAAATTAATTATTTTTTGAACAAGTACAGGATTTTTAAAAATAATTTTACAGCCATTAAAGTTTAAAAAATTATTATTATAAGTAGGTACAGATTGGTAAAAAAATAATTTTTTTTTCAGTTTATCAAGACATAAAAAAAATTTTAAAAGGAAGCTTTAAAAATAAAAATAAAGTATAAATATTGCTGTAAAATCAATGAAATATGCAAAAATAAATGTACCATAATAACAATAAAAAAATTGATTGAGAACAATAATTAAAAGTGGACACCCTTTCTTATTTGTTCTTTTCCTTCTTCTTTCATGGCTCTACAACCCATCAATGGGCCTGGGCCTCCTTGCGTTATTTCTGCAAGTCCTCACTGTCCAGTGCAGCGGCCTCCGTGGAGTTCCGGACATTTAATATACTCCAGGAGTTCTCGCTAATCCCTTCCAACCATATAGATTGTATTTAAGACAAAAAAATTGTAATGTACAGTATGTCCGATATGGATTGATAAGTATGCTGTGTATTATGGCAATCCAATGTATTTGAACAGCACTGCTGCAAAATTTCTCTCTCTCTCTCTCTAAACGGTTCTCTACTTACTCCATTCTACATCTATATCTCGCCCTTCAGTATATATGCCCTTCTCTTCTTGTACATTGCACTTTTTCTTACCTTCTATACCTTATTGATAATGGTTTAATTAATTGACTCTAATTAAGTATCGAGTTACTAAACTAGCTCTAGCTCTTGCTTGTGAAATTGTGATAACTGAAAATGATACACATTTACGTGTTTAATTTTTGATTTCTAGGTAATACTTCATGGGTTTACACGGATAAAAAATAAGGATATTTCCAGGCCATCGAATCTTGGTTTTATCACCAACCACTGCATATATATATATATATATATATATATATATATATATATATATATATATATATATATATATATATATATATATATATATATATATATAATATTCTATTGTTTCAGGAAATTTTACTGAATATATTATCAAATGCAGGAAATAGAGTATACTCCTTTATTCAGAATGCTTTTTGATATTAAAATTGATTAAGCATTCTCTTCATATTTTATATTTTGTCTTTTTAGGTGGCTTAAGGCTCAATGTAAAAGGTAAAATAGTAAAAAAAATCATTTCATTGAAAAAATTGAAGTTTTATGTCTGTTACTCCTGTGTTACTTCATGCATTAGCGGTTCCACACCACAAACTTATTAAACAAATAGTTTTTCTAGATTTTATCAGTAAAGGTACAAAATAAGAAGACCTTTTTTCCAAAAAAATATATGAACATAATTAGTTTAAAAACCAAAGAAAGTAACAAAAAAATAAAAACTATGACTTAGTTACTTTTACTGCTAGTTGCAAACAAAATACGTTATTTGATTAGAAAAATCAAAATTATCTCTAACAAATAGTAATAAATTTCATGAATGGAATTCCAAAAAACAATTTTTTGTTTAACATGAAAACAAAAATGTACACAGAAGTTAGTACATTTAACATCTGTATTTCCTTTGCAATGATTGTTTTTACACCTATTCCTTTTTTCGCCCCAAACAGGCCAGTGGTCAACTTTATCTTTTGTTCAATAAAATAGAGCCAAAAACTCAAAAAGAAACACTATTATTTATTATAATACAATTGGAAAAAACCACGATGCAAAGCCTTATGTTTCAAATCCAGTAATACACCCACTTACCAGTCCACGTTTCGCCTGAATAGGCTTTATTTGTTTTTAAACTAATTATTTTCATACATTTTTTTGGAAAAAAGGCCTGTTTATTTTGTACCTTTACTGATAAAATCTAGAATATGGAAACATGGCATTGTGGTTTTTCCCAATTGCATTATAATTTATCTTTTGTTACTTGAGCTGGGATTTTTGGTGCCCTTAGCGATTGTTTCTGCTGATAATGGTCTTCCCCGCAAGGACTTACTAACCACCCCCAACTTACGTAGACTTGACCCCAACTCTATTCTAAACTCCTTCTGAGTTAGGTTTTTCTCACTTTGTAACAATTTCAAGTCGTCTGGTAAGATTTCTTTCTCACCAGTATCTTCTCTCAAAACAATCCCTATTCTTCCGTCCAGACTCATTTTTTCTACGGAGAAAATAAAAACTGTTATAAAAAAGGCGATTACAGAAGTCAAGTAGTTGAAAAAAATATATAGTTCCAAAATGCCTGATGTTAGTTACTCTTGGGTTACATAAATTTTCACTGGATTATTTACATGAATACTAAACCCCCCCTCCCTTCTTGCTTTGATGTATTCCTGAGTCATGCTTCTTTCACTGGGATTTTTTATCTGGCTAACAACTGAACAAAAACTAGAAAACGTCACAATTCAAAATGGTTTGGTAACAGTTAGCCCAAGGGTCAAGATTCTCCTGGTAAAACTGCCTTCAACCTCCTCCTAATGAACAAACGACGTGTGAATGCACTTTCTGAGCTATCTTGCGTTCTTAATAGAACTAAATTAATGAAAATAGTCTTTCAAAACGCCCAGAGATGTCAATAGTTGTACTTTAAAGGAAGTGTTGTACTTTAAAGGAACAGCTGAGTTACAGAATTTAAGGTTTAACTAATCCCTTTAGTTACTTGTATTTCTGTTCAATACAAGATCTGAAAAATGCTCAATTTAAGAAGAGATTTTGACAAAAGAGGGCACATAATTGTTCATCAATTACACTCCAAGATGTGTAATTGATCAAGTGGGGAAGATGTATTACAATTATATTTTAAAAAACAAGAAATTTTTAAATCTAGACTTTTATGTATCTGAGAAAGGGTGCCAACTTTTTTTATTCTATTAAAAAAAAATCAGCAATATTTCATTTAATTAAACAATAAATTTTTTCCTTTTTTTAAACTGGATTTATTTGAATTTCATCTTCGAGAAAAAAAATCGGCTTCCAGTCAATTATTTTATTGTTTTATAAGACAAAACGTTTCGACACTATGGTGTCATTTTCAATTATTTATTTTTCTGCATTCCTTAACTGGAAAGTCAATATTTTTTAAAAATAATTTTTAAAGAGATCTTTAGTCCTCCATAGTCAAACTTATATTATAAGTTTAATATAAGTTTGACTATGGAGGACTAAAGATCTCCTTAAAAATTATTTTTAAAAAATATTGACTTTCCAGTTAAGGAATGCAGAAAAATAAATAATTGAAAATGACACCATAGTGTCGAAACGTTTTGTCTTATAAAACAATAAAATAATTGACTGGAAGCCGATTTTTTTTCTCGAAGATTAAACAATAAATTAAAACAAAAAAAATAGTAATTTTTTAAATTCTAATCAATAACAATTATGGATGCATCAATACAAAAATAGCATTTGTTCATTAAAAACAAGATCAAGTTTCAAGAAGAAAAAAAATCCAACATAGACACGACACAACTTCCTTGTATGGCCATTAAATTATAAATTTCTAGATTAAAAAATCATCATTTACTAAATTAAAATTAAAATCTGTCTTTACAAGAAAGTAAATGTCGAGTTTAAATAAATAAAAAAAGTATATCCTTTAAGAAACAAAAAATTGTTTAATAAATTTTTTAATGTAAAAAATGTTGACACTATTGAGATGCCTTGAAATAATTCCAATGTTATTAACAACATTAAAATCAAACATTATTATTAAACATCAAATATTATTATATTAAATATTAATTATTAAACTTTTAGTTACACATAATTATTTTTAAAAAAAAAACTCTTGAACACACTTGAAGATTAATGAAAATATTACATTAGACCATATTGTAAAATTAATGAACAGATAAACTCAGATGATTTATAGCAAAGAATTATAAAATAAGGCCCTTTGAACATAGAATAATGAATGGCCAATTTTGAAGTCAAAAATTTGAAAAAATACATTTTTCATCATTTATTGACAACAGATAAATGTGAGTTCGATTGATCAAACAAATACTTTTGGAGTTCACACTAGTGCGAACTACGTATACAAATGGTGTATAAATAAAGCTGCTAGTATTAATCTTGGGGATTGTATAAACAACAAATTTACATTAAACACCTTTAGATCCTTAGACTAATATTGCAATAAACTAATGTTGTTTTTTTTTAATACGATAACAATAGTGAATCATTTGTTATATCCAATTAAATGTTTTTAAACCACCACAAAATTGGTGTTTCATTTTCTATCTCCAGTTTCTTTCAACCTATTTGTGATAAGGAAAAAGAGGGATATTGTTAAAAATGCATCCCTTTTTCCAAAAGAAAAATGTGAGACTTCCACTTTTCATAGAGACTGAGAGATTTCATCATCATAAGTCCTTTGTTTTTTTTTGTTTTTTAAGAAATGAATTATTTCTTCATAAATTATCAAATAGTGTTGAAAAAAAAAAATTTGTCCATATATTTTGGCCTAAAAATTGGTTGACTTCATTTGTTGAATCAGAATCATGCACTTTCTGTTTAGATAATATAATTTCAATTATATATGCTATAAAACTATTAGGGATTATACTTTAATAAAGACACTCTATATTGAGTTAATATAACACTATAACGACATAAAAAAAATACATGTGTAGTACAAAAGCTTTTCATCTTATTTCTGAAATAATTTAAAGACATTAATAATTAAACTTTTAAAAAAATCATCAGCTTTGAACCAATATATATGAAATAGAAAATTGAACCATAAAAATCTATCATGCACTTGCATTTGCTATTTTCGAACAGTTCTACCATGTCTAAAAAAAAAAACCGATTGTAGCGTCACATTGGATAACATCTTGTGAAACAACTCAGTGTGATGAATTGAAATCTATACCATTTAGACATTTTCATCAGCTATAATTTCAAATAACATGGATAATAAAAATTCATCCATCGAAATTTGATCAACAAAATATACTCAGCTACTTTTTATATGATATTTTATAACAATATAAATAGTCTAATTATTAACAATAAGTTACCAGTTTCAATCACAGCTTATTGTATTTGTATTAATAAAACTTGACTATATAATTTTTTAGTGACGACAAATTAGACATGTACTGTGACGACAAACATTTCATCACAAAAACAATTTTTATATTTCTATTCTACAATGATGCCTATATTGTACATGCAAACAGACTATAATAAATCATTGTTTCAATATTTATTGTTTTAAAGTCGCCTCATGATTGGTTCAGTACGTAGGATATGTAATAATTTGCAGTAAAACCTCAATTTTACGTTAATGAGTTTATTAATTTGGAGGAAGTGATATTCAGTGTGATAGTGAAGTTATATTCATAGGGATCATCAGTGAAAAAATGAATGACACAGTAATTCAATAAACTTCTATTCACTAAATTAGTTATAGATAAAAATCCTTGCACTTGTGTGACAAGACGATTAGAATACAAATTCTTTAAACATAAAAGACAATTCGGAAGCTCGGCATGTAAGGCACAGTGCTGCAAATATATAGGTTCCGGGTTTGAGAAAGGCTACAGGAAATAATTACTTATTCAGCCATAGATCGATCCTGTCGTATTGGAAGACTTTCTGGTGCCAATAGAGTGGGAGTTCTTTTCAAGGTCACCTGCCGAGCTGTGTACCCATAATCTTGGGCATAGAAGGATGCTATGGTAACCTCTACACCACTTGTTGGATGCTATGGTAACCTCTAAGGATGCTATGGTAACCTCTAAGGATGCTATGGTAACCTCTAAGGATGCTATGGTAACCTCTGAGGATGCTATGGTAACCTCTATACCACTTGTTGGATGCTATGGTAACCTCTATACCACTTGTTGGATGCTATGGTAACCTCTATACCACTTGTTGGATGCTATGGTAACCTCTAAGGATGCTATGGTAACCTCTATACCACTTGTTGGATGCTATGGTAACCTCTAGACTACTTGTTGGGTGCTATGGTAATCTCTAAGGATGCTATGGTAACCTCTACACCACTTGTTGGATGCTATGGTAACCTCTAAGGATGCTATGGTAACCTCTAAGGATGCTATGGTAACCTCTACACCACTTGTTGGATGCTATGGTAACCTCTAAGGATGCTATGGTAACCTCTACACCACTTGTTGGATGCTATGGTAACCTCTATGCCACTTGTTGGATGCTATGGTAACCTCTAAGGATGCTATGGTAACCTCTACACCACTTGTTGGATGCTATGGTAACCTCTAAGGATGCTATGGTAACCTCTACACCACTTGTTGGATGCTATGGTAACCTCTAGGGATGCTATGGTAACCTCTACACCATTTGTTGGATGCTATGGTAACCTCTACACCACTTGTGACTGCTCTGTTATTTAATTGTATAATTACTTGTTTCGGTACTTAACAGGATAAGATTATAATTCCTACTGTTCTTTAAGGATGTGAAACATAACCGTTTACAGGCGGTAATATAAAGCACTTTGAATTACTGCCTCTTTCCTGCACACTGTATAGCAAATTGAGGTTTTACTGCACTAAAAAGGTTGAACATGAGCAATAAATTTATCTGAAATTAACATTAGTTTTTACACCAATCGCCAATATAATTTCTTGAAAATTTTAATGTTAACAAAATAATCACTTAGTACAAAAGTATAGTGCGAACAGATATTAACGTACGGACATAGGAACAGACACTTAATACATGCTCATGCATACTAATGAAATTTATTGAAAGGGCCACCCACCGAATGTCGCATCTGACTTTTAGGTCCCTGTATACACACATATTACAAATTACATTTACTATAAACAATTAATATATACTTACAACTTAGGTATAGGGAAAAGAGTAATAACTACGTTAGTGATAATATTTCAACAGGTGAAAAAATAATTTGGTATCTACAAATAAATAAATATATAATTGTCTTTCTTTTTTCAAATAATTAGATTAAAAAAATATAGGTATAATTTCTTCCGAATAACGAAGGATAGGATCAGAAAAATCATAATTAAGAGCAATATTGGGGTAATAAACAATTGAAAATATAATATAGGAAAACAGATTACAATGGCTTGGACATATGAAAGAAACGCAGACTGAAAGGATAGCCAGGGTAGTCTACTAGGCGAGAGTGGAAGGAATAAGGAAGTGGACAAGGCTGGAGAGGAAGGAAGAACCAGAAAGACGAAGTGAAGAAGGCTTTCGAGAGCAGGTCGAGTCAGCTGTGCCAGGATCAAGCTACACTCATCAGGATTTACAAACAGGATCCTCAACACTGATCATGGTGGAAGAGGAAAAGATTGAGAAGAAGATGATACTTTCTTCCGTATTTAAGCGTCTATTCATTTGAAATATTACATTTAAAATAATAGCAAAAGGATTTGAATGAAGGGTGCATTCATATTTGAAAAAATCACGGATAAATATGAACTTATTTTTAAGTTAGCTTAAAAATTTAAATTAAAAGTTGAGTAATAAAATTAATTATTTGATGATAATATTATAAATATTCGCCACCTGCTGAAATATTATCAATTATTGGTTTTAAAAAGGATTTTCTTCCTCAATAACTTATTAAATAATTAAATGTATTCAACTACATAACCATAATATAAATATTATACAAAACAAAAATAATATTTACCAAGCGGAAGTATTATTTAAATATTGTAAAAAAACTTCCTATAGATATTTGGGGGAATGTTCGAATTGAATTTTTGAGTATACTAATTAAGTAGTGTTGGATTTTCAAAACTACTGTATTTTACTACTGGGAAAAAGTATTTGAAAATTGTAAATTGTAATACACGGGTATCGAATGGGTAATTCATTTTCACAAAAAACAAATAGATAATCAGTACAAAATTCTAAGAAAAAAAAACAATTTGGTTTATTCAATAACAGACAGAAAAATTCCAAAAATGTTTTGCCTAACAAATTTATGTATGGATTTACAAGGTTAGGAGTTTTTTGATCTACTACTGTAATCCTCCAAGGACGAGTAAATTTTTTCTAAACAGAAAAGATTAACTTTAGTATAACTTTCTTTATTAATGGACATGCTGAAATACAGGAGAATTATAAAAAAAAAAAAAAAAAATTCGGACTCACCGATCCCTCACGTTCAGATCTCTCACGCTCTGATCTTTCACGTTCGTCCTTTCCAAAAATGATTTGTTCAGTGATAAAAGGAAGTTTTTAATTTTGAATTTTTTTCAAACAAACACGTTTTTTTTCATGCTTTATTATAACTTACATAAACATAATTAGATATTATAAATTTTACAATTTTTTTTTCGTTTATACAAGGTCCATTCTGCATATTTTATACAAATACAATAATTTTTTATGGAATCCCACCAAACAAGGTAAACCTAAGCAGAGGTAAGTAGATATATATGATGTAGATGTTGAATAATGATAATGGATAAGATAAGAATTTATTTTCTTGTATAATGATTCAAAATTTAATATTCATTAATAATTTGCGAAAGAGGTATGTATACCTTACATAAGCACAAATGCTGGAATATAACATTTTTAATAAACTTACATAACTTAATTAGAAGAGTGTAAAATGAACGGAGGGTGCAGTAAATAAATTTTACACTAAATAAGTTTAACTTATTGTATTTTTGCCCAAGTTTCGGCCGAATTTTTAGGCCATAATCAGGGTTCAGAATAAGAGAAAAAAGAATAACTTTGTAAACAAAGGAAAATCTGTAACCACTACGACCCGTGAACGATCTATGTACAAATCGAGAGAACAACGGTCCTGCAAGGAGTTGACTTGTCCTAGCTCAACAGCCAGGTTTTCCCTCCTTATTTTGGGTACCCTATTTTTATAATATTTTATAGAGGCTGGGTGAGCCCCAGGAGGTCCTAGATCCCATATGATCCATCTCCCGCCCCAAACAGACTAAATAAAAGTAACTGCCTGCAGCGGGATTTGAACAAGGAATTCCGGCATGGCTACTCAGTGCTCTACCACTAGCCACTCCGCTCTCCAAAGGAAATAAAACAGATATATAAACAGAAATGATGAGGATGAAAAGAAAGAAACCCAAAATGTAAAAAGATAAATTATGAAATAATAACTGACAAATAACAAGAATAGAAAGAAATCTAGAAGAGAATTTCTTCCATAATTAATAAATTTCTTTCCATTCTTGCTATTTTTCATTGATTATTTTATAATTTTTCTTTTACTCTATGTATTTCTTTCTTGTCATTCCAAAGCATTTCTGTTGTTATAACTTATAATTTAGTGTAAAATTTATCGTCTGCAACCTCGACCATTTCACATTCTTCTTCTAAGACATATTCAGTCAACTATTTTAACATAATAAACATAACTCAATTAGTTCGGAATTATTATTTCTTATTTTTGTAACAGAATAAAAAATTGAATTATTATAATATAAAATATAAAATAAACCGTAATTTGTAGTTAAAATAAAGAAAAAATACTGCTTGGATATAACTATGGAGAAAAAGTTTGAATATACTTACACGCATTTGAGATTTGAGCTGAGCCAGATCAGCTCCTTCTTCCGGAACAGGTACGTTGTAGAACTCACCTTCTTCCTGCGTGAGGAGCTTGAACCAGCCCTCGACGGGAGCTTTGATCAACTCCGAGATCCCGAACGACAGAGAACCCATGAAGTCGTTTCGAGATGTACGATCCCAATCCCAAACTTCTATCAATAGCCTCCTGTCTTTATCTTCCGCTTTCAATTCACTAAAAATAAAAATAAATTGTAACTATTGAAAATTGTATATACATTTGGATACAAAAAAAAAAACTGTACCACTACAACCCATGAAGGGTCCTTGTACTACATGCTAGAGACTGCATTATTCTTAGGGCAATAGCTTTGAAGAGGCATGATCACGCTTAACTACCAGTTTTTTCCTCCAATTTAATTCCCATTTAATAGAGGCTGGGTGAGCCCCAGGAGGGTCTATAGATATCATAGGGTCCATCCGTGGCTGTCAACAGATTAAATAAATTTATCTGCCACAGCAGAACTTGAACCTGGGTCCTTCTTATAGCAATTCAGGCTCTGTACAGTGAGCTGTCAAGGTCCCATTGATATATTTCAATAAATTGAATAAATATCTCACGTAAGCTAATTTGGGATACATGTAGAGAAGATTTTATAAAGTTAAAATTTACACCAATGTAGAAATCTTTATTTACAAAGCTGAATTATTCCTCTGTTTTACATCCTTAAAAGTCATTTATGAAAATGTTAAAACACAAATTTCTTTTTTATTTAATAAAATATTATTATCTAATATAATAATAAAAGGTTCAGTAATTAAAGATAAATAATGAATACAAATAAAATCTATGAATACTTACAAGGATATAGTTTCATTCCATACTGGATTCAAACAAGATTTGATAGTTTTGGTTTTCTTCTTGACGTTGTCAGCATCAGGTATTAGTTTGAGTTTGACATAAGGATCCGAAAGACCATTGGGATCCATCGGAATCAGATTTTTTCCTTGACGAACTGAAATAAAAGAACATTTGTTAAATTACAACTATATTTAACAAACAAACACAGTTTTATAAGAACACGAAATACATAATAATGGGATGAGAGAATATTTCACTATTAGATAATAAAAATGCATTAATAAAACAAAAGACCAGATGCTTTACCAAACTACAGCAGATGGTCGTTTATCTGAGCTATTGTCGTCAGGAGTGGTTTGTATAATCAATAGTTCGGCTAGTCAAATTCACTTAAAATGAAAAAAGAAAATCTCAAACAATCATTACATTTTTTTTATTTTATTTTTTTATTAATTGTTATAATTTTTAAATATTTTTATTTTGAAGAGAAAAGATTTACCCTGGCCAGGTTTCGAACCCAGGTTGTCTGCTTCTCCGTAGCAGTGCTCTAACCAACTGAGCTACCAGGGGTCTCAGTATCTTTTCTCTTCAAAACAAAAATATTTAAAAATAATAACAATTAATACAAAATAAAAATTATAAATAATATATTGACTTAAGTCAACAAGATCCTAATCAAAGTAATGTTCAATGAACATTCTTCCCTGTGTATACATCGCGAAAATTGCGAGAACACGGGGATATAGGATCGGTGAAGAGAACGGATTTGTCTGACTTAGATACGACCCCTGGTAGCTCAGTTGGTTAGAGCACTGAGAAGCAGACAACCCGGGTTCGAATCCTGGCCAGGACAAATCTTTTATCTTCAAAACAAAAATATTTTATCATTACTTTGGTTTTAAATTTTGTATTACATAAGTCACACATTCAGCTGCTTAATAATTAATTGTTACAAAATATTGTCTCATCAAACTGTTCTTATCAAAAATGTGACATGCCTCATACTTCTAAAAGTCTAGTTATTAAGAAAAACAAGCCTTAAGTTTCATTAAATAGTTCTTGAAATAATAATTTTAAAGAAAGTACTTTTTGTTTGTTCATTTAAGGTCACTTTATGCTGCTATGGCTAATCGGACGATGCTACAGTGGGAGCTCTAAATTTTGCCTATCCAGTTTTAATTAGGATAGGGATTTTTAACGAGTACCTGACATCGTGCAGGCTCGGGACGCCTGTTTAAGGACTGCAAAACTGAGGAATTTTTATTTCCTTTAAACAATCCTAGGGCCACCTGCCGGGCTACGAAACTGCAATCTTGGATTTAGTAGGTTGTTATGATAACCACTGGACCACAGGTTGCCCTAAGAAAAGTACTCTTTGAACATAGAAACCAAGAATGGCAATGCCTGATCTCCCTTGTATCTTTTCCGCGAAGGCAGTTCGGATAATCGATGCTCTACTGTAATCATTTTTTTCATGACAATCATGCTCATATTAAAAAAAATGACTTGTAGATGTGCTGAACTTAAAACATCAAAGTTGACTTTTTAAAATAAGCAATCCAAATTATCAAATCTAATAGAACATGACTATAATTATATCCTTCATGATAATAATTAATTATGTTCTTAGAGATAAGGCCATTTTGTTTATTTCGGGTAGAAGTAGGCATTATTACTAAAACTGTTACTTAGCATTTTGAAATTAATACTCATATTAAAGTTCCAAATGCTCATTTATAGAAAAAAATTGAGTTTAGATGTGCGTGTTTTGTTATTATGGGTAGAGTACATATTGTATCAAAATTATAGGTATTAATAAACCTAGTAATAATTGACAGTATATTAATTCTACCAGTAACAACCCATAAAATAATCTGAATGCTCAGCTAAGAAGAAGGAAAAATTTAAGATATCTATAATGATGCTAATGGAGGATGGAGATAGTTAGTGGGTGCAGTAAAAAAAACACGAAATAAGTCAAAACTTATTTATTTATTTGTGCCGAAGTTTTGACCTACTTTGTAGGTCATCTTCAGGGCTATAGGATAGGCGGCTGGGTGAACCGTGTGGTTACAGGGTATATCCATATTATTATATGGATTGAGTTACACGGTTCACCCAGCCGCCTCTCCTATTAGCCCTGAAGATGACCTACAAAGTAGGTCGAAACTTCGGCACGAATAAATAAATAAGTCTTGACTTATTTGGTGTTTTTTGACCGTACCCCCCCAACTATCTCCATCCTCCATTATATCTTCCAGCCAACTATTTTCATCTCTATAATGATGCTAAGTTTACATTTAGAAGATGATAAACAAGTGATTCCATGAGAACATCAGAACAACTTATGCCTAATACTAAAAGTACTTACAAAAAGTTTAAACAAAGAGGTTACTTAAATTATAAACATTCTAGAAATATAAAAGGAAGAGACAGGTTATCTGGGAGACCTTAAATAGATAAATAAAGCTATAGTTCTTAATTGTAATAGCTTAATAATAAATAAAACAAAATAATTAAATACAAGATAATATGAACTTACTGTCGACATCCAACTTGTTGCTGATACAACTGATCTTCAGTTCTATCCTTCCCCTCCTCTCCGTGTGGTCGCAACCGCAAAGGTTCGGAACGCTCTCTTTGCATCTTTTATGTACGTTCATATCACATGCTGAAAACCCATAACATATAGTCAAATTTATTTGAAAATTAAACTTATTAAAATAAATTTATTATAGATTGATAATAAAATTTAAAGTACAGTTGAACCTCTTTGGAATGTAAATGACAGAAAATTCAGAATTCAAAGTTACATGATACATAAAAAAAAGAAGACAAATAATAGAAATTAATTCTTTAATTAAATAATATGCTTTGCTTTTAATGAGTAGAATTGATTTTTTAAAATGCTTATCCTGTAAAATACGATACAAGTTCTAATAAAAAAAAATAAATAATGCAATGATCCATGATGGTTCTTTAAGTCATGGATGGATTGAGTTGACATTTTATATTTAGACTTAAAGATTTAGCAAATGACTAAAGATTGTATATATATACATATATACAACTACGAAAAAAGAACTCTAAAATAATAAAAGCAAAAACAACTTATACATCTTTATTGTATTTTCTAATGTATTTTAATCCATGATCCTTACTATATTAGTTTAAATTATTATAATTTTATTGGGTATAATTAAGCATATTCTATAATAGTTACACAAAATTAACCCTTTTAGATTTGAACTTTTCTGATGACTAGTACTAATATTGACTCTTGACACCAGTAATTATTTCTCTCTACTATATAGAAAAAGTTTCCTCCATATAATAAATTTTATGGGAAGATGATTAAGACCATTTTCTTTTTTTAAAATAGGCACTAATAGGCACTGAACTAAGATGAAAGATTAGTTGGAAAAAAATATTGGAATAATTTTTTTTATGCTTTCAATAGACAGAAACAATGGAATTTCTAGTAATTTGGACAATTATACAATTATAGTTAAATCCCAATAAATAAAAAATAGTAAATGTAATGGAATAGTAAAAGAAATGGAATGCTTTTCTTAACAAAAAATGAAATAAAGCCTCAACTGAATTGATTTTCATAAATAAAATAATAATTTCAAACTCTCATGAAAGTAATTCAACACAATAAAGAGGTTTCACTGTATTTTAAAGTTTATAATGAAAGGGATTTTTTAAAAATTAATTAAATAAGTCTCATTAGAATATTTCAAATCATACTTAATATTTTAGTAAATTAATAAATTTGATCAAAATAGGAATATATCAAATTTAAATCTAGAAAATATATATTACTATAAATATATTAGATAATATTCTAGGCAAAAGCAAATACTACATATAAATATTTAACAAGCTTTTACTTACCATTCAATTAGTTTAGCATACTAAATAAGGCTAATTACATAAGAAATGTTACTTAATAAGAAAAAATAAATGCAAAAGGCATGCTCGACTAGAATTAATAATGAAAAAAGATAGAGAAAGAAGTAATAATAAACACATTTAAAGATAGAAAAAAGATTAAGTTAATCAAAGAAATACACAAGAATAGCTTTAGAAAAAACATTTAGCAAAACTTAAAGAAAACTTACGTAGTCTCTGTTGAATCTGTCCTCAAGCCTCACAATTTATATACCTTATCATTAATTTTACATATTTATTTGAATTAAAAATCCTTTTTTTTAAAGGATATCGAGTTTAAGATAAAACCTGTATCTAAACTTGTGTTGATACCGAAAAAAAAACTACAGTCTGATCGCATGTATAGCAACTTTTAATTACAGTCTTTATTGAATGAAAAAAGTAAATAAAAATTAAAAGATACAACTGTCAATTTTTTAAATAGAATACCGTAATATAGCTGTGCCAAAGGTGTTTTTAGAAAGTCTGATTGAATATAGTATTCCTTAAAGAATATCACAGTTCATTGTTTAATATTGTTATTAACAAATATAATTTTCAGTTTTGTAATAAGGTGGCCATAATAGTTCAGATCCTATATTGGACGATCAAATCACCAGAAACCATTAAAAAATGTTGAGGGTTTTAAGACAAAACAAATATTAAGTTTTTTTGTAAATTTACAAAGCATAAGCCCATGGAAAATTGTAAAATAGGATTAAGCTTTAAAAGAAAGATAAAATTTCTATTACTTTGAAAAACAAATTTAAGTAACGATTCAATTGAGTTAAGTTGCAATTTGTGAAAACATTACAGTTACTTTCCTTTACTCAAGAGTCTTGGTTTTATATCTTTTTTATTTTAACAACTTTAAACGTCCTTACTTATAGTATCATTTTATTAAACTGTTGACAAGTACAGTTAAAATTTACATAAGCCATCAACATTGAATTAATTTTTTATATTTGAAGATTAAATATTTCAGTAGAGGATTTGTAATAATACAATAATGTTTTGAAAACAATTAAAAAGCTTTCCTGTTATATGGGCCCAAGCAGTGATAAGAGGAGAGAATATAGCAATGCTGTAACCTTTTGAAGCTTAATAATATATGTTTTTCATTATAATATATTTAAAACATGATACAACTATTTAAAACTTGATAGGAATGTATATTTTATCTTCATTGTATATTTTCTTACGTCAAAACTCCTAAACAGAGGCGCTAGCATCGCAAGCATCGGAATGTAAGGTTAAGCAACCTTATCAGTGTTGCTTCTACAAGAGAACGGTACCAATTTTTTTAATGCTACAATTTTATTCATATAAAATTTTGAACAGAATTAAAAGTTTTTTATTTAAGAAAATAATGTTGACAAATGGAGGTATGGCCACCCTATATTACAATGATCATAAGAATGTCTTGTCAATTTTGTACTATAAACGGATTTAAAATATCTCCAAAAATTTTATATTTATGAAAAATTAATTTTCTTTTATTGATTTTAACGTTTTTTTTTGGTTATTGTATTTTAACATCTTTTAATACAATTTTAAAATGACTTTAATAGGCTTTACAGTGTATAAATCAAGTTGGTTTTAAAGGTGGGCTTACAAGCTCTACACTTGCCGCAAGTCCCAAACATCTACAAATCTCTGTGAAGTATTACGTTTGTTAAGCTTAAGTAAACACAGAAATAAGCTTAACGGACTACGGACTTTAGTTACCGGTTATATTCTGTTTAAACTATTTTTATTTTCAAAATAATTGTTACATAAATGTGTGAATAATGGAGTATTAACACCATTAGGATCGGCCACAAACACGTGCAAGCATGCGCAAGCCGACCCAAATTTATGATCTATATGCTTAAGCCTTGAGGACCCTTACTATTGTAAACCCACCTTAAGATATATAATTTCTAACCATGAACTGATTTGATCGGAATGTATTATGTTCTATAATTAATGATATGATATATAATTAAAAGAAATCTTTCTAATGTTATTCTTACTTACTTAAGTATTTTATCAGATAAAATAATTAATTACACAAAATAATAATCTTCTATGCAATTAAATTTAAGTTTATTGAGAAATATTAGAAAGCAATATTACTAAGAAAAAAAAATTCCCACAAAGTGCTAACACCCTCTACAGTCTGGGAAACGTAAGTCACACGAAAAAAAATACAATATACATAGATAATTTGATTACAGAAGATTATTTAATAAATAAAAAAACTATATGTAGTTAAACAATAAAATAATAAATATAATACAATAAAAGCACTATTTGAAAAGCTAAATTACATTTAAATAAAAGGTTACGTATTAAAAAGATCTATCGATATTCATTTGACATCAACCACATAATTTTTAAAAATATTTTTATATTACAAGAGGTGTTAAGGACAAAAGCAGGTAATTCCGGCATTTCACAGATTGGCTTTTTCACGCCTTGTTTCTCATGGTTTTAGTCCATTTTTGAACCCGAAGAGTGAGGGGCTTAAAAATGATTGACTAAACTAGCGAAAAATGTGAATAAGTTTTGGGATTTGGAGTTACTTATATGATTTTTATCACAAAAATCTCACATATTTAATGTCATTACAGTGGTTTTTTAAATTTATCTTTTATTTGCTTATTAGAAGAGCAAGGTTAAGATAAAGTTTTTGGGGCTACCTGTGGTCTAGTGGTTAGCGTAACAAACTACTAAGCCCAAGATCGCGGGTTCGTAGCCCGGCAGGTGGCCCTAGGATTTTTTAAAGGGAGTAAAAAATCCTCAGTTACGCCGTCCGTCGGAAGGGACGTTAAATGGGGGTCCGTAGCCTGAATGATGTTAGATACTCATTGAAAATCTCTATCCTAATTAAACTTGGATGGGCAAAATTTAGGACTCCCACTGTAGTATCTTGCAATTAGCCCTAGCAGCATAAAGTGACGTTACACCAAACAAACAAATAAAAATAAAATAAATATATAATTGCTGACTAAGGAATTAGATGTTACATTAATATTTCTTATTGTCTCACTTTATGCCGCTATGGCTTGTCAGATGATGTTACAGTGGGAGCTCTAAATTTTGCCTATCCAGATTTAATTAGGATAGGGATTTTTAACGAGTACCTGACATCGTACAGGCTCGGGACCCCCGTTTAACATCCCTCCCGAAGGACGGTGTGACTAAGGATTTTTTATTCCTTTTTAAAAAACTGCCGAGCTGCGAATCCGCAACCTTGGCCATCGTTCTCTTTTGCAATTTCGACATCCAGCCTCTAAAAGTGGGTACCCTAAATAGGGGGGGGGATCTAGCGGTTGAGCGTGATCTAGGACAAAACACCTCTCTGCATAACCGTTGTCCAAGAAACAGTTCTCTCTACAATGTACTGAACCCAACACCTTTATGAGTTTTAGTGGTATCCATAAGATTTCTTTGATTCTAAAACGAACAAACTAAAAATATATTTAAAAGTGTTAAATGAACTGACATTATCTCGATATTTGAATTAATGATTCGCTAATAATATTGAAGTTGAGTTTGCGTAGTAATGATATTACTTAAGTAAAGTGAAGGTGTTGTCATTACTACGACAGCTTTATCGAACCTGACCCGGATCAAACCTGACACCAACTTGCCCGTCAATACGCCCCCCCCCACCCTTCTTTGAATATATTCTCGCTAAACTTTTCTGTTTACTGGATAAGAAAGTTTCGAAACTTTCGCACTCTCTTCTTCGCAATTTCAAGACGAAAAAGTTGTTAGAGATTCTTATATTATTATTTGAGTTATATAATATTATACATGGCCTTATGTATCTGGAATAAAAAAATAATATAAGGCCATTTTTAATTATTATTCTGTTGTTTTCAATTTCAGAGGATTGGAACGCTGAGATGCCTTGCAGAAGGTCCTGGGTTCAAATCCCGATCTAGGACCCTCCTGGGGCTCATCCAGCCTCAATAAAGCGCGTAACCAAAATAAGGGGGGAAATCTAACGTTGAGCGTGACCTAGGACAAATCACCTCCCTGCACAACCGTTGTCCAAGAAACAGTACAGTCTCTACTACGTGCTGAATCAAAGCCCATCCATAGAATGTTTTTTTTCCACGTTAAAGTTTATTTAAAAAAAAAATCTTTGGAAGTAACCTTATAATCAGGCTGCTTTCCTTTAAACGGAAAAGAGAAGTAAAATAAGAAAGTTCGGTTGTTCATTTAAAGTCACTTCGTGCCCATTTTACGTCACTTGCGAAGGACGTCATAAATAACGATTTTTCATCCCCTTTGAACAATTCTAGGTCTAAGTGAGCTTCGAACCCGCGACCTTAGACCTAGTATAGTATTGTAAGTTGTTATGCTATCCACTGCACCACAGGTGACCAATTTTTCAGAGTTACATCATGTGAATTAACCGCTCTATTTGACAGTTTAATTAATCAGAAAATCTTAAATCATTCACATTTTTAAATAAATTTAATATATATCTGCAACTCCTGTGAATTAAATATATATATAAGAAACAATATAAATGAGAAGTTTAAAATTTGTTGGTCATATTTGTAAAATGGCTTGTAATCAAATGACTAAAAAAATATTTATCATTGAAAAATATCGATTATCAGTTCATCGATTTAATCTTAAATAACAATAAAGATCTATATAATTATTTAAAATAATAAACCAGATAATAATGAAGAGAGTGTAAAGTAGAGATAATAAAGAGAGTGAATAGTGAATTTGAAATGTCAGAAGGCGCCCTTTCTTCGCTAGCTCACGACTCCACTGACTTGCGGTTTAGTATCACCAAGTTCTTCTTCATAGCAAAATATATTTTAATTCTTTTATGGCATTCATTTAGATTAAAAAACTATTTTAATACTTCTAATTTTTAAATTATGAAACCGATTATTAAAGTTTAAAAAATTTATGGAGTTAATTTTGACCAGTTAAAGAGAATAGACGTGTTAACAATGATGCCATTTTTTAAAATTTAATTTTTTTTTTTTTAAATTTAATTTATTGATATTTACAACTATAATAATATTACAATAAGTAAATCTGCTATATGTACAATACGACTTGAAAAGCACTTGTGGAGAAACTAACCATCGGTAGCACTCCAAAAAGTTCTATAGTAGATGGTCTCTAGACCATCTTCTTTTCAGACGCCTCGGAGGGTTATCAGGAATAGTATGGGAAGCAAGCTGAGAGACTAGCGGATTCAAGTGTGTATGGAGCTTGTCATGGAAGGATAGCTATCCAGTTTGGGCCAAATCAGTAACATATGGGATATTAAGATCATGATGGATGAGTTAAAATTTAATTTAATTTTGATTTGAACCTCTGGTGTTTCTTAAATTTAAATTATTAAAGAAATTTAAGATATTTTACCTAGTGACTGTACGGAGCTAGCAGTTTTAGAGCGCAGACATATTGCGAGGGTTAGTCGGTATTTGTTTATTTTAAGTAACAGCGCTAAGATTTTCTTTTGTTTAATGTTTTGGAAACAATTTTTTTTAAACTATAATATTTGTTGCTGTTTAGCTTCTTCTCATAAAACACTAGAAAGGAGTATTTTAATGTTTTTCATTAGAACAGAAAAGTTTTGATTAAAATACTTGCTTTTTAAAATTTTCAACTAAACTTTACAGTTATGTTAATGGTAGTTTAATATCACCACATATTTCATAAAACATGAGAATAAAATCTTCCCTTTTGAACTTTGAATTTTAAAATTTTAATGGAGAAACCGCTAAACGTTTCCGACTACTTCAACACATACTAGACAAACGCTCAAAGCTTCAGATCAATTACAAAAGACTTATTTATGTGACTGGTATAAGACCTACATATATGGACTTACGGAATTGAACTATGGGGCTCCATCGAATTCCTCTCGTATCCAATCCTTGCAATCCAAAATCCTTCGCAAAATCCTAAACGCTCCTTATTTTGTCACAAATAAAACCATCCATAATGACCTTAACGTTCCATACGTTACCGATTTAGCCCATTCCAGATACCTATCATTCCATAATAAACTTCAGACCCATCCAAACCCACTAGTTTCCATTCTTGCATCCAATTCCATCCCGGACAATCCTCCTAGGCGTCTGAAGAGAAGATGGCCTCGGGACCTTCTATTATAGAACTTTATTAGAGTGCTGCCAGTGGGTAGTGTCTCTACATGTTCTAACATGTATTATTTATTCTAATAGCAATTGTACTAGATATATATATTACAGTTTTACAACTCAATAAAATAATTTTAAAAAAAAAAATTTAATGGAACTGACTGATTGAGACTATCTAAGGAGTTTGTATAATTTCAATTTTTCTTTTTCCTAGAATATTTCCATTCTGATTTTTTGCTGCTCATTTTTTTCTTCTGGCCATTTTCCTTTCGAATTGGAGTGTTTTTCTTTCCCTGGAAAGCTTCTATTCTAAATTGACTTTTTTAATTTATCTCTGTCCTTCATTATAATTTTTGTGATTCCAAAAGTTTCAAGATTAAACTATTTAGGTTTGGTAGATGAATACTTTTTTATTCAGTCAATTACCAACCATTCTATAAATATAATAAACAAAATTTAACCTCCTTTTTTTTTATTTTATCTAATTATTCATTATTCTTTTTATTTTTATATCGCTTATCACCGGTGATTCGTGGTTCATACATCTACAAATGTGGTGAAGAAGTGATTAGGTCGAATTCTCTACAAAATGATTTTCTTGTGTTTGAGTAAGCGGGATCGTCTTATTTCCATAGCGAATAATTGGCTAAGTTAGGCATTGGCTTAAAAAGGAGTTATTGCTGATATTAAAACTCAATTTAAAGCTAAAAAACTACGAGAATGATACGATTCCACTTTTATAATGGTAACGGATTCTTTTGTTTTTTCATGATTTGTTTTTCTGATTATTAACAAAGTCGAATATTCTCTATATTTATTTTTATTTCTTATCAAGGTTCCAGGTTGTAATTTTTTTAAAATCCGGTTATCTGCACCTCCTAGAGTGAGTCAATTTTATTGAATGAAGCAGAATCATATCATTCTTATAGTTGTTGGTTATAAAGGAGTTGAGATATATTAACAATGCCTTACTTAGCCCCTTATTCACTACGAAAATAACTCGATTTCGCTTCCTAAAGTACAAGAAACTCATTTTGGACAAAATTCGACTCGACTACTTATTCACCGGGGCTGTAGATGTATTTCTAAGGCTTTTATTTTCTAATTCTAATCATAAAAAATTAGGTAGAGCTACTATTGCTTGAGGTAGAGCTATTGTTTTATATTACCTGATTTTCAGATTATTAGACAACATTTTTCGTTATAAATGTTTCGAATTTTTACAAAGTTTTCTTGTCTTTGTTTAGGGAGCGGAGTGGGTCAGTGGTAGAGCACTGAGTTGACGAGCCAAAGGCCCTCGGTTTGCAGACATTTATTTTATCTTTTAGTGCTTGAAAATAGATCCTATGGGATCTAGAACCTTCATGGGACTCACCCAGCCTCTACAAAGTGGATACCCACAATACAGGAAAGAAATACAGTACAGGCTCTACCATGTACTGAATCCTAGACCCTTTTTATGGGTTTTAGTGATACAGTTTTTTTTTTCCTCTAATATTTATGTTTTATAGCTTCTCTTTTTATCTATTATATTTAGAGTTATAATTATTTTCCATTTTTATTTAAAATTAAATTTTAAATGGTGTTTAAATGAAGAGACACGAAACCGAGGCAGGAGGGTTGAGAGTGTGAATCAATGTTGATGAGGTCAGTGAGATTGGGAGCATTGTGCCTTCTCACAACTGTCATAGTCATTCTCTCTCTCACTCTAAGCTTCATCACGAATTTTAAAACGTTTACTAAAATCATCAACCTTTTATCAATGTTTATAACCTGAGCACTGATAAACCTGATACTGATAACACCTATCTTCTTATTCATATTAATGGAAATTGAAATATATGGGGGGGTAACCCCCACTAGTCAACCACTCCAACATATTACCCCCTTCAAAAAAGATGCCTCGTAATATAGGTATAATTTATATTATACTATAATCATGTAGCTTCAAATTAAATAAATAGATTATACTTTTTTATAAATGTTATTTTTGGAAGGGCAATCGAGAAATAGCTTTTAAATACAAGTAACCCTATTTATTGGTTACAATAACTTACTATAGTTAATTGCATAGGGAACTTTCTAGACCCATCCAGACTTTACTTCTAGATTCTAACAATTGTCTAAACTGTTCTTCTCACATTTGCGATCTTATTGTTGCCGCTAGATGCCACTACTGCCGCTATAATAATTTAATTAATTGTAAATAAACAGTATTACGTTTTGGTTTGTCGTTTTAGTGTACCTTTTATTCATTAAAATAACTGTGTTTGCACTTTCTTTGTTGCTTTTTTTTGTTGACATTATTTACCCTTATTTCTGTAATCCGACAATAATAACTTTGAAAAAGTAAAATCCTTCAAATTTTTATTTCTTTTAAATTGTTACTTACAATTTTTTTAAAATTTCTTCTAAGCAATAGGGGGGTTACATCCCCAATAACCCCCCCTCGTTACGTTTATGGTCTAGACCACTCTAGCCACGTTCCGTATTGTTTTCCTTTCACATTAGACCAAAACATCTCAATTTCTATCCTTGTCAAAATCAATGTGATGACCTTTTTCACACAATTTCAAATTTGGAATTATTCCGAACTTCTGGAAGTATTTCATAGTTTATTCTTTTAAGGACGGCTATTCCCTAAGATCAACTTAAATAGGAAATAACAAAAGGAATCAGACGAAAACACAAAATTAAATTTTAAAATTTTTAAAATTTTAAATATCGTATCGTATCATTTCTTTTAAGTACAGTGGTGCTATCTGTGATGAGATGCTGGAACCTCATTTCATTTTTCTGATCTTGGTTTTATTATATCTCTATATATCGATTTCGCAGGTTGTCCGATCAAGTCACAACAGGTTGTATTTTGATACATTTTTTTGAAAAATTCCCTTAAGTAAAATTAATACTGAGTTTTAATGTGAAAAAAGTGTGATTATGGGAAATTTGCATGTTTGGGAAGTCATTTTATCATAACCTTAACAATATGTCAACTGTAACCTTTTACAAATCAAATGCAACGCTTTACAACTCAATTGCCACTCTTTTTATTTCTATTGTAACCGTTTCCATTTCAATTATCACCCTTGAAAATATTTTGATTATTTAACGTACTATGGAATGGGGGAAGTTAAGGCCTCAGAACTCACCGGGATAAATCATGACAGTATTTTTAATTTTGTTATTTTCAAAACTATTATTGGCACAAAGCAGTAAAAGAATTAAATTAATACAATTTTTGAAAAGCAATGATTTTGAGGGAAACCATTAAAAAAACGTAATAAAAATAAAAATGCGTTTTTTTCTGAGAAAGTAAAACTAAGCAACAGTAGTTACCAAGAGTTTCTTTCTAATAATGCAATAGGGAAAAACCACAATGCAAAGCCTTATGTTTCAAAAAATACACCCACTTACCAGTCGACGTTTCGCCTATTCAGGCATTATTAAATTTTTTGTATGTTTAACGTCTTGGTGGTGGGGTGCTGTCTCATGTATTGCACCTTTTACTTCGGGATGTGATTCACATAACCCCCTTTTTTGATTTTGGTGTCTTGATAATGCCTGAATAGGCGAAACGTCGACTGGTAAGTAGGTGTATTTTTGAAACATAAGGCTTTGCATTGTGGTTTTTCCCAATTGCATTATAATAAATAATAGTGTTTCTTTTGGAGTTTTTGGCTCTATTTTAGTGAAGAGTTTCTTTCTTCAATTTTGCAAATTTTTTTTTCATTACAGTTATCATTTTTTTCATTTTTTTATTATTTACTTCTTCAGAAAAAAAATTGAATTTTTGTTTTAAATTTTTTGTAAGCAAAAATATTATTATATTTATTATTTTATAACCAAAACTACGAAGATACTGTTATCAAGTTCAGATTACATGTTTTCTCTTTTTTTAAATAAACTTTCTCATAAACAAAAAGTCAACAATTTGTTTTTTGAATTATTTCCCTCATTTTTGTCCTAACAAGAGTTGTGCAGATTTTATCCTGGCGAGTTCTGAGGCCCTAAATTCCCCTAAATACCCGTACGGTAAATTTTCTAAACGTTATAAAGGGTGACAATTGAGTTGGAAAGCGTTACATTTCCTTTGGAAAGGGTTGCTTGTGACTTGGAAAGGGTAGCATTTGATTTGTAAAAGGTTACAGTTGACTTGGAAAAGGTTCAAATATACTTGGAAATGCTATACTATATATATATATATATATATATATATATATATATATATATATATATAGGTTAGTTATTATGTACTGGCAATAAATAAAATTATTTCTATTTTCGAGAATATTGAAAAGGAACCGAATAAAAAAGTTAAAAACTCGTTAGTTAGCTCTAAGACACAACCTGCGGAATTGATACAACTTTTCCTTAAGCTTTGATTTGAGTTAGAGTTTTTTCTTGAAGTATGTTTTATTTTTCACTACCTTTTTTTGATCTCATAGTGCCTCATTCACTGAAGTGATAATTCACGAAGATTAAGATGGACCTGTAAACGAAGCGTAGGTGAGAGGATTTCGTTCAGAGTGATCTGGCGGATCTGGGTTTGGGTAGTCGTGTGTGAGCGGATGTATATAAGCAGGGATTGGTGGTATCGGCTTCGTTTAATCTTATTATTTTCATTATATACGGTATATATATGGATGTATGTATGTATAATACATAATTATACAGCATATATTCGAGACCATTAGGACGCTATTAGTACTTGACGAAGGGCAGAATGCATTAGCGAAGCGGACCGACGGCCGGCTACCTCATTATCGCTTTAAATTCAAAAAACGATGGCCGCGGGGGGCGCGCGTAATATTCTACGGGGCCAATTTCGTTAATACCTCCCCCCCCGTTTTAATCTGAAATCCATCACTGCCTCCGCTAAATTTGAATATTATTCCCATCTGAATATTATTGAGAGAACTCCATTCCCGATTATCGGAGTGTTCCTTAGGGATAGGATTAGAGAAAATATTTTCTCAGATTTATTTAAATTTTATTTGTTTATTTATAAGATTTAGAGAAAGTCTGAATAATCCATTTCGATAATCTCGATCCTTGGATTTCATCGATGGATTGGGAAGTCCACTTGGGAAAGGATTGTGTCCAATCCTCCTAAGGTTTATGTTTATTTTAAGGCTTTGAGACTTAAAATTTTATCTCCAAGATACTCGAGAATATTTCATGGTGGCATATGGTTTATCTTAGCCTGGTAAAACTGAATTGTAGCAGTTCGATTAGATTTTTTATTAGAATTTTAAATGATTATATATCATTATAATTCTAATGATGGATTGAATTAGTCAGGGGGTGCAGTCAAAGATAACACAAAGTAACGATAACTTATTTTTTAATTGTGGCAACGTTTCGGCCAACATTGTAGGCCATCTTTAGAGCTTGATTGAGTTGATTATTGGCAGTGGTGGGCTTTATAACTATATAACTAATGTTACTAAATTTGAGTAATTCAGGCTATAGTTGATGTACAAATTCAAAAAATAACACAACTATTCCAAAGTTTGGAGTTTTCACTTCTGTCGGCAGTTCTCATGACTGCCTATTTTTTCCTAATTATCTGTATTTTTTTTTTAATTTTCATAACACGAGTTAACAAACAGTTTATAATAAAAAACATAAATACTTTATGTATAAGATAGCACTGAATATCTTTGAAGGAAGGAACCCTGCTTATAATAATGAAGAGGAGGATTGAGCTACAACCTAAGTCCTTTTGTTTTTGTTACATCTTCGCCCCCCCTTATCAGATTTCCAAAAGAGAACCTTTACCAAGGATTGGGTGGCAAAGTTCACGAAGCAAGCGAGTCGCGTCTTTGAAACGTAATATGTCGTTTCTTCTCTAGCGTTTGATTTAAATCTTCGAAGATAAAAGTAGACAATTTAATCCTTATTGTTTCAACAATGCATTCAACACACTTAAGCACTCAAAATTTAAACGAAATAAATAAAAATA
Organism: Arma custos; assembly: GCA_037127475.1. Classification (NCBI taxonomy): domain Eukaryota; kingdom Metazoa; phylum Arthropoda; class Insecta; order Hemiptera; family Pentatomidae; genus Arma; species Arma custos. The sequence continues at coordinate 62,889,523 of CM073765.1, read as the reverse complement.
AATGGACACAAACTGAATATAGATCATAAGCAGCCAGGAACAATTAAAATGCCTACATGAACACACCCAACATTAGTTGATTTTTTGTTCTTGGATTTTTGAACATGGCGTCTTTGTACATTTGTTTATATAATTTTATCGATATTTTCTCAGTATTTCTACACGAAAATGGCAAAATTGTAATAATAACCAGAGACGAACGCACGGACGATGCTTCAGTGGAAGTTATATTTTGCCTAACCTGGTTCAATTAGTATAGAGATCCTTAACGAATACCTGACAAAGCAAATGCTAGGGACCGTCATTTTACGCTCCCTCCGAAGGACAGCATCACTAAGGATTTTTTACTCCCATTACGATCTGCAAACCTGGGACTTTGGTCATAGTAGGTTGCTATGCTAGTCAACACACCACCCAAACAGATGGATAGTGCTTCTTTATTCTTCATTTAATGTTAAATCTATAACTCGACCATTTTGAAAACGACCTGCGCTGAAGTTGCACAGACGCGCATATAGAACCCACGCCCTTTCACTACTACCTAGCTCGCTTCACTCGCCCTTAGTCCTCATCGTGGCCATAACTATATCATTTCAGGATATCCTTCTTGATTGAGGAATATAACCTGGGTAACCGATAATAATATACATTATTACGTAAGTAACCAATGGCAACTCCCCACCACTTTCTCCACAGCCCCACACCTCCGATTTCCCAAAAGGTCGTTTTCTAAATTTTGCGGATAAGAGTTCAAATTTATTGGTTAATCTATAATTAAATAATCATTAAATAAATAAACGTTAATAACTTAATTAGACAAATTTAAAAACAAATAAATGATTAATTTTTCAGCATCATTATTATTCCGAGATTTGATTAGTTTGGCGTCTGAACACATTAAAACATTTAAATAATTAATTAAATATAAATTTTAATACATTTATATTATTTTTTTTGTGTGTATAGTCATATTTTAACTTTCTATCGTAAATGACGTGTAATAAAATAATATATAAACATATATATTTAATTAATTTTTTAATATAATCTGATATCAAAACTCGAATTTCCTGTGTTCTTATTGCACCGTTCAGTCTCCAGTCCAACATCAGGATATAAAGTGTTATTAGTAATTTCAGCAACTACTCTAAAGTGCAAGCGCTATAACAATAATAATAATTATATATATAAATGTATATATATGCATACACATATATACACATATACATATATATACACATAGTTAGTCTGAGAGTACATCTATCGCTATAAAGAACTAAATACGCGACCTAAGATAGACTTTATTTGCTCAATGCGTCTTTATTCTCTATTTGACCCAACCGAATATTAATAACAATTATATATATTATTTTTTTAAATAAATAATTTTTACATATTCATTATATATAGTTAGAAGAAAAAAATTAATTTTTTATTTTAAAATCCTAAGTAATTTTATCTAAAAAATAGTGAACTATAGAAATTTTTTACAATAAAGTACAGAGAGGAAAAGATAAGTCTGAATATTAAATGAATGTATAAAGACAAATTTTTGTAATAGAAAAATAGTAGAATGGAATATGCTTAGAAAAGAAAATGTTTTTACTTGAAAAAATAAATAAAAAAGTAACTCCCTAGTCTACGAAATGTATCGGATGAATCTAAAGGGATTTATTGAATTTTCATTTTATTTAATTTATTGAACTTTCATGATTCTTATTCTTTAATATTTTATATATTTCACTATGTATGTATAAAAACATAATTACATATTTAGCTTTTTTTTAATTGTTAGAAATGAACTTTAGATAGAAACAATCTGCTCTAAAATATTGCTTCAGAAAATACTAGACTAGATATCACGATCCATCGTCGATCAGTTTCTTTTTTTTTAAATTGGAATAAGTCTAGATTGTGTAATTTTTAAAACACTAATAGAAAGCTATTTGTTTTTATATAATTAACTTTAATAATATTATTATTAAAACCATTATTTTTCGAAGAAACATAACTTATTTATGCACCATAGAAAGTCATGGAATTACTTGACGAAATAAAGGATAAATAATATATATAATAATATAAAATATTATTATTTATTATTTTATAGCGAATAAACCTCACGGAGGAGGTCACGCAACGCATTCTCACGTTTCTTGCATATTTCCTTCGTCTTTTCTCCATATTTTCTTATTCTTTCCTCATTTATTTTGTTCTTGGTTTATACAATGCTTCCTTCTCTGACATTACTATTCACTTTTCTACCTTGTTTCCCATTTTTATTTCTGTGTATCTTGGCTAATCCATGGTGTGGTTGACATGACTTTTAGTAAGTAAGCAAGGATTTTATAGGTGTTATTGGGGGAAGCTTAGAAACATGTCTATAAAATAAAATTTCAATCGTCGATTTCTTATGTCACAGTATATACTCGTATGCATATATACATAGAGAAGGTTAATACCCAGGAGCACCTATTTGACTTGAATTGGTCCATTAATGCAAGAGATTTCTCATCAATCTTCTTTTTAATAGCCATAATACAGTATACAAGTATATATAGATTTGTTTAAAAAGGCAGTCACAATGAAGTTTTGAATGATAAGAACTTGTACTTTTTATAGGTGCGAAATTCTTGCTAAACCTTTGATCCATAAGGGTTATGTATATATGAGCTTCAGTAGGTCTATATATGCACTTAGTTCGAATTTTGGCGATTACAAAAACAAAACAAAAAATAGCACAGTAATTTCAATCGTTTGTGCACTAATACAATAAATGGCCTCCATAAACTATTTATCGCTCGAATGATTTAAGTAGGCTTAGGGACTTACAACTTCCCGGAAACAAGAAAATAAGAAGTTACTTACGAGGGCTTACGAATGAGCCAGGGACTTATTTAAATGAGTTTTCACTTTTATTTTATTTATTTTTAGCTTTTTAATTTCCCCCTAATTGAAAGATGTCGAGGGTTTAGGTTTTTTGCTGTTTTTTTTTTGTTCTTTTTATCCGGAAGGCTTAAGATAGCCTTAAAATTTATTTAAGAAAACTCCTTGATAAAAGAATATTGGATCAGTCAAAGCCCTAGAGCGATTGCCTAAGATCGATTCTAGCCTGCGGTAGAAAACATTTAATCGTCTTTTCAAAGTTTTTATGATAGTCATAGAGAATATAACGTTAATTTATCTTTATATAGAAAATATATTTTTCAAAATTAAAGATACAACTTCCAGCCTTTGAATTTACGCCTTATCAATTGAAAGCGCCTCACTTGCACTATCTAGCGGAATTACTTTGAATTAAACTGTAAAATTCATAGATAATAACATTTTTTCTGACGACTTTCACTTGTTAAAATTGCTGAAGTAATAAAAAAAACCTGCGTATTCTAATTATTTGAGATCAGGGATTTATAGTTATAGAATTATTATCAAGGAGATAATGGTTAGTCGATTAATCGATTAATACAGCTCTATGCTAATGTAGTAACTATCGATACTTAACAAGATAAGGTTACAATAACAATGACATCATTTCGTGAAATAATTATTGACACAGAGCTTATTTCCCATACAATAAAAAAATATGATAATGGCGGCTTTATAGAAAATGAAAATATAAATAACATTTTACTATAGATCAAAATAAATATTTACTACGTAGATAGGCCAAGAGGTTTGGCGCTACATAACGTATGTATAAATCTGCAGCCACGATGAATAAGTGGTTAAGTTGAACTTAGTACAAACTGAGTTTCTTGTACTTAAGGAGCCGGATCGTGTCATTCTCGCAGTCAGGTATTGGCTTTGGTATTTGTTGCGCAGGTTGTCGCTTACAGTTCAATCAGAATGAGTTTTAACTGTTTATTCGCTTCCTTTTTTACTATTCTCCAAAAAAACAAATTATCATGAATATTAGTATGCACACACAATCGCAGGAGGGAGCGGAATGGCTGAGTTGCCATGCCGGAAATCCTGGTTCAAATCCCGCTGCAGGCAAGACTTTTATTTAGTCTGTTTGCAGCCGGAGATGGATCATATCGGATCTAGGACCCTCCTGGGGCTCAACCAGCCTCTATAAAATATTGTAAAAATAAGGGGAAAAATCTGGCGGTTGAGCGTGACCTAGGACAAGTCACCTCCTTGCAAAACCGTTGTCCATGAAACAGTACAGTCTCTACCATGTACTGAACCCATGGCCCTTTAAGGGGATGTAGAGGTACAGCTTTAGTATGCAAAAAAATGTAATTATGGGAAATGTGTACATTTCGGTAATCATTTCATCAAGAAATAAAAGTTTCAACGAACATTTCGAGGTAGATACGATGGTGTATGTTGGTTTAAACGTGTATTTCTTGATGAAATGACTATCGAAGTATACACATTTCGTATAATTACACTATTTTTTCTATACTAAGGCTCATGATAATTTGTATTTTTGGTGAATATTAAAAATGGAACGAATAAACAGTTGAAACCAGTTGTGACTCAACTTTAAACGACAACCTGTGGAACAGATACCGTAGGTTTTAATGGAGTTATTATAACTAATTTTCAAGCCAAAAACTTCTAAAATGGCACGATTCGGCTTCCCTAAGTAAAACTAAGGTATTTATGGAAAAAATCAAATTAACCGGGGCTATAGAAATATAGGTGATGCGTGATGTATAGAAGGATTGATTTTAATCAACTTATCATATAATAATCTTTTTTAATCCAATATTTATATTTAACTCAAAGGATTTAGTCCCTGAATGAAACTTATTAATTATAGGTCTATATTGTAGAGCAGAGTAAAGACGCATTGAGCGAAGTAACACCGGACTGTAGAGAAGAGAGCAACCGAGTGAGAAATATCTAATTGAGAATTACCTGTGCACTTGAGTCCTTGCTGGGTGAGGCCGTGGAGCATGGAGCCGCAATGGTCACAGAAGGTGGGCGCCAGGTAGGTTGTCGTCTCGAACTTATGTCTCGAGAACTCGGCCTAATCAAGACACTCTGGAGTTCTCCAAGGCCGTCCCTCGACTTCGGGGGCGGCAGAGGAGAAGGTAAGGAAAAGGAGTAGGCAGGGAGAGCGGAAGAAAGCCGAGGAGGCAGTCCCTCAAGCTCGGGGCTGGCCTGATCCTGTGTCTGGGGGAGTTAGGGCAGCAGTGGCGTCAATAGAACATGGTCAAAAGCAGTATTACTAGAATTAAATTTACTGAGATAGTCTCATAAATCATCTGTTTAAAAAAAAAAAGAACTGTTAATAGTAACACAATACATAAACCAGTACTCAGTTCCTGCCTCGGGGAGTTAATTCATCTTAAGAACTACTAAGCTAGATATTATTACTTTAATCTCTATAAATCATCTGTTTTTAAAAAAAAAAAACTGTCAATAGTAACGTAATAAATAAACCAGTTCCTGTCTGGGGCAGTTAAAACAGCAGTGGCGCGGAACGAGCATGATCATCGAAAGCACTACTAAGTTACATATTAATAGATTAATCTCAATAAATGATATGTTTTTTTTAAAAAAAAAGAACTGTTACTAGTAACTTAATACATAAAAAGTACTCAGTTCCTACCTAAGGTTAAGGTTAATACTGGCAGGGATCGAACAAGGTCATCCATAATACATAAATCAGTTCATAATACATATATAGTAACATAATACATAAATCAGTTCTCAGTACATCATACCAGGGATTGAGCATAATCATCGTAAGCATTACTAAGTTTAACATTACTACATTAGTCTCTTAAATCATCTGTTTTTTAAAAAAGAACCGTTACTAGTAACGTGTTATAAACCTTATATGACAGTATTACAGTACACCAGTATTCAGTTCCTGCCTGGGGGAGTTAAGGTGGCAGTAGCAAGGATCTAACATGGTCAAAATCAGTAACAAAACCAACATTACTACATTAGTCTCTTAAATCATCTGTTTTTTTTTTAAAAAGAACCGTTACTAGTAACGTGTTATACACCTTATATGACAGTATTACAGTACACCAGTATTGAGTTCCTGCCTGGGGGAGTTAAGGTGGCAGTAGCAAAGATCTAACATGGTCAAAATCAGTAACAAAACCAACATTACTACATTAGTCTCTTAAATCATCTGCTTCGATAAAGAAATGCTGCTATAGCTAATCGGACGATGCTACATTGGGAGCTCTAAATTTTGCCTATCCAGGTTTAATTAGGATAGGGATTTTTAATGAGTACCTGACATCGCATAGGCTCGGGACTCCCGTTTAACGTCCTTTCCGAAGGACGGCGTAACTAAGGATTTTTTCTCCCTTTATGAAACCCGCGATCTTGGGCTTAGTAGTTTGTTACGCTAACCACTATACCACAGGTAGCCCTTAGTAATTGAAGATTTTAAAGCACAATCGAATGTGCATGCTTTGTAATCTTAGAAATCATTTAATCAAGAAAAAGTTTCAACTAACATTTAGAAGTATAGATGATATAGAAGTATGTTTGTTCAAACGTTCATTTTTTTATGAAATGATAAGCGAAATATATACACTTTTCCCATAATTACACTTTTGTTTCATACTAAAACTCACGATTACTTTTATTTTCGAGAATATTAAAATGAAAGCGAATGAAAATTTAATATTGTAACTTAACTCGTAGTGACAACCTGCGGAACTAATACCGAATGCAATTAAGAATATTTCATATTTAATCAATGTTGATTACACCCAGCTGATATTTACGCAAATTTAATCACGTTTTTTGTAATGACATATTTAATTTATATCATGTTGATATAATCTTCACGGGTTAATTAAGTTAATCGATTACTGCTTAGATGCCGGTATGCAAACTAATCGATTATAAATCGGAATGGCTGTATTTAAAGAAGAGAGAGAGAAGGAAGTCGAGACCGAGGCTCATTATAATGGACCCGAGTCCTACTTTATTCCAAATGGTCCAGACTCAGTTAACACTGAAATATTCCCTCTTACAGCCATTTTTATCCCTACTCATCCCCTTTTTCCCTTTTCCCTATTTTTTTTTTTTTGGAAGGTTGGTAAGAAGGAAAAGCGATTCATAACCTACCTCCCTCAATTTCTAGAACTAGTTTCAGTCCCATTTCATCGGATGAATTTCGTAAAAGAGCCAATTTTTCATGAAGCAAAAACACTAGCGATGAATATTATTAGCATGCTTTGTCAGATCCGGATGTTTTAGAGGTATTTACATATTGTTAAGTCTAAACGGAATAGATAACAAGAACAACTCAACATATTCGTATCTATTTAGCTGTGATTTTAAAACATAATCAGCACGATTCACAAACAGCGAGCACATGGATTGTATTAATTCTTGAATGTTATATAAACATTTTACATAAAATATATATTTTCCTCGAACTTCAAACTTTTTCTCAGTCCTTTAGTTTTTATTTATTTAATTTTTTCTTGTTTTGATGAAAACTTCATTAGCCGCGTTGAGCGAATTTTGGTAGAGAAAACTCATGGATCCGCATAACAGCGTTTATCCAAATTATGGTTTCGTCATGCTTTGATCTAGAATTTATCGCTTTGAAGTTCTCATGAAATCTGTGATAACATACCTACAATTGATAACAAGACGTTTTCAACATAATTGACCCTGCTTACTCTAAGACTTAGACCCCAAAACCTTTTGCTATTCCTAGAGCATGCTGTTGATCCTCCTTCGTTCCTTAACGAAGCGTTCCCTCGACACCTCCATAGATCTGAAGACACCCCCAGGGACCTCCTTCTTCTTTAGGTACAGGATATCTCTATCTTCCGATCTCTATCTATACAAAAACTGTACAATTTTAGACATTTTCATATTTTCTCACGAATTTTCCTTGATTCCTTTGATACTGACTCTGCCTTAGAAGTCATAGTTTCCAAATATTAATTAATTCATGTAGTCAAATATTATCTTCAATCTCTTGTACATTTTTATAATCACTTTTATTTTCATGTTTGTAACATTTTTGCTACATCACTTAAAAAAAAAAATTGAACGCCTTTGACGATCTCTTTTCTTTCATTTTTTGTGAGATTTTTACTCTGCAATGCTCCTTTAATAATTAACCTTGATTTCGACTCTTATAATTGTGGAAATAATCTGTGACAATCTACTTCTATAATTTCTCAACTAGTTCAAATTTCGCCTTTATGTTGAAACAGATAACATCGGTTTCGAACCTTCATGTTCGCTAATGGACAATCTTGTATATTTATTTATTCATCATGTATCCTCGGACCAAATATAAACCGGGACCGGAGGAACACAATATAAACCGGCGGAAGATACTTTGAACAGATCTGTTTTATAATTCAGGGTTTATTCAACGTCTTTTGAATAAGAAAAAATGAGAATGCCTTAGAAGTACCTCAGGGGGGGCACCCTCTTGTGTCCTCACGGCGGCGCCCTTTTACAAAATTTATCAAACATACCCATTCTCAAATATTCCTTCCTCTTCTTCCAATATAGAATAATTCTGTTTTTAAAAGAAGTCATTTGCATAAGAATAATTACTTTATTGTTTTAAAAGTTATAAAAAATAATTGGTTTAATGAACAAAAAATCGCTTTAAGTAATGTTATACTCGATAATAATATCAGCTGGGAAAGGTTAAATTAAAACAGCTGATAGATGCCGTTTCAATCTAATTAAAAAAAAGATTATCATATAAATGAATCATATTAATGTAAAAAATTGCGTGTAAAGAATCGTATAAACTTCCTTAAGAATAATTTAGTTAAATATTACTTATTAAGGTACTTGTGTATTAACGCCACCGCAGTTATATTTGCGTAAAGAGCAATCTTGTTCGTAAAGCAGTTATATTTTATAACAGTTATATTTCTAACAGCTGATTTGTTCTACATTTGTTGTTGTTAGCTTATTTTTAGTGCAACGAAAATGCGTATTTGGGATTTGCCAAAAACAGAAGAAGATGCAATTTTATTTTTTCAGGAGCGAAATATTTTAGCGAAAAAACGAAAATGTATGAATTCGCATGAAATGAAACTTAATTTTGGTCAACGTAACTTTTGGGGTGGTTAAGGGTAGTCAATCCGATTGAATACTTTCATTTTAAATGAATTATTTTGATTTTTAATTGTTCATGATATATTCCATTATATATTTATTTACAATAATATTTATTGACTAAATAATAATTAATATATAAGTTAATAATATTTACTAAATTATATATCAATAATTAAACATAATAATAAAATGAAAGATAAAATGTCATAAAATGGTTTGCCATGCTTTCGTTTGCCACTGCTGTTGAAGTAAATAATTATTTGATATATTAGACCAGATCATAGGACCAAGCCAACCCTTAAAAGGCATACAAAAAAAAATACAGGAATATAAATAAATGAAATTAAAAAAAAAATCTTACAAACTAAAATTATGCTTAAAAACAATTAGTAAAGGCTAAAAACAAATCCCTCAGTAGCGGCATGAGGTTTTATGACTGCAATCAAATATATAAATATATATATAAAAAAAATACATACATACATTAAACACTGCAGAAAAAGTAACAAAACACACAAGAAGAGCACGCATTGGGTAAGTATATGATACAAACACATTATACATAGTACAATAAACAAACACACGTTTCAGAAAAAATATATAAAAATAAATAAAATGATAACTAGTGTATAAAATGTTTCTCCTCTAGTCCAGAGGAGGCTGGAAACTGCTCCACAACATGCCACGACAACTTTCCAAAACACACAATCCGACTCAGAAATACAGGTAAAATAATATGTGTAATAAATAATAATAATAAAAATATAATAAAAAAAATAAACACACAATATTAGTTCAACATTCAGGCAAACCGGTGAGTGTTTAAGGGCTGGAACGAAGCTTTGGTATTGTGTCAGTGACGTCATGCAGACAAGCAACAAGCTTACTCCTGCCATCCGATACTCTCGCTATTGTAATGTAATATTATAAAATAGTTTATTACATATTATAATAAATATTATGGCTACTATTTGCAAAATAAAGAAGTAAAAATCAAGGAGTACAGAGATAAATCCAACTTACTGATATCAGAAAATACCAGTACGATTTTAATTATTCACATTGCGTTATAAATACCGATTATAGTAAAATGTTTTAGGGTTGATAATATTACGCTATGGCAAAAACAGAGAATCAAAAACGAAAAATAATAATAAACAAAAAACTGTAATAAAGAACGCATTAGCCGTTGATATGGCAACTCCTTACCTGTGATTGCAAGATTGCCTAAACATATTCAATTTTTTTTTAAACTGTAAAGTTTATAAAAATTTTAAAAATCTTTAAATCGATACTATTACATAATATATATATATATATATATATATATATATATATATATATATATATATATATATATATATGTTTGTGTGTGTATGTTATATTATCATCATCATCATATGGCGCTATGGTCCATGGTAATGACCATAAATAAATGCAAAGTCCCAGGAAAAGAAAACAGTAGTTAAGTGCGCAAGTCCCGTTGTTATTACAGTTTGGCAATTCATTTGTTTTATTTTTACTTTAGCAAATAATATGAAAATTAAAATAACAAAATATAAATATTCAAACCGAAGTAATATTTCTACCTCTCCCCCTTTTTATTTTGTTTAATTGGGAGGTGTTTAAACATAAATATTTCCGGTAAAAAGTAATTCAAACAGAGCGCTTTAATTCGGACTCGCAGTTCCCTTTAACGAGCGGAGTCCTGTTTGCAGAGACTTTATTTACACAAATTTAATAGGGCTTCCTAACGAGTTGCTGGCCATTGTAGATAAGGCAAAATAGCTCTGCTAAAACTACTACACTACTACCTAGAACTACTAACTTCCCTAGCAGTTACTATATAGTAATAGTTATCTCTAAACGTTTAGTGTAATTGAACCCGAGCTATATCATCTCTCGTAATGATGGTGTAGCAATAATGAGCTTTTTACTATGCTTGATTAAATTTAATCATTTGAACTAGAGAGAAGTTCGTAAAATTGTGTGTGTGTGTGTGTGTGTGTATGTGTGTCTATATATATATATACATATATATATATATATATATATATATATATATATATATATATATATATATATATATTCATAACAAGTGACAGAAGGATTCTTTACAGAAAATTATTATGATTCGTGGGGACAAACAATTTTCTATACCTCGATTTGAGGATAGTAATTAGGTAGTTAAATACTAAAAATTTATTTGGATATAACACTGACTATAAATATAAGTAAACAAAATATACTGCCATGCCAACTATAGTATAGTATTTAATAAAGATAAATCTAATATATTTGGGTAGTCATCTTGCTTTAAGGGAGCAGGGTAGCTCAGTGGTATAGCACTGTGTTGCCATGTCGAAGGTCCTGGGTTCAAATCCCGCTGCTGGCAAGACTTTTATTTAATCTGGCCGGTGATTGATCCTTTAGGATCTAGGACCCTCCTGGGGATCACCCAGCCTCGATAAAGTGGGTACCCAAAATAGGGGGAAATGTAAAATCACAAATCACCGCCCTGCAAAATCGTTATCCTAATACAGTATAGTCTCTACCACGTACTTAACCCAAAATACAAAAAAGTGGTAAAGGTTTTTTGTCATATTACTTTCAGGGGCAGTTGCCATATCAATGGTAATCACTTAACTGCTGTTTTTCATAGAACATAAAACCGTAGTGTTACTAAACAAAATTAACTTTTGAAGCAAGATTATTAGTTCCCGACCGCGTTAATTAATATAAAATCTTAATGCAGGTCTATATAAAAAAGAAATGTTGAATGATAATTGCTGACCTTGATAATAGATTTGGAAGAAATCGGTCCGGGTAGAGGTCATAATGAATTTCTCGTAGAATTTGAGAAAAACTTTATTGTTTAGCCAACGTTTCAGTCTGTGTTTCTAGCCAGTGAGGACCTAGCCCTCTACTCCCGCCACAGCCCTGAAGAAGACCTTCAAAGTAGGTCGAAACGTTGGCTAAACAATAAAGTTTTTCTCAAATTCTACGAGGAATTCATTGTGACCTCTACCCGGACCAATTTCTTCCACATAAAAAAGAAATGGTTGCCACTTGATGAAAAAACAATAAAATGAAACTACCGTTGTCTTATAAAACAGTACAGTTTCTATCTCATACTGAACCCCTTACTCTTCATGATGATAGAAGTTTTAAAGCTTCAGTTATTTGCTGTATTTCAATTAATAATAAATGTTATAATTTTTTTTTCAGTAGGAAGTTAAAAAAATTGTTTGCAAAAATAATTGTGACAGAAAGGCTTTTGTTCACGGGTGGTAACAGGTCAAATGGTTTAAAAAGACAAAAGAGGTAAATATGGATTCAATAGTTTTAGAATTTTGAAATAGCAAACGAAAAACGGTATATACGATTTCGGGCTGATTGATTAAAATAAAAAACTGTCATTTATAACATACGAGGAGTTGACATACAAAGAAAAATAATCTTTTTTTTTAGTGCTAAATTCTTTTATAAAATGCTTTTTAGAAAAACAATATTGTTTACTTTTGAAGGCATGTAGAGGCAAAACGGTATGATAGCTTAACACAAGTAGCACTGTTACTCTAACACAATAGATCGCCTATCGAATGATCAAAGGGATGTAACGTTTACAGAGAATAACCTGCGAACTCTATTTGCCCTCTACATGATCAAAATATTCCGTCAGAGGAGAACGGGAGTATCGAACGGCATCGGAGTGAGCAGAGAAACAGAGTAAAACAACACATAGATTCGGCTTCAGAACAAAACATAAACCAAAAACCAAACAATAAAAAAGAAAGGATAGTAATAAAAAAAGAATTAATTGTAAAATATAAATGAAAATAATAATTAATCCAGTCATTGAGGGAGTAGTAGGCGGAAATGATTTCAAGGCCAACTTTAGGCTAGTTTAGAATTCAACATTTTAAAAAGTTAATTGTGACGTAATATTTCATCAGGGTTGCCTAGCAACGGATTGAGGGACTACTTTTTCTATAGTCTTTTGTTTTGCTCGATCAGTTAAATTATAAGTATTTTTAAAAATTGGCAAATCACAAAGCCAATGTTTCTGACATCATAAAGTCGTTACACAAAATAAAGCACTTTTTTTTTATTAACGGAATACATCGATTTGAAAAATAAAACCAGCTAAGTAATATACATATTAGCTATACAGAGAACGCAGTGAAATAATATAAGGCATTTTTTATACACACTGTAAATTATTTTTGATTGAGAGGAAATAGTTGACTGGAAGATCTAAATTAGATAATCTGGGGTGCAGTAAAAAAAGAACACTAAGTAAGACAAACTTATTTATTGTAAGTGCGGACGTTTCGACCTAAGTTGTAGGCCATCTTCAGGGTATAGAAGGCAGAGCCCCTACTATGTGACTCGATAGCAGTGGCTCCGGCTTCTATCTGCCCTGAAGATGGCCTACAACTTAGGCCGAAACGTCGGCACTTACAATAAATAAGTTTGTCTTACTTAGTGTTCTTTTTGACTGCACCCTTAGACTGTCTATATCCCACAGTAAATTATTTTTGGTACTTTTCCATTAGCCAGGCGCAAATAAGTAATCTTTACATAAACTCTCGTCTATATTAAGTATTTTTTTCTGGACCACCGATTTTTTTTTCTTAAGTTCCGTTAATACTTCCACACAAACTATATAAAAGTAGCTGTACTAATCTACAACTGCTTTATGATTCAAATCCAGTTGTTGTTTACATCAATTGACTGATGTTATCTGTTCGCTCCAGCCGTAAATCTTTAAAATGTTAGAAAACCCAATCTTGACGATTCGAACCACATAACATTGCAAATGATCTTTTTCGTGCGGCATGTTGAAAGATTGCACCGCCAACGTACTCTGTCACAAAAAGACAGTTTCATTTCATGATTCTGATATCAAGTGGCATTATTTGGCAATATGGCAGATTTCAACATCTCTTGAAAAAGGGAGACTGCATCGTTTTCAGTTCTAAATCCCAATTTTTAAACAAACATTACGACTGAAGAAAAATAGGAAAACGAATTGAATTCAGAGAATAGAGCACATGGCTCCAAACGAACATACACGACATTACGACATGACGATTGTGAGAAATATGCCGGAATTTTACATTATTATTATTATTACGGAAAAGTACCGTATTTTTTTTTTTATCTATATAGCTCAACTAAAACGTTAAATATCTACTGAAATACAACTAAGCGAACAGTTGTACGATTTGTAAAATGAGAGTTGGTCCGCCGTTTAGTTGCCAATATAAATAATTACTCCATAACATTCAATATATAATAAATAGTTGATTTAATGAACAGGAAATCGCTTTTAGTATTACTAAAGGGCATAATGCAGATGGGAAAGTTTAAATTAAAACAGTTGATCGATATTAGTTCAAATTGACAAAAAACTATCGAAGGTGAGATAAACATAAAAATTGCGTTTTAATACTCGAATAAACGTCATCAAGAGTATTTAAATTAGCACTTATACTAATTATAGATCAGAGTATAAGTTAATTAAAAAAGTTATTAATAAATTATTGTTGACTAAATCAATCCGTTTATGTTTTAAAATATTTTTGGATCAAAAATTCAAATCAAGATCAAAATTCGTTCAATTAAAAAAATATAATAATAATTTAAATATTTAAATATTTTTATTTTGAAGAGAAAAGCTTTGCCCAGGCTGGGATTTGAACCCGGGTCGTCTGCATCTCTAGTGCAGTGCTCTACCAACTGAGTTACCAGGGCTCGTAACCAGGCCAGACAAATCCTTTCTCTTCACCGATCCTATATCCCTAGTTCTCGCAATTTTTGCGATATGTACAAGGGGACGACCATAAAATAAAAATAAATAAAATATAATTTATAAATGATATAAATATTTGGATTTACAATAGTGATGGGGTTAAAATAAATAATTAAAAAGAAGAGAATGGATACCGATAAAAAGAAAAAAACTCTTTTTTTTTTGGTTGGATCCGAAGTTTATTGAACGTTTGTTAAACAATGTTTATTTCTTAAACAGCCCAAAAGTAGCCCTAAAGTAGATTTTGGGATATCATTTCCGCCTAAACACACATTTCTAGCATTCATTGACTGAACTAGTTCAAATTAGAAAAAATTCAAACCAAGACACACAAACATAAACAAACAGAATTAAAAAAACATATTAAATCATTATATAAGATGTAGTATAGAAGAGAGGAGTATAGAAGATTGTTAAAACAATAATAATAATGATAAAGAAAGAAAGAAAAATCACAACAAATAAAAAACAGAAATAAAAAGAACTTGAGTGATGGGCGATGTCCGACCTTCGCACTTCATCCCTTGGTGGATGACTCCATACAGAAGAGAGCCACAATGATCACAAAACGTAGGCGAGGAGTAGGTGTGCACCTTGAACTTGTGTTTGGTTCGCGAAGCCTAGGGCATTCAGCCAACACATCTCATTTCGACAGTCCAATCATATTTAGGGGGCAGTGTATACAGGCAGGTATCTACATAACTAAATATATATGTGTGCATATATGTACAGGTAGGTTCAGTCCACTTGTTTGGCAATATTTTAAATCCTTATCCTAAATATTGCCTATCCAAATATAATTATTTAGTACCTTACGTCGTACAGGTTCAATTTTACGTCCCTTCCGAAGAACGGCATTACTCCCTTAAAAAATCCTAAGGCAAATAGCTGGGTTGCGAACCCGCGATCTTTGGTTCAGTAGGTTATGCTGACTACTTGACCCCACCAGTTCACTACTACAAGAACATTCTATGTAGTTGTTGAAATTTCATATTTATATTCATATTCAAGATTTGGTGAAGGAGGTGGAATACATAGAGTGAAATAAATATCATTTTTCTTATCCTGAGGCTGACGTTTCGGCCCTAATATGAGAGCAATTGAGGGTTTGTACCTGTATTGCAAACGTTCTGGCCAATTTTTTTGTTTAGTTTTCAGATTTCTTAAATTTATATATATTTCATACCTTAAAATTATGCTCAAGATTATGGCGGGTATGGTGGAATAAATATTTAGGGTGAAATATGTATGATATATTTAATTCTAACAGCTGAAGTTTCGGCCCATCCCTCTTCAGATCATCAGTTTTGTCACTGCATACGAATATATCCCACCCCAGCCTGATATTTAAAGGATGCAAACGTTTCCATCAATTATTTTTATAGCTTAGCTTTCAGATATTTATAATTTAATTTTAAATTACCTTCAAGAATATATAAGATAGGAGATGCTGAGTTTTAGAGTTATTGAAAAAACTAACAAGGATAAGGTTTTGATATCGCATACTAATAAAAAAAAAACTATGGATTCCAAGCACACATTTTAAATTATCCCTAAATGTTTTACTTTTTTTAGTTTTTAATATAAATTCCGACGTTTCGGGTGAACTTAAGAGCCACAATATATTGCACTTCTGATAATTAATATTTGATTTATGGAGACGTTTTGGTCTAAGTTGCAGAAAAACCTCGGATCTCTTTTATCCTCAGTGTTTAGTTATGTTTCAAACCATCTTCAAGAATATTCTAAAACATGGACAGTTTTAGAGTTATTGGAAAAAATAAAAATAAAACACAAGTTTTATTAATTAAATATTACAATATAAACATAAAAAACTATGATTACGTGATAGTCATTTATAAATAATAAAGTATACTTTTTGATTTATGGCTAAATGACATTTAATTTACGTCTCAACTTTTTTTTCTAGAGGGAGAGAAAGTTTTAATATGATTAAATTTAATATTTTAAGAACTTTGGGGAAGATTTTAAGCCCCTACAATTTTTAATCGTTGAAGACCTTATTATTTAATATATTTTGTAACTTTAGCTTTTATAAACTAAAGCAGTATATTTTATTAAGTTGATGATTATGGACGATGTAGAGTTTTTTTTTTATTGGAAACAAGGGTACTTGTGTGTTAACGCAGCCTTGTAAGTTATAAGTACTTGTAAGTTACTTTTTGCCTGCTTGTTCGCATGCGCGAGCAGTTATACTTTGTAACAGTTATCTTTTATAACAGTTATCTTGCATAACGTTTTTAAATCTATTTATCTGTGTTAGAAATATAATCTTACTAATAGTTATTATAAATGTGAAAGTTTGTATGTTTGTCTCTCTTTCACGCAAAAACTACTGAACGGATTTGGATGAAACTTATTGAGTAAAATAGGTTATACATCAGAATAACACATAGGCTATAGCAAGCGCGGATTTTGGGGGGCGCACGGGGGCACGTGCCCCCCCCCGACTGTATTTTAGGTATTGTGGAGAATCCATAATAGGACATAATTAAAGGTAAATCACATGATAATAGTATTTAAAATAACCGAAAGAACATGAGTGAAACAATTTTTTTGATATCCTACTAATCTTACTAATATTATAAATGTTAAAGTTTGTATGTTTGTCTCTCTTTAACGCAAAAACTAATGGACGGATATGGATGAAAATTATTGAGTAAAATAGGTTATACATCATAGGCTACAGAAAAGGCAGATTTATGTGGGAGCACGGGGGCATGTACCCCCCTCTTATAGTACATAATTAAAGGCAAATCAGGAACTTAGCATCTTGAAATTTGCAGATAGGTTCTTTGTATAGTTTAAGAAAGAAATTTGGATAATTCCACCCCAAGGGTTTCCCCTTTAATATAATAGGGGTTCAAAGGTTGTATAGAATCCGTCAGTTTTGAAGTTAGGCATCTGAAATTTTGGATGTACGAGTAACTTATATTGTAAAAAAATAATTAAATTATTTATTTCAAATGATCTTTTACGAAACTTTATGTGGCAGACCAAATTCCATCAAAATCATATGTTAGAAATATAACTGTTATAAAATATAACTGCTTGCGCATGCGAACAAGTAGGCAAAAAGTAACTTCGGCTGCGTAAACACACAAGTACCAAATAAGCCTAAAATAAGATGTGATAAGCCTAAATAAAATTTATTTTTTATTATTATTGCAATATATAAATAGTTAAATTTAAAATTTAAATTATTGCTTATTATTATTGTAAATTTGAATAATAATTATTAGAAAAAAAACGAAAGAGATAGATAGGCAATATAAAAACCGGTGGATAGGTTATGCAATCTGGTTGTACAGCTGATGTGAGATGTACTAAGTCCTCTTTGATGTGGTTTTTCTTTAGGTTTATGTCCTAATGAAGCCTGGATTGGCGACTGACTGGTTAGTTTACCCAATATTTTAGAGACTTAAGACTTTGCTGTTGTAATTTGTAGCATAGAATAGAATAGAAGAATTTATTCTTCAAATTATTATAAGATATTTTAGTTAGCGTTTGGGCAATATCAAATTTAATGTAAATTACTTCGTTTTGCACTTAAATGTGAATAAATCCCTTGAATATTAATACGGCATAACAATGGTGAATAAATGGTCAAATGTTGAAGATTAAATTATACAAACAGCTCAGAGTTTTGGGCGTATTATGAAATGACATTCACGAAACGTCAGCCACTTGATGTAGCCACTAGCTACACGATATCTACATTATACAGATTAATTAATTTAAACTTGTTAGCTTAATTGAATTTTACCAAAAAGTTTCTTACATGACTTATGTTCCAACAATGTTGGGGATATCTGTGAAATATATCAAGCATATTCGCGTCAAAAGAGTTTCAAAACAATAGTATTTAGTGGGGTAGCTATTGCAGGGTGTAGGGTCCTGAATTTATATGCTGAGGTCCTAGGTTCAAATCCGGATAAAACAGCACCTCTAAAATGGTTACTCTTGCGTTAATGGCAGGAAGGGGAAAAAAAAAAAGGTTGCGTTGCGTTTTTCTCGCTGTCTCGATCTCGGGAAATATACCTTAAATGGATTCGAATATAATATTTTGCCTTCCAATTCGATATTTAACCGTGGAAAATGGTGCCAAAATTGGAGGATTAATTCCCACAAATCCAATCAAATCAACCTTAACCTACGTTGTAAACCAATGACCTGTCATCCTGTATCATTTAGTAACATCCCACTGATTCCAGTAGAACAGGTCTGGAACTAAACTGAAAAGACAAGAAACTGCTCGCCATTTCAGGCTACTTCAACATTTACTGGAAAAACGCTCTAAACTCCCAATTAATTACATCCAATTCCTCTCGTATCCAATCCTTACGAGCCAAAATCCTTCTTAAAATCCTCAATGCTCCTTACTTTACCACGAATAAAGTCATCCATAATGACCTTAATGCCCCATTTGTACTAATTTCGCCGAATCTGATTTCAATCCTTTCATGTTTAACTTCATTCCCACTCAAACCCACTAGTTTCAAACCTCGCAACCTCTTTAATTCCTGATAATCCTCCGAGGCGTCTGAAAAGAAGATGGCCTCGTGACCTAAGTTGAACTATTTATTTGAGTACTACCACTGGGTAGTTTCTCTACTTGCCTTTTTCTCATGCCATTATATATTTTTCATTATTTTTCCTTGGTGCATTATTATTTTACAGTTGTAAAAATAAATAAATAAATTTAAAAAATATATACTGCCATATTGTGACTGAATCCTTCTGTACATAAATACAATTTATATATTAGGTATATACCACCTCACCTTTCAAACTGCCTCCCATGACAACTTAAAATTATCAAATTGAAAAAAAAAAATCTATTGTTCCTATTCGAAAAAACAACGAGCATGCAAAGGGGCAAGTGCAAGGACGATCGAGAACAAAGGGGACAAACACACATACACAAATACAAGGAACATACACACAGATAACAGGGGATTAATTAACATTACTAAAGCAACCAGGTAATTAAATAATCCAACAGGAACAATAGATTTAAATTAAATATAATTTCCTTTCAAGGAGAGAGCCTCAAAAAGCCAGCTATCTAGTATTGTTGAATAGGTCAAGGTTTATTTATTATTTATTTAATAAAGTAATTAAACAAATACATAATTTATTAAATAAGGCTATGTCTTAACTCATAAAAAATACCATGTACAGTTTCATGATGGAATCAATAATCAACCAAGATGACGATTTAGCCCGAACCGGGGTTTGAGAAAAAAATACGCTGATTCTGAATACTCATTCAATTTTTTTTTTTATCACATTAGGCATAAATGAAACTCAAATTAAACACACTCGCCTTATTTCAATTCACAGCATTTTTTTAATTATAAATTTCTTGCATAAATTTTAATTGTAAATATACTCTGTATATACATTTTAAGTTAAGCAAGAATTTTAAATTACTTTTAAAAAAAATATCTTAAATTTGATTTCAAAATGGTCTAGAGTTAAGACGATTGCTATATTTAAGATGTGATTTATCATTCATTTGAAAAAAAAAAAATGTTGCAATATGAACATTTTTTGTTTTACATTTTTTGATTTAGAAATATTCTATTTAAATATATTTCTATTTATTTTTGTATGTACCTGAAAGAAAAAAGGCCAGATGTTTGTATAAAAATTTACCGTCAGCAATTTATTGAACGTTCACTACCCGAACTTGTTTGTAATTATACTTTATAAACACTGCTTTAATAAATATAATAATATATTATTTTAATGTTGTAATAACATTATTAATTCTTATGTGACAAAAAATATGAATACTTTGCTAGAGAATGATTGATAACATCACTAATTACATAAAAAATATTACTTTGTATTTTAAATTATTCGATAGATTGTTTTGAGTTGATTTTTATTTTCAAATTCAATTTATTGTTTAATATAACCATTTTTGGTGAATATTATATATCGTTGGAACTAAGAATTTTAGAATTAATTTCCTAAATCACGAAAAAATAATGAATTTGAATAAGATCTAGATATATTTTCAATGAAGTTCAAAAGGTACTCTTTTTATTTTCAAATGAAGGAAGAGCACATAAAAATATAAATTAAATGAAACCTTGAACTATCAACTTGAAATATTAATTAAACCTTTAATTACAATAGTAAATATAACATCGTTATATTAGTAAATAAACATAAAAATAACATATAATTAACACTCAAAATAAACATTAAAAAATATTAAAAATACAAGTAAATTTCAATAAATAAAATGATTGAAAAAAGTATGAAGAATGAAAGCAGCATTCACTTTTTTTTGTTCTAAATTATTTTATTAATTTAGATTTTAAAATTAATTATTTATAATTTAATAACTGTGGTTCCCTTTTTATAATTGTGGTTTCTTTGTGAGCAGAGGGTTTTTTCACTGGTAGGCAAACAGTCCCAAAACCACATACTCAGTAGTAGACATTTTAACCACACTTTTTTACATGTAGTAATTCTGGTTATTAAAATAGGAAATACAGCTAAGAGAATCGATTTAAAAGCGTATAAAATAATTCCTATATATATCCCTATATATATATATATATATATATATATATATATATAGGGAGTGGAGTAGTTAAGCTTGTAGAGTGGAGAAGCTTAGAGAAGACCCCGGATTCAAATCCAACTGTGATAGATAAATTATTTAGTCTGTTAATAGTCGCATAAGGACCCTATGGGATCTGCAGACATTACATACATAGACATTACCCAGCCTCTATAAGAAGAACGTGCTCTCTGCACAACTGTTGTCTTCGAAGTTTTACAGTCTCTACAGTCTGTTTACCAAGTACTGAACCCAAGGCCCTTCTAACCCCATTATAGTGGTATACGAAAGAAATATCAAAAGAAAAGGATCTGTAAAATCAATGAAGTGTGACCCGCCATCTTGTGAGGCATTGAGACCATGAGCGTATATGCAATGGAGAACTTACTGAATTTAGAGAGAAATATTTTGAGAATTCGAAAAGAAATAGAGAAATTCAATATCACAGAGAAGGACTGCACGGATCTTGAGGATTACAAAAAGATATAGAACCGGACGATAGCTATGACGGTAAGGAGGAATCCCATTGGTGGAGGATGGACTGAGGAAAGCACGACGAACCAATCAGAGAGGATAAAGGAGATTTAGAGGAAGAAGAGGGAAGGGATATGATGTTTTTAGTGGCCATAGGAGGACTGTAATAGAAAAAAAAATATATAACATTGTTTGTTTATATTGTTTAGCGTAACTCTACTCTGCTATTGGATAATATAATGGACGATGCTACAGTGGGAGCACTTAATTTTGTC
This sequence comes from Arma custos, assembly GCA_037127475.1. Classification (NCBI taxonomy): domain Eukaryota; kingdom Metazoa; phylum Arthropoda; class Insecta; order Hemiptera; family Pentatomidae; genus Arma; species Arma custos. The sequence goes on along the minus strand of CM073765.1, from coordinate 62,867,319 downwards.
TATCCAGCAGTAATTAGGATCTATAATGAGTACCTGACACCCCCATTTTACGTCCCTTGCAAAGGACGGCATAACCTTCTTCTTATAAATTTCTTTTCCCTTTGTAAAAAGTTAAGATCACGTGCCGAACTGCGAACCCGCGTTCTTGGGCATCTTGGGTTATTAATAACAGAAGTGTTATCAGCGTTAGGTTACGTGATAACAATTGAAGCCAATAACTTAATATTTTTTGTTTGACCATATATAACATAACTTTATACTGTTATGGCTAATCGGACGATGCTACATTGGGAGCTCAAAATTTTGATTATCTAGGTATAATTGGGATAAGGATCATAAAAGTATTCGGGACCCCATTTTACGCTCCATCCGAAGGACGGCATAACTAATGTATTTTTACTCCTTTTATAAAATCCCGAGGGCACCTGCCGGGCTGCGAACCCGCTTAGTAGTTTGTGAAATAACTGAAGTGTTATCAGTAACTTTATACCCGTTCGACGATACATTACATAAGTGCCCATATCCTAAACATAAACCCCGCTCCGAAGAGGTTTCTTTTTCTTTTCCGGATATGGTATAACTAAACCGAGAGCGCTACTGTTCCCACTGGGAGAGCCCACTATTCTGAATTAGTCATCCAAAACTCAACTAACTTGTTTTGATTTGTGGTCTTAGCGACCTGTCCCGCTAACTCGGATTTGTAACCACTTTGTGAGTTCGCCTTTGGGAATCGAACTTCCACTAATAGGGTTATACCGAGCTTCCCAAGCATTACATATTCAAGAACAATTAGACGAAATATAGGTACACTACAAAGAAGCATTAAATATTTAGCATAAAAACAACATTAATTGATTAAGGTATTTTACATAACATTTCCCAGTCGGCAAAGCGATTATTAAGTTTTTAGGAATTCGATCGTAACGAAGCGAAACTGCTTTACCAGCCCATCTTAATATTCGAGACGCTATCACATCAATAATATTAACCGGGTGTAAACTTCGCAATTCCGTGTTAAGTAATATCGTAAATTCTTCAGTGGTCTCATCTTTTTTAATGAAACACAATTTTCATCTTCAAATCTAATCGATGCGCAATGTGGTTTTGGTAAATTATTAAATCATTTTTTTTTCTATCCTCGTAAAAGACTGAAAAGACAAGAAACTGCTCGACGTTTTCGCCTACTTCAACATTTACTGGACAAACGCTCTAAGCTCCCAATTAATTACCAAAGACTCATTTATATGACAGTTATCAGACCTATTTGGACATACGGAGTTGAGCTTTGGGGATTCACTAAACCATCCAATTAATCTCCTATCCAATCCTTACAATCCAAAATCCTTCGTGAAATCCTCAATGCTCATTATTATGCCAAAAACAAACTCATCCATCATGATCTTAATATCCTATATGTTGCTGATTTGGCCCAAACTAGATACCTATCCTTCCATGACAAGCTCCATACACACTTGAATCCGCTAGTCTCTCAACTTGATTCCCATAATATTCCTGATAACCCTCAGAGGCGTCTGAAAAGAAGATGGCCTCGAGACCTTCTACTATAGAACTTTATTGGAGTGCTACCGATGGGTAGTTTCTCCACAAGTGTTTTTTGTTTTTATGGAGGGTCCCATGGAGGGTCTGGGATGCAGTTGTAGAGATTATTTCTTGGACAACGATTGTACAGGGAGGTGATCTGACCTAGATCATGCTAAAACTTCAGAATTTCCCTACATTAAGGGTATCCACTTAGTAGAGATTGGGTGAGCCCCAGGAGGGTACCAATATCCGTAAGGGTCCATTGCTGTCACCACATTAAATAAATGATCTGCCACAGCCGGATTTGAACCCGGAACCTCCAGCATAACAACTCACACTCATATTATTGTATTACTAAAAGAAAAAAAATAAATGTAACATTACAACCCATGGAAGGCCTAGGATTCAGTACGTGGTTGAGACTGTACTGATTCTAGGACAACGGTTGTACAAAGTGCAGATTTCCTCTAGATGAAACTCAATCACCAGGACTCCAATTAAGACTACCCACGAGCCATTATCGAGGCAGGACGAAACCTATGAGAGTCAACGTAGCCCTAAGGGTCCATTTATTGCTGTTATAAGATTAAATAAATTATCTGAGACCGCCTGAATTGAACCCGGACCAATCAGCATACCCCTCAACTATACGTTACTACTTAGATAATTTCTTATCTGTACATTATTATTAATGTTTTTTTCTTCTTTTTTTCTGTGTTTGAAGCTATAAATGACGTCATAACTAGCCTTTACAATGTAAATCTTTGAAATATTTCTGGATAAGATGGAAGAGCAGGAGCAGAAAGAAGCAATGACAAACGAATCCAAATATTTGCCTGAGCCTCCGAGGCATAATATATGTATAGCACTCTGTCCACTAGGCCATCCACCATCCACCATCCACCATCCAACATCCAACATCCCTACCAAGTCCCTCTCAGGTTTGTCAATATCTCTTCCCTCCCAAAGACTCGAGTGTAGCTTCTCTAAGCGAATACTGAGTATTGTTTGAGTCACATTCAAAAAGATGTTTGAAGAGAACGAAAGTGCAGGATAAAGCTGTGACACTTGTTCAGATTGGAGGAATAGAATCTGCTATAACAGGATCGGACGCATACGGGATTAAATTGGACATAATATATATATCTTTAGACAAACGCTCTAAGCTCTGAATTAATTACAAAAGACTCATTTACATGACAATCATACGACCTATTTGGACTTACGGAGTAGGGCTCCACTAAGCCATCGAATTCCTCTCGTATTCAATTATTACAATCCTAAATCCTTCGTAAAATCCTCAATGCTTCTTACTTTGTTATGAAAAAAGTCATTCCTAATGACCTTAATGTCCCGTTTATTACTGATTTGATACTGCCCGATTCATTCATTCATGACAAACTTTATTCCAACTCGAACCCACTAGTTCCAATCTTCGCAAACTTCAATTCCTGATAATCCTCCGAGGGGTCTGAAAAGAAGATGGCCTTGTGACCTTCTAAGCTGAATTTTTTATTTAAGTACTTAGTGGTTTTTCTAATTGTCTTTACTTACTTGCGACAGTTGTGAATAACAATGAATATTATTTAATTTAAATTAATAAAAAAATTTATAAAACAAAATAAAAATCATCAAATTCAGACTAGTATTAGCAAATTCGATTTGTTTCTTTAATAATTTATTCATTGAATTTTTTTTATATTTTTTTTATTGATATTTACATCTGTAATTATATTACATCAAGTAAATCTGCTGTATGAACAAAGGACATGAACAAAAAAATCACTTGTGGAGAAACTATCCATTGATAGCACTCCCATATTCATTGAAATTTACAACTGTATTATAACAATACAAAAAGTAAATGACAGGAATGGTACATATTGGCATGAATAAAGGCAAGCAAAGAAACTACCCAGTGGTAGTATTCAAATAAAAAGTCCAACTTAGAAGGTCATGAGGCCATCTTCTTTTCAGACACCTCGGAGGATTATCAGGAGTTGAAGAGGTTGCGAGGTTTGAAACTAATGGGTTTGAATGGGAATAAAGTTTGTCATGAAAAGATTGATATCGGATTCGGGCCAAATCAGCAACAAATGGAAGATTAAGGTCGTTATGGATGATTTTATTCGTAACAAAGTAAGGAGCATTGAGGATTTTACGAAGGAATTTAGATTGTAAGGATTGAATACGAGAGAATTTCGATGGTTTCGAGCAGAGGTTCCCAGACTTTTTTCAAAATTTAGCTAGTTCCGGCGGACCCCCTCCAGCTAAATTTCTACCAAATTCCCATAAATCGAAAAAAATGTGTAGATTTAGTAATCATAAGGCAGTCTTACTCAACAAGATATGGCTACTTTAACAGAATAGGATTACCTAATTCATTATTGCAATGAAATGTACAAAGTACCGACAGGAAACTGATTCTAATTATTAAAACCATTTTTTTGTCACACTAACATGGACCCCGTCGAGTCTCCCCATGGACTGCTGGGGATGTGGTCCTGGACCACTTTGTGAACTAAGGGTTTAGAGGATTGTACAATCCTCAGTCCGCAGTTCGAATCCAGAAACCATTCCGTCTTTTTCATTGTTTTAATTTCTAAAAGTCTAAACAATTTAAATAATGAAATATTGTTGCATTTTTTAATTAAGAGATAGCGCAAGTCAATTATCGTTGATTATTTTTTAACTCCTTTAATTTAGCTAATAATAGGTTTCAACATCAACTCGTAAAATATAAGAAATATTTTAAGTAATGAAAAGAAAACAGTAGCATTTCCTTAATGAACCTTTCTGAAAGTAAAGTAAATATTTGATGTAAAGGCTGAACTGTAGTTTTTATTAATAAAAATAAATTAAAAATGTAAATATCAGTTTCAAATTCAACGGTTGTGTAAGATGGTTTGAGCGAGATCACTCTCAACTGGTTGTTAAGTTTCCTGATCAATTGTAATGTCATGAATATAATCTAACAGAGAAATCATCTGTTAAAATATTCGATAATTTGTTTCAGCATATACAATGTTTTACTTATTGTTCATTCATTGAACGCCACTTTATGCTCCTATGGCTAATCGGAAAATGCTACATGTGAGTCCTTTGTATAATTTAAAATCCAAGTATAACTAGTATAAAGACTTTAACGAGTACCTGACCGTACAGGCAGAAGACTAACGAGTACCTGACCGTACAGGCAGAAGTACCTGACCGTACAGGCAGAAGTACCTGACCGTACAGGCAGAAGACTAACGAGTACCTGACCGTACAGGCAGAAGACTAACGAGTACCTGACCGTACAGGCAGAAGTACCTGACCGTACAGGCAGAAGACTAACGAGTACCTGACCGTACAGGCAGAAGACTCTCACATGTTACGTTCCTTCCGAAGAACGAAATAACCAAGGATTTGTTACTCCCTTTAAAAAATCCAAGGGTCACCTGCCGGGCTACGAACCCGCCACCTTAGCCTTAGTAGGTTATAATGCTAACCACTACACCACAGGTAGCCACTTTTCCTGATTTTCATCTTCCTTTAAGCAAGTGTTTAGACATCTTGGAGTAAGACATTGTCTTCTTGAACTGTTAATGTAAAATATACTCAATTTAGTTGGCATATAAGTGATCTAGGACTAAGGTATCGTACTTTAAAATTGCTTAATTGTGTTCCTCATGCCTAGGGAATTGGGTTCAATACATGGCTGAGACTGAACTGTTTCCAGGACAACTGTTGTACAGGGAGTTGATTAGTCCGAGATCTCAATTAAGGGTACCCATATTTTAAGGAGGCTTGGTAAACTTGTATTGCATATTTTATATTGACGGTATTTACTAATATCATTATAAATATAATCTAACTAACAGAGATTGGTTTATGGCACAAATGAAAAGAATTTTTAATCAAGTAATCTACGGCTAGAATATTTTATCATTTTTCGGCATATTTTTTATCCTACACGGTCTGGGTAAAAAATTGACTCTAAATAAACTAAATTACTGAAATAACAATTTTTTACTATTCATTGATTATCAAGTTTACAATAAGGAATTTTATTATTTTTTATGACGAAGTTATTAAGTGCTGTAATAAGGTTATAGCGAAGGGATTGATCTGTACTGGGACGCGTGACCTGTACAAGCTAGGATGCTCCGCTATGCAAGATCGATTAAACATCCCTGAGGACTCTGACAATCAGATTATCGGGCATTCCTTCCAGTTGCTGGACATTCTCCTTACAGCGACTAGATTGCTAGTTTCCGGATTCTATTCTCTATTGTTTCTATTTGTCGTTTCGAAAATCTACTCAGATCCCTTTTACTAGTTGTACAATTCGAATAAATGCATTGGTCTCGCACAAATATAAAATTCTATTAGACGAAGGTTTCTTTGTTTGAAATTAAAAAAAAAATATTCATTAAAATTTACAACTGTATTAAGTAGCCAGAGAAACTACCTGGCATTATTAAAAAAACAAATTCAACCTAGAATGTCACGAGACCAACTTCTCTTCAGGGTTGGTATGGGAATAAAGTTTGTCATTTATTGGGCCAAATCAGTAATAAATGGAACATTAAGAGCATTATGGATGACTTTATTTGTAATCAAGTAAGGAGCATTGAGGATTTTACGAAGGATTGCATTTTGGATTGTGAGGATTGGATACGAGAGGAATTCGATGGCTTAGTGGAGCCCAAAGCTCTATTCCGTAAGTCCAGATGGGTCTAATGAATGTCATTTATATGATTATTTTGTAATCAACTGTGAGTTTAGAGCGTTTATCAAGTAAGTGTTACAGTAGACTGAAACGGCGAGCTGTTTCTTGTCGTTTCAGTCTAGTATGAGGATTCCAAGTAAGGCTGTTCTACAGGAATCAGTTGGGTGTTCTTAAACGATACATGAGGGGAGGTTTACGAAGGAGGGTAAATGATTTGATCGGATTGGTAGGAATTTATTTTAAATTGTGACACCATTTTTCAAGGTCATTGATGTGGGATTGAAGACTATGGGATGCTAAATTGGTAAGGATAACATTATGAGGGATTGGGATGCCAGCTGCATAAACAGTGTAGAGGATTGTGCCGAGGATGCTGCCTTGAGGAACACCAGCAATTGAGAAAAAAGGGATGAGTAGACATTATTATGGTTTACTTTGATAATTAGAAAGTAAGTAGGAGGTAGTTTCTACAGATTTTGTAATAATTAAAAACATTAGTATCTTATTAAATATTATGGTTCTTACATCAGCAACTGTTATTGAATCGAAGAGAGATGAGGCTGTTATTTAAGTCGAAGTTCTAGGAAATGAGAAAACTGAGTAGGTACTTAATCTGAACCTTTTTTTAAAGTATTGGATCCGGAAGGGAAGCATTCATTGGTCGAGTAAAATATATTAAATCAATTCGCCCCCACCACTTCATCCCTGCCCGATGGAATCCGACTTGAATTGGTTCGAGAATTTCATTCTTCTCCAGGCATCCCTCCTCAATACCAATCATTCGATGTTTGATTATAATCCCTTCTAGATAGCTATGCTAATAAAATTGTGGCTGCTATTTAAAATTCATTAATATTCATATCCTACTAATATTATAAAGGCGAAAGTTTGTAAGGATGTATGTTTGTTACTCTTTCAGGCAAAAATTACTGAACGGATTAGGATAAAACTTTACAGTTATATAGGTTAGACATCAGAATAACATATAGGCTACAATTTATAACGATTTTATGTAATTTGGTCATAATATAACGATAAATACCATTAAAAAAGTACTTGGATATAACACAAAACATCTACAACAAAAGATCAATATCAAAAAGGGCAAAAATTCGATACTTCAATATTGTCATTAAACCAACAATCCTCTAGGTAAGTAAGTAACCCTTAACAGGAAACCACTTGAAGAAATCAAAAGGAGGAAGATCCTCAGGAAAATTCTAGGAGGAAGACGAACCCAAGATGGTTTTAGACTACAAACAATTAAAACAACAGGAAAGTTAGAAAACATTGATATTGAAATTGATATAAGGAAAAGGCGAATGAAATTCTTTGGTCATCTCAACCGACTAAGAGAAAATCGATTGACGAAAAGAATATATGATTATATAACTTCACTCAATAATTCCATAATTCTGGCCTGGCTAGAGGAAATTCGAAAGGACTTCAAAAATGCTAACTTAAGACCAGCCGACATTTAAGAAAGAGACAGCTTCAGACACAAAGTAGACAAATAGGAAGTTGTATCAGAGCAACCAAAACAAAAACAGACCAGGCCAAAGTGGTCGGAAGAGAGTGGACAAGCCTTTGAGGAAAGAAGGAAAGCCTATTGGAAGAACAAGAAGAACCCAAAGAAAACTTGATTGAGTCACTTGTTTTATGTCTTCCATTTCTGAGGAGAATTCGCTAATAATAATAAGAATTAGCGAAGCCTCTTCATGGCAGCTAAGTCTCTAATACTTTCAAGTATAGTAGTAATTATTAAACGATTGTTACAGGAAGTCAAATTTTAGAGAAAATATTATTCAAACCTTTTTTTTTTGTAGGACTGGCAATGCCGACTCATCCTTGCATATGATTACTAACCAATATATTGATATTTACATTATTTATGAGGCTTTTAAACTATATAGGGAGCAGATTTGCACAGTGGTAGAACGTTGAGTTACCATGCCGGACATCCTGGTTCAAATCCCGCGGATGCTAGATATAGGATCTAGAACATTCCTGGGGCTCTTCCAGCCTCTAAAAGTGGGTACCCAAAATAAGGGGGAAAATCTGGCAGTTGAGCGTGATCTAGAGCAAGTCACCTCCTTGCAGAACCGTTGTCCATGAAACAGTACAGTCTCTACCATGTACTGAACCCCAGACCCCTCTTGGGTTGTAGTGGTACAGATTTTTTTTTTAAACGATACATAAAGAAAGTTATTATTACTTACAACTGTTAACAGATTTACACGTTTTCTAAATATTCTTTTACATACATATTAAAATATCTACTTCCACTAATACGACATTCCTTCGTACTTTAATCACATGACGTTCAAAATAAAATAATAATATAAACAAAGATAAGGAATGCATGGTGCGGGGTAGCTCAGCCTGCCTCTAACCTGCTGATCTCAATGTTACAGGTTCCGATCCGGATCTGGTAAATAAACTATTGAATCTCTTAACAACCATAAATGCTCCCTGTGAGACCTGAAGAACTTCCTGGGGTTCACCCAGCCTCTATGAAGTGGGTACTATAAATAAGGAGAAACCCTGGAGTATAAGATCTCGAACCAATGAACTCCCAGCAGAACCAATGCTCTAGAAATAGTACAGTCTCTAGCATGTACTCTGAACCCAAGACCCTCCATGGGTTGTAAAGGTAAAGCTTTATTTATTTATTTTTAATTTTATTTATAATTTATTTTTATTAATTGTTATTTTAATGGTGATTATTTTTAAATATATATATATATATTTTTTAATATTTTTGTTTTGAAGAGAAAAGTGTTGTCTTGGCCGGGATTCGAACCCGGGTCGTTTAAATCTCCGGTAGGATCGGTGAAGAGAACGGATTTGCCTGACCTGGATACGAGCCCTGGTAGCTCAGTGGTTTAGGGCAATGCACCGGAGATGCAGACGACCCGGATTCGAATCCCGCCCAGAACTAATCTTTTTTCTTCAAAACAAAAAAAAAGTTTTTTTTATAATTGCCCAGTATTCAATCATTAGTCGCCGGTGCTGCTTTTATCAGCACCTTCACCTTTGTTTTTTCTTAAAACCAACAATAGTATTCAGTTTCATCCTGGGACAGTAGCTTTCCAGAGCATCCTCATAGATAATCTCCATCTCTTGAAAATCTTTTTACACCTCTTCGATCCAGGCAGGTTTGGTCTTCTATTCTTTAGGCTACGTAAAAATCCGGTTCGTCAGTCTAATGGGTCTTTTATTTATTATATATAGACACATATTATTCTTAAGTGAATATTAAGGAAAGAAACAGTCAATTACAAAATGCATTCATTCAATCTATTAATTGAACAATATTTAATTACAATAGTCTATGCATTTTATACATATATGCTTATTATATGTCTGCACCAAGGATGTATGTACACTTACATAAAGTGTATATAGTGAGTTTATACTTCCATAGTAAGAGAAGGGACGACCAAGGAACGGGTTAGCAACCAACAGGCGGAAGTTCTAATGGGGCATTATTGGTCGCTCATCTCTCCTTCAATCGCTGAGTTTACAAACACCTGCAGTATCGACAACATACTAAATAATAAGAGGGACACGTTTTATAAATGAATTAAGAAAGGTAATATGATATCACTGGAGAATTTAGGAGATTACGCAGTGCGGAATTGCGAAGCTCACACCCGGTTAATATTATACAAGTGATAGCACCACGAAGACTAAGATAGGCTTGCAAAGTTTTAGCCTTTGTAACGAACGAATTCCTAAAAATTTAAAAAGCTCTGTGCCGACTGGGAAGAATTTGAGGAGTAGACCGAGGCGTAGGTGGGAGGATTCGTTAACAGTGATCTGAATGATTTGGGTTTGAGTAGTGTTGTGTGGGGGGAAGTTTGTTGTAGCAGAGATTGGTGGTGTCGGCATTGAGCCTTCGGCTTCGAAAAGCCTTTTTATATAATATTAAGATCGCATTTTAGAATAACATTACTTAATAAACGTTTGCCATCAAAATTTATTTATTTATTTGTTCGAACCGTGCGAAAAGCGGTTTTTGTCTGGAAAGTTTTAGAGATGTGGAAATTCCCGAAAATAACCAAAAACCACAAAGAGGTGAGAGGAAAAAACCCTATTAATTATTCTTAGCAATAGGCCACAATCGACTCACGCACTCAAACATAAATAAAAAACAGAAACAAATTATTAAAAAAATATTAACACGCCATTTTTACAGTTTTATATATATGATTATTTATTACCATGGATAGGCCATTTCGTTTAAATAAAAAATGACAAGGAAAATATGGAAAGATGCTTTCGTGAATGAGGTACGTGAAGTTTTTGGCCTAAGAAAGCAAAGTTAGAGGAGAAAATTCTGTTTGGCGTCCCGAAAAGGATTTCGCTAAACTTTTAAGGCTCCCTCTCAAGAAATATTCTCAGCTAGGAGTGAGCGTTTAATAAATGTACTTTTAATTACAAAGTACACATTTAGTACAAACATTTTTGCCCAAAAAATAATCACAATGTTCAGAAAATAAACGAATATAAAAAATAATACAGAACGCAATTGGAAAATTCCCAAAAAACGCCTTTAGTATTTAAAATATTGGAAAATACCTAACTAGTCAAACATTGCAGATCTTAATCTGGGCTAATAAAGGTCTCCGCTTACATTGGCGTTTTATGCCGGTGACGCGGCTGGGAAAGGGGGCAGGGGCCCCCCGGACTCCTGCTTTGCCCTCATTCCTGGGGAAGAAGCTCAGTTCGGGGACCCCAGGCAAATTTTAAATAGTGTAATTATGGTATGAATGCAAGCAATTATTTTAATTTTAGACTTTAATTTTATTAGATTTTCGCATTTATTTTGTTTTTTATATTGCATGTATATATTTTTATTACATTTATTTATTTAATTTTGTTTTATTTTTATGGAATGACTAGCTCCTGCCCGCGGCTTCGCTCACGTGGAATTTGGTCTGCCACATAAAGTTTCGTGACAGATCATTTTAAATAAATAAATTAATTCTTTTTTAAACTATAAGTTACTCGTACATCCGAAATTTCAGATGTCTAACTTCAAAACTGACGTATTCCATGCAATCTTTGAACCTCTATTATATTAAGGGGGAAACCCTTAGGGGTGGTTGGAAGTATCCAAATTTCTTTTCTTAAATTAAAGAAAGAACCTATCTGGGAATTTCAAGATGCTAAGTTCCTGTTTTGCTTTTAATTATGTACTATAATGGATTCTCCACAGTACAGCACCCGTGCCCCCCCTAAATCCGCGCTTGTGGTATAGCCCATGTGTTATTCTGATGTATAACCTATATTACTGTAAAGTTTCATCCAAATCCGTTCAGTAGTTTTTGCGTGAAAGAGAGACAAACATACAAACTTTCACATTTATAATATTAATAGGATTCCAAACCTACTTAGCACTATTACTTATCGCTCACAAGTCGCAGATCGGAATAATTCAATAAAGTATAAAAAAAAATATAGAGTCCAAAATAATAAACAATTAATTTATTTCTTTTAATGATTTTATTTCTGGTTTAATTAGTGTAATAATTTTTTTTTCCTCCTTATATTTGCATCCACACCTGTCAAATAAAACAATGACAATCAGCAGATTGGCTGACAGTAAGGTAAAGTACAATGTCATGAGAGGCATGAAGAAGAACAGTAGCCAACAGCTACCTCTCCCTTGGATTGATTCAATTTCCTATGACAACAGATCCCTCATCCACGTTCTTTTTAGTCTCCTCCTAGTGTTCTCTGGCATGAGAGTAGTGGCCATTTGTTCTATTAATGAGTTTGGGTGTCCGTGTAGTTTTCCTTGAAAGCGTTTGTAGTATGTTCGTATGTGTTCGTCAACAGCTGGTATTTTTAAGTCAGTATGCAGAGTTTTGTTATTGACATACCAGGGTGCTTTTGTGGCAAGTCTGAGTACTTTTGATTGGAAAGTTTTTAGTCGTTTTCTGTGAGTCTGTTTAGCGATGCCATAAATTTGTAATGCATATGTCGAAACTGGTTTTAGTAAGTAAGTGTACGTGTTTAATTTTTGTCTTGGTTCTAGATAGATAGAGAATAAATTAAGTTCAGTTTGAGATTTAGTGATTGGCGTTTTTTTTTTAATGTGAGGTCCCCATGTCATTCTCCTATCAAATGTTAGTCCCAGGTATTGTACTTCGTCTGTCTGTGGGATGGGTGAGCTATTAAGGTAAATCGGAGGGCATGTTTCACGTCTAAGAGTAAAAGTGATGTGTTGTGAAGTGTAATAAATTAAATTTCATAGTAATCTAAATATCCCAGGTTCGATTCCATTTGTGACAGCTAAATTATCTATTCCGTTATCAGCTGTGGATCGATGAAATCTTAATAGAGGGGCTAATCGATTCCCTTGATTGGAAAACTTGGTGGTTGGGCGTGAGTTGGGGCACATTTCTTCCTTGCACAACCATTGGCTTACATTCCTTACCATTTACTGAACCCAAGATTATATTACTTTTTTTTTTATTACATCATTATATAATAATGAATACATCCCTCGCTTTTTCCCGCTATCTTTCATGACACTTATCAATTTGTTATTCTATTATGGAGGTAGACATATTTGTGATAAATATTTATTATCTTTAATTTTTTTTCTTTCGTCGTTATAACATATACATTCCTCAAAATCTACCCATTTTTTTGACACTAATCCTTATAATACATTTAAAATATATATTCGTATATTACTAGCTCACATAACCACCATCCCATCCTTTGAATTATGTTTTTAATTTTAATATTAAATAAAAATCAGTTATCACTTAATATTAATAAAATATCCTGAAAAATAAACAAGAGAAAATCTTTGAACAAAATTTAAAAATAAATAAAACAAATATTTGCCGAATGAAGAAAAATATTGTTGCTGAGATAGGAGAGGGAACAAATTATGTTAGCACAGGTGTACTAACTCACCTGAGATCTGAGAACAAAGCTTTAAATGCTGCTTTCATTGCGTTAAGTAAGCCAAGAAATATATCTGAGGTCGGACCACATTCCAAGATATATCGCTTCTATAATAACAATTATATTATCTCATAATATATCCGTATTATCATAATATTATCACAATAATAACGATGCATGCGGTATTTAGATACTGGATCTATAACAATAGGACCAATGATAATTACAAATTACGTTCAGATTTTCTATTTAAATTACTTTAGAATTGGTTATAAAATTCTAAATAATACATACTAAACATGGACCAAGAAATTAAAAATACAACAATTAAAGTATTACTTGAATTGGAATTGAGATAAATTATACAAGGCTGAAAAGATTTTCGTCATTATTATAACTCTACAAATTATTGGCTAAAAACCCATCATATTTTTTTTAATAAAAAATAAATTTAAATATATCTAAAATTTTGTTTTAATAGTTCAAAACTATTTTTAGAAAAACGTTTTGTAAATATATGTAAAAGACTTAGACTAAACACCATTCATTTGAATGGGACTGATAGGGTTACCATGGTAACAGCTCTGAGGGGAGAACCGGGGAGGTTATTCTCACTTGCGTCTTGTTATTTAGTTAAAAATAAAACAGTTTGGTAAAAGGTGTGTGTGAAATGTTAACTTTAAATGTTTTTTTTTTTTTTTTTACATTTAAGACTGTATTGAATAATGGGTTTTTAAATCAGTTACAAGAAATTATTGTTGTAATGAAAATAAATTTACTGTTTCTTTACAGAGAAAAACTCAGTTTAGTTTTATTTCGACACCCACTAAATTCAGCATTTGAATCAATAACATCATTTTTATATATTAGTTTAGATCTTTCCAGCATTATATAACGAAAAACATTACAGGAGGGCTTAAATATTAAAGGTATATAAGTGCGTTTACGTAGGGATACCTGTCAATTAAGGTTTTATTACCTAGGGGGAATATATTTAAAATCGGGAAATACATAAGTGTAATACTTTTGGTTGATTAGTGAGGTGGTGAGATTGCGTTAAAATTACAATTACTTACATTTCTAAAATTTTATTGTAAATATATATTATTTAATTAAATGTAATTATTGTTATAGTTAAGGATGTTGAAATTTTAGTACTTTACTAGAAAGTTATGATTTTCATTAAACTCATCATAAAATAAGATATAAACCTACGAGATTTTTTAATTAGCCTATCACATAGATATAAAAATATACCTTCAGTTATATTGGTATAAATTCGTCCGCTTCCTGTTAAGTTTATATTTAAGAAGTTACCCAAATTAGTTCGTTGTGTATTTATTGCAGATATATGCCATGAATTGAGTTAATTCTTTCATTAATTAACCTTAAGTTCATACTTAACACATTTAAGCAACAGATATGCTCGTATACGATAGGTCAAGTTGTGATAAATGATGCCATCACGTCAGATATTTTAATGATTTTTTTTTCACATATATTATCGTTAAAACGGTTTAAATAATTACAATCTATTTAAAAAATGTTATAGTCATACTTTATATCTTTATTTATAGAAATAAATTAACGTAAATTAGAGTATGATAATAATCGATGCATAAAAAATTCCGTAAATAAATATTTTTTTTCTTTTAAAATAATTTAATGTTACATTACCAATTTTACATTATGGAAATAATATGTATCGTATAATTAAAATAAATTATAAAAGATTTCAGCTACACGGATACAGCGGAATACATCAGAGGACGCTATGCATAAAATTTTCATGTTGCATAAATTAACATGTTTCATTTAGATTATGCTAATGTATTTGAAATAACATCCTCATAGAACTGCCTTCTTGTTTTGTAACATGCCCCTTTTTTCTCTCTTATATAGTACCTAATATCTCTGCCATAGAAGTCATATTCGAGAATATTAATATGAATCGATATCAAGAGATATGGAAAGGAATATATACATCGTAAGGACGATACTGACGTCTTGTTTTAAAATCGAGTATAAACAGTTAATAAAAATATATATCGATTTAATATATTAAATACATCGAATTCGGATGGTGACCAACGATCCAAGGATTAATAAATAATAACGTTTGACCAGGTATCCATAAAGTTTATTTCGTGAATATACAATAATATATTGGTACCTGTTCCACAGGTTGTCGCTTCGAGTTGAGTTAAAACAAGTTATAACTTTTCATTCGTTTCCCTTTTAATATTTTCAAAATACAAGTTATCGTGATCCTCAGTACAGAAAAGAGAATGTAGTTTAGGGAAATGTGTATATTTCTGGTAATCATTTCATCGAGGGATGAACGTTTCAACAAACGTTTCCAAGTACAGGTGATATATGTTTGTTGAAACGTTCGTTTCTAAATGAAATGATTACGGAAGTATTCAAATTTCCCGTAATTATATACAATTTTCCGTACTGGAGCTCATGATAACTCGTATTTTTGGAAAATATTGAAAGGGAACCGAGTGAAAAGTTAAAACTTGTTGTAACTCAACTTGAAGCGACAATCTGCGGAATTGATACCGTTTTATAATATAACTATAAAAATGTTCCGATATAACATTTATATTTACAAGCAATAATCGATGTCTTACTAGCGCTATAATATTCCGACGTGATTTCTCACTACATAATGGAACAAGACTTAACTGAAACGTTCAATGCTCCAAGCAATACTCGAGATTCCGAATGATTACAATAACTGAATGATTCAATATTTTCTAATTGAATGATATATGATTTCATATCATGATATGATAACTTGTATTTTTGGAAAATATTAAAAGGGAAAGGAGTGAAAATATTGTGGATAGAAAAATTCAATAAATGAGTTAAAGCAAGTTTTCTATGCCTCCTTTACCATCCCGAAATAACTAAAAGACAGTTTATATTGCCTTATTTTTTTCCTCATATGGAGGTGTTGAGAGTAAATTGAATAATAGTTTATCAACTGCCAATTAAGCTATAATTTTAGAGCGCGTTAATTGACAAATTGTTAACCGCTCAATTTAACAGACTCAGATATCTGTCAATTGAGACTGATTCGTTAATTGGGGCCTCCATAGTGGAAGTTTCGTTCAAACTAGATTTCCGCACAAATATTATTAAATCCGAAATTAAACAATTAGTTGAGTATAATAAATATAGACATGTTACAACATAAATCTTACAAATGGTTGAACTGTCTCATACTCAACTAATTAATCAAGTCAACATTAAACAATAACTGTAGTTATTCAACTAATTTAAACAAGAAAATATTTATACTTTATTAAGAAAATATTTATAAATAATTTATTTAGGAAAAATGAAAAAAATTATCGTATATTTATATAAATACGACTATAATATGTAAATACTTACAAAAATATTAAAATTATATCATTTAAATTCTTCTTTATTTATTGCGTTTTTGCAATAATGTATTTTGTTCATAGTTAAAATAGGCTTGAAACGAATTTAGGCTTCAGCAAAAAAAAAAAAAAAAATGAAAAAAAAAATGAAATTTTAAATTTTAATAGTTAGCTGTTAGTTTTTAACTAATAATATTGTGGATTCGTAATTTAGTAATTAAGTAGATAACTTTCATCTTCGGAAAAATTCTGAGGATTACTTTTACCTTTAAAGCAAATATGTATTAAAAAAATAAATAGTGAATCTATGAATATTAGAAACAAGTAGAAAGATAATAATAAAAACAAATTACAAAAAACAACTTAAAAAATCCGTCATAGATCAATGAAGAATAACGCCAAACGTGAAAATTTTTTTTTTACAATAATTTTATATTTAATATTGTTAATTTATTATTGAAAGGATTTAGAAAGAAGTATAAACCCGTTTCTATACTTTGGGTCCAAGAGTGATTAGAAATAAATTATGTGTTATCTTTAATATTTTAAGAATAATTGTTATTATTCAATTTTTTTCTTCTTTTTTTTATAACCCTAGAACGAAAGACAGTATTTTTGAGTTATATATACAAAATTCAATAGTAAAACTTATTAAAAAATTACATACATTTTTCATATATAAAATGATTGTGAATGTGGTTCGACCTCGATATATAATAAATATAAAATTATTATTAATTAAAATTACGCAGAAAATAATTAATTTTGGTTATAACATATAATTATCTATTATATAAATATATATAATCAATTATAACTATACTTACATCGGAATCAGGGCCCTTATCAGCACCCGGGCAGGTAAATGAGACGAACTCATGGCACCTCTTGTGAACGACGAAGCTGCACACTGTAACAGGTAATATAAACTATATATTTGTATATAACATATATAATGTACAGTTATATAATATTATAATAGAAACAATACACTATAAAGAATGTATTATCATACCAAATGTTTGGAGAGATAAATAGGTAAAAGATAAAATCATAATGATACAAACAAACAGAATGAAAATTGCTTGAGAAAATACATAAGCCGTGAAGGTTGTGGGGTTCAGTACATGGTAGAGACTGTTGTGCAGGGAGTTGATTTCTTCTAGATCACGCTCAACCACCAGATTCCCCCCCCCCGTATTTTGGGTACCCACTTTAAAAGAGGCTTGATGAAGGGTAGACCCTTCTTGATGAAACCAAGGAGGGTCTACAGTTTCGAAAATAATCCATCCATTACTATGAATTTGTTAAATAATAAATATGCAACAACCAGATTTAATTTATATACATAATAATAATATTAAGTATCAACGAGCATGAAGGTTCGATGCCGAACTGTAGCCCTTATCTTTTATTACATTAAATTTTATTGTATTTTTGTTAAAGATAAATTTATTCATGGCCTCGACAATTAAACATATGGCGTTAGGTAGAAAGGACATTGTGAAACAGAAGATGATCGCACAGTTTCTGAGCCATCCACTTTTAAAGCTGTCTCCACACCAGTGTCAAATAATTTGTAAGACTGTTTGTCAAATGTTTGTGAAATTTTAAATGTCAAAGCAAAAATAAAGGTATTTGCACACCTGGTAAACCGTTTGACAAATAGTTTACCTAATGAATGTGAAAATTATTTGGTTAAAATATGAGATTAACGAAAAAAAAAATCTGATTTTAAAACAATTAATAGGTAATTATTGAACTAAATTTAATAAAGTACAAATTTATAAAAATCCAATCAACATACAAAAGTTATGAATTATTAATAATTTCGTTAACAAACGATTATAAATACACTAGCTTATGCCCGCGGCTTCGCTCGCGTAGAATTTGGTCTGCCACATAAAGTTTCGTGAAAGATCATTTTAAATAAATAATTTATAAAATATAAGTTACTCGTACATCCAAAATTTCAGAGGTCTAACTTCAAAACTGACGGATTCTATACAACCTTTGAACCCCCATTATATTAAAGGGGAAACCCTTGGGGTGGAATTATCCAAATTTCTTTCTTAAACTGTACAATGCACCTATCTAAACATTTCAAGATGCTAAGTTTACAATAAAGGGGGGGGGGGGCACATGCCCCCGTGCCCCTACATAAATCTGCCCTTGCTCTAGCCTATGATGTATAACCTATTTTACTCAATAAGTTTCATCCAAAACCGTTCAGTATTTTTTGGTTGAATGAGTAACAAACATTCGCATTTATAATATTAGTAGGATATCAAAACAATAGTTTCACCCATGTTCTTTATGTTATTTTAAACACTATTATCATGTAATTTGCCTTTAATTATGTACTATAATGGATTCTCCAAAGTACCTAAAAAACTGTAGGGGGGCACAGGCACCCGTGAGCCCCCCCATAAATCCGCGCTTGCTATAGCCTATGTGTTATTGTGATGTAAAAACTATATTACTGTAAAGTTTCATCCAAATCCGATCAGCAGTTTTTGCGTGAAAGAGAGACAAACATACAAACTTTCACATTTATAATATTAGTAAGAAGTAAGATAATGGATTGGATAAATTAATGTAGAGGAAATGACCAATATTAACAATACAGCATTCAAATAACAAATTTGACTTAGAAGGCCACGAGGCCATCTTTTCAAGCACTTCGGACGATTTGTCATGGATGGATTGATGAAGGATTCTAGCCGAATCGGTAACTAACGGGACATTGAGGTCATTATGGATGACTTTATTCGTAACAAAGTAAGGAGAATTGAGGATTTTGGATTGCAAGGATTGGATACAAGAGGAATTCCATGTCTTAGTTTGGTGGCCCCTAAGGTCTCATCCGTTAGTCCATACGATATACATATATAATAAAGCCTATGTATATATACATCTGAATAGTTAGTAAACACCACTCGCTGAGACATGTACTAATTATAAGAGAATATTACTTTACGTAATGGCTAATGGTTAAAACAGTAAAGTTTGGTTAGCATACATATATAGCTAATTATATAGTCAGATATTATTATTATTATTATTATTATTATTATTATTATTATATAACCTGTAAGTATGTTTATTATAGGGTACAAAGGAGACCGCCGAATGGTCCCTCCCAGACCAAACCTGTTTCCCGAGAGACGCTTTCGATAGTGAATTCCACCTTAATGACCTTGTGGAACACCTGACGTCAATGGCTTTGCTAAAAACGGTTTCGCCTCTTTGAAAGTGCGTATTTTTATTCGTAAAATATACATTGATAGAGTATAGTATTCCTACTCCTTAAATAAAGTATGTATTGATATTATTAACATTTTGATATTTGACTCATTTATTGTATACTAGCTTATGCCCGCGGCTTCGCTCGCGTGGAATTTGGTCTGCCACATAAAGTTTCGTGAAAGATCATTCTAAATAAATAATTATTTTTTAAAAATATAAGTTCCTCGTACATCCAAAATATCAGATGTCTAACTTCAAAACTGACGGATTCTATACAACCTTTTGAACCCCTATTATATTAAAGGGGAAACCCTTGGGGTGGAATTATCCAAATTTCTTTCTTAAACTATACAAAGAACCTAACTACAAATTTCAAGATGCTAAGTTACTGATTTGCCTTTAATTATGTACTATAACGGGGGGGGGAGCACAAGCCCCCACATAAATCTGCCCTTGCTGTAGCCTATAATGTATAACCTATATTACTCAATAAGTTTCATCCAAATCCGTTCAGTAGTTTATGCGTGAAAGAGAGACAAACATACAAACTTTCACATTTATAATATTAGTAAGATTAGTTGGATATCAAAACAAATATATCACTCATGTTATTTCTGTTATTTTAACAACTATGATCATTCGGTTTGCCTTTAATTATGTACAATCATGGATTCTCCACAGTACGTAAAAAACTGTCGGGGGGCACGTGCCCCCGTGCACTCTCCCCCTTAAATCCGCGCTTGCTATAGCCTATGTGTTATTCTGATGTATAACCTATATTACTGTAAAGTTTCATCCACCTCCGTCCAGTAGTTTTTGCGTGAAAGAGAGACAAACACACAAACTTTCACATTTATAATATTAGTAAGATGTATAGGCTGCTACAGCTTGCTAGATGTGTGGAAAGGTCCTTGGTTTGAGACCGGCTAAAGCAGATGATTGTTTCTACTCATACAATTTACTTTATATTTGTCCTGTATAAAGTAGGTTTGAGGTCACTTTTGGTGTGGTGGATAGTGTAAGAATCTTCTATACCCAAGGCGTTTAAAACGTTTAAACATATTATTGCCCGTCGGATCAGCTACTATGTATATATATATATATATATATATATATATATAAACTAAAGCCTAAGCTAAACTAAAGGCCTAAACTAAAGCCTAGAGCAGCTAACTGGTAAACTAGAAGGAGATTGGTATCTCTTTAATAGAGTTTGTAGATAAGGGCATTAACGTATACATGTGGGGGGGGGGTGTAATGTACACGAGCATTATGGGTAATATAAAGTTGCGATACGGTGGCACACTCGTATGAGTGAACCTTAAACCATTCAACCTGCAGGTTGCGACCCTTTAACACATTTGACAAGGATGGTTTGGCAAAAGCATTCCCCCACGCTCGAGAGAATTATCCGGCCTACATAGCAATACATGGCTTCAAGCCACGGTTCAATCCATAACATGATCAGTCAGCTGTTGGTTACATTATCTATAATACAACAGATGACTCCGTATAGGAGAGTTAGGTGAAGTAGAAATACTTGACTAAAAAGAAAATTACTTTCTTATTTATAATATTTAAATAATATTAAGACATTAATGGGAAAATCGAAACCAAGAAGCTTTAAGTCCCTACATTAAAAACATAAAACAAAATTGCCTGTCAATATTTCGCCTATTCAGGCACCTTCGGGACAGAAAGAGAACAACAACAATAATAATATAGAAGATAATGATATAAGGAAAAAAAAAAGCTGTACCAAAGAAGGTTCACGGGCTGAGAACAAGATAGAACTGTCTCAACAGCAGTTGTGCAGGAAAGTAATTTGCTCTAGTTCACGCTCAACTGCCAAAATTTCCCACCATTATGGGAACACACTTTATAGAGGTTGTGTGAGCTCCAAGAGGGTCCGAAATACCATAGGATCCATTTCCGGTCTCTGATAACGCTTTAAATAAATTCCAAGCGAGCAAGATTTGAACCTAGTGCCTTCAGCTCGGCAACTCAGCGCTTCACCATTGAGCCAGACGGCTACCAAAGAAAACAAAACGAACAATAATAATCCTAACCACAATATGCAGCAAGGCACCAACAAAAATCCTAACAAAATTATAAGTTAGGTTTCCAGACGACTGCTGTAAAAGGAAATAGTACATTCTCCAAACTTCAAAAAGTAGAAAGGAAAAGAAGTTATAAAAACAAAACCAGAGGACAAACGGACATTATTAGGAACCATATGGACTTACGACCATTCCAGAAAAAATACTAATCTAGAAGAGAAAAAGCTCGAAGGAAACATGAAATAGTTAGGGATTTTTTACTCCCATTTAAATTCCTCCGAACCAGCGACCTTCTACATGAAAGGCTGTTATGGTAACAACTACACCATAGATGATCCCTAACAAAATGGCCAGAATCATAGAAGTAGCATGCCTGAGTGGTACTAACCTACTGACGGCTAGAGGTTGAAGCAAATCAGGAAATGCCGAAAACTTTTCTACTGGTACCTACTACCGACTGAGAGTACTCAAATAACTAATTCACCTCGGAAGGTCGATAGTAACCGAAATATCGATAGTTGAAAATGTAGTTAGGTTTGATAGTAGTGGGTTTGAGGGGGGACAAAATTTGTCATGAAAGTATTGAGATCGGGTTCCAGCCAAATCAGCAACAAATGGAGGATTGAGGATTTTGGATTGTAACGGTTGGATACGAGAGGAATTGGATAGCTTAGTTCGATGGCCCAAACGTTCTTCAAAGTCCAGGTCCATTTTTGCACTTGATTACTATCAAGCTGAATCTTCGTGAAGAGCTTCGTTTCGATGAGACGCCCAACAATTGCCTATTCGAAAATTCTCGATTGTGGTAGCTAACAGAGGTAGCAAGGATAACATATGTCGATTTGATGATTCTCAAAAATTTATAACTGGGTTTCATCAAAGGACCGGAATAACGTACCAGGCAATTTGTAGGACAATATCACTGTTAAATTATATTAATACTAGCTTATGCCCGCGACTTCGCTCGCGTGGAATTTGGTCTGCCACATAAAGTTTCGTGAAAGATCATTTTAAATAAATAATTTAATTATTTTTTTTAAATATAAGTTACTCCTACATCCAAAATTTCAGATGTCTAACTTCAAAACTGACAGATTCGATACAACCTTTGAACCCCTATTATATTAAGGGGAAACCCTTGGAGTGGAATTATCCAAATTTCTTTCTTAAACTATACAAAGAACTTATCTACAAATTTCAAGAGGCTAAGCTCCTGATTTGCCTTTAATTATGTACTATAACGGGAGCGGGCACACGCCTCTGTGCCCCCACATAAATCTGCCCTTGCTCTAGCCTATGATGTATAACCTATTTTACTCAATAAGTTTCATCCAAATCCGTTCAGCAGTTTTTGCATGAATGAGTAACAAACATTCGCATTTATAATATTAGTAGGATATCAAAACAATAGTTTCAGTCATGTTCATTCTGTTATTGTAACCACTATTATCATGTGATTTGCCTTTAATTATGTACTACAATGGATTCTCCACAGTACCTAAAAACCTGTGGGGGGGCACTTGCCCCTGTGCGCCCTATATTCGCGCTTGCTATAGCCTATGTGTTATTCTGATGTATAACCTATATTACTGTAAAGTTTCATCCAAATCCGTTCAGTAGTTTTTGCATGAAAGAAAGACAAACATACAAACTTTCACATTTATAATAATAGTAAGATTAAATAAGTAAAAACAAAAAATCAGCTGGTTAATAATCATTTTTGATGACCTCGTTGTCGATACATGTTGGAAAGAAGGGACTCTTTGACCAAACCATATATTTTGTAAGACAAATATTTTTTTAGATAATTATCTTGAGATTTAACAAAAAAAACCCATTTAGTAATAAATGGTTGAGAATCATCAAATCGAAATATTTTATCCTTGCTACCTCTGTTAGCTACCACAATCGAGAATTTTCGCAAAGGAAATTGTTGGGCGTCTAATCGAAACGAAGCTATTCACGAAGATTCAACTTGATAGTAATCAAGTGCAAAAATGGACCATGGATCCTGGACTGTCTTCTCTATAAGTCCGAATCATACATTAGACACATAAATGAGTATTTTGTAATTGTTTGTTTGTTTGTTCATTTAACGTCACTTTATGCTGCTATGGCTAATCGGACGATGTTACAGTGGGAGCTCTAAATTTTGCCTATCCAGGTTTAATTAGGACAGGGATTTTTAACGAGTACCTGACATCGTACAGGTTCGGGACCCCCGTTTAACGTCCCTTCCGAAGGACGGCGTAACTGTATTTTGTAATTAATTGGGAGCGCTAATGTAGTAAGTTAGATGTTTTTGTCTAAGATGTCATCTCATGTATAGGATTTGTTATCTAGGAGTCAGTGGGTTTTTCAAGGATACTGGATGACAGGAAGTCATTGGTTTCCGACGAAGAGTAAAGGTGATTTTTATTCTCTAGCGATCCAAATACTAATCTATAAACAGAAAATTGATACAAATATAAAATTCGCTTATTATTATTTGCTAAATATATAGACGGGTATTATATTGCAAGTTGCAGATTTCAACAGCTCCAATGAGAGCTTAAAGACAGCCCTACTTGACCGAGTTATCTCCGTCTCCACGGTCGAGATTTAGCGGCTTGAGTGTTCTTCACAACTTATACCTCACGCTATAGACTGTCTTCTATATAATACCTTTCCAAACGATACAATATATTTAAAAAAAATACATATATGTATCATATATTCATAGTGAACTTTAAAAATTTAAAACAAAAATCGTTTAAAGTTTATTTTAGGTTTTTCTGTATTCCTTGTTTAGGTTTTGATAAATTAAAAACCTTCATTTTTGGACAATTTCTTCATTACTATTGTAAAAAAAAGACGAAAAGAAAAATATAATTGAAAACTCATTTATAGAAAAAAATGAGAGTTTATGACCTAAATATTTGAGTTGCGGAGTAGAGCTATGGGGCTCCACTAAGCCATCGAATTCCTCTCGTATCCAATCCCTACAATCCAAAATCCTTCGTAAAATCCTCAATGCTCCTTATTTAGTTAAGAATAAAGTCATCCATAACGACCTTAATGTCCCATTTGTTGCTGATTTGGCCCGAACCCGGTATCTATCCTTTCATAACAAACTTCATTTCCACTCAAACCTTCTAGTTTCAAACCTAGCTTCCTCTTCCATTCCCGATAATCCTCCGAGGCTTCTGAAAAGAAGATGGCCACGTGACCTTAGTTGAACTTGTGATTTGAGTACTACCAGTGGGTAGTTTGTCATTATCACGTCATTATGTATCACTTAGCCTATTTACTTGTTGTATTATTATATTATCACGAGTTTATACTCCCTCATCCATGAAGTTAGCTACTTCATAGAGACTCGGTAAAGCCCTAGGAAGTTCTCAAGAACCTGATTTGTGAATTAAAAATATTTGTCATAGTCGCTCACACGAGATCCCCAATCCATACTGATTCGATAAAAACAAACAGATTCAGTGTTTCTAGTTACTCCTACACAGCAAGGGCTGATCCAGGATTTTTTTCTGGGAGCAGGCACAACGGCCAGACGGGAAAAAATCAACAATAACTTACAAATTAATTTGTAGTATCTGTAGAAAGATTTCAAAGGTTTATTAAAATATCTAAACAATAGTTTCACTCATGTTATTTCTGTTATTTTATTCATATATTGTAACAACTATGATCATGTGATTTGCCTATAATTATGTACTGTAATGGATTCTCCACAGTACACAAAAAAAAATGTCTGTGCCCCCCCTGGATCCCCCCCTTGCTACAGAGAGCAGTGACATACAAACTTAAAAACCGATATCAATCCTTTCATTACAAACTTTATTCTCACATAAGCCCACAAGTGTCCAACTTAGCTTCCTCTTCGTTTCACGATAAGTTGGTTTTATTATTTTAATATTACTAATGGTCATTTTCTATACTATATTTTTCTCATGGCATTATTTATCATTAATTATATTACTTGTTAAATTATTATATTACAGCCGTAAATTAAAATGAATAAATATGTGCGTTCCATAGGTTGTAGAGGCACAGTTTTTTTTCCTTATTATTAATCTTATATCAATGGAATTCTAACATTCCTAACCTAAGTTGATTTAACTGATACACAGGCCGCTAGGCACCGCTAGTCTCGCGCAACACGCTACGAGCATGTTGTGCATGTCGGTGACGCGAACCCAAGTTTTCCCCCAACCAAAAATCGCTCAACGCGGCTAAAGTAGTTTCCCTTTTTAAAAAATGAGATTTCTGTCATCGTCATTTTATTGTACTACAAATCCTTATTACCTTTTTCTTGAATTTGTCTACCAAACATTTTTTTTTGTAAAACGAGGCATGATAACCAGGCAGAAGTAGGTATAAGACAACAATGGGAGACAGAGAGAGGCGCTATCTGGCGCTCAAGTGACGACACAACTTCCACCAACGGTCGAGATAACGCTCAACCTTTTCCCAACTCGGAGCTTCCGCCGCCCCCCGCCAGGCTGCGCCAACTTTTACAAAATGGTGGCAAGGAGCTGTAGCCAGATAAGGTTTTCATTCAAATCTACGCTTCAATCTTAGCTTATTTACCTCGTTTCCAATGTGTGTAGTTGAGATTTCGGTAATTATTCCGCAGTTGTCCCTTCGAACTGATTTTAACTTTTTAATTGTTTCCCTTTTAATATTTTACAAAAGTATAGGTTATCACGAGTTTTAGTGTGGGAAAGAGAATGAAACTATGGTAAATGTTTATATTTCGGTAAACATTTCATCTAGAATATGCGCGTTTACCATGCTTTAGATAACTTTTTTTTTTTAAATATTAAAAATGAAACGAATAGAGTTGCAACTTGTTGTATCTCAACTCGAAGCGAGAACCTGCGAAATAGGTATCAATGAATGTATTAGAAAAATTGAAAACGGTCGAGAAGTGCTGTAAATACATTTTACACTAAAGAACTACAAATTATTTTATTTGTGCCAACATTTCGTCCCGAATTTCAGGAGCAGCACCAAAGAGAATATAGTCTATTGTATCATCTAATGTTCATTCATTAAGTAAATAGTTCTATCATAACTAACCCGTACCACTCACTACACACTATGAAGGGTCTTGTTAAGAGTCCAGTAAGTTGTAGAGACTGAATTGTTTTTGTATTCACTGAAATTTACAACTGTGTAATAACAATACAGTAAATGGCAGGGATAATACATCATGGCGTGGATAAAGACAAGTAGAGAAACGGTAAGAGTACTCCAATAACAAGTTCAACTAAGAAGTTATAGTTAAAAAAAATTAAATTATTTATTTAAAATGATCTTTCACGAAACTTTATGTGGCAGACCAAATTCCACGCGAGCAAAAGCTATATTATAAATACAAAAGTAGCTCTGCCTGTCTGGTACACTTTCACGCCTAACATTACTAACTAATGAACCGATTTAAATGAAATTTGGTACAGAGATAGTCTAGAGCCTGAGAAAGGACATAGGCTACTTTTTAATGCGAACAAAGGATTGTAAGGGATTGAAATAGTGGATGATTTTATATAATCGATTTAATTTGAAAATAATAATAAACATATGTTTTAATGATTTTACACCATGTGCGTGGGCCAACCTCTTTCAAAGATCTCAAAAAGCTAAATAATCAAGAATTTTCAATATTTCGAGAAGCATGTGAGGCGAAAGGGTTGTTAGAGAATGATAATCATTGCATTCTTTAATGCAACAAATAACAGAAGCCCTTCCATTTTTAAATTCAGAACAAAGATTAGTTTTTGACACAGTTATTCAAAAAGTTGCCAGTGGCGAAGGAGGCTGTTCTTTTTGGATGCTCCAGGAGGCACTGCCAAAACCTCTCTTTTAATTTACTATTAGCCCAAACCCGGAAAGATAAAGGAGTTGCTGTTACAGTACTCGTAGATCTCTCTTTGTAATTTTACAGGCAAAGTACTCATGTAACATTGTAAAAAAAAAAAAAAGTAAAAAAAGTTGAATTGACTACTATTTGTGGCAATCAATTTATCTCATTCCACTAAGGCCGGAGAAAGTCCATCAATTTAAAATACATAATTCTGAAAACCTTTTTGGAGTATCCCTGAAATTATATTGTATGTATTCTTTTTTCTCCCCCCTCCCCAGTAACCTCCTTATGTAGACCGTTTATTAAGACATGCACACCATGCTTAAATAAACACATTAAAATTGATTAATATTGCGTATCGTATGTAAGCTATTAAACAAAATGGAAAAAAAAAGTCATAATGATTTGATTTATGTTTAATAAATATTTCTAGATACCGAAAGCATTTAATATTTTAAATATTACTGCTATAATGAAATCTTTATGGTATTATTAATGGTGAAATAGTTTTAATATTTCCAAGAATAAATGAGAAGAAAAAGAAATTATAAAAAAATGATTACCACATGAATACACCATGCAAAAATTTTAATATATATATATATATATATATATATATATATATATATATATATATATATATATATGTATATATATATATTTGTCGTTGTTCATTTTGGTGAAACAATCATTAATACTTTTAAAACTAAAATTTCTTGTCACTAAAAAAATACTTAATAAATAAATACATTCATAAATTAAACACATTACATCCGCAAAATAGCTGTTGAGCGTATTCTCGGCAAATTCACTTCCCTGCAAAACCGTTATTGCACTGACCCAACATTCCTAATCTCTCGAAGTGGTACCGCTTTTCGATTAACATCAAGTCACTAATTCTTGGCTTGCAATAAAAATATATTTGTTGTTAAAAAAGATCAAAATTAGGATAATATAATAATAAAATAGAATACTAAACTACCCGTGATATAATCTAGGAAATCTAGGTACAGAGCTCAAATTATTTAAAATGCAAAGATTCTTTCTTAAAAAACTTCTAACATTATTAAAAAAAATTTAATTTCATTGGTAATAAATTTCTTAAAAGTTTTTAAATATGTTAGTATTATTTTTACTTCTATATCTTCAATTCAGTTTAAGTATGAGTGTTATATTTTTACCTTTAAAATTTGCTATATCGGAAAAGTAAAAAATATTAATAAAAATAATATAAGTTATAATTAAAATATTTAATTGCCTTAATGGTTCCATTCTGTGATGAAGCTGTAATATATGTAATAAATATTTACATCTAAAATATATATTAATATATGTCGATATATTTATATCTAAAATACAGTAAATTCAGCATTCTTAATTAATTTAAATATATATTTTATGAATAAAGATACATACGAAAAGTAATTATTTCAGAGAAGACATATTTTATGGTGATTTTATAAACGTGTGATGTAGACTTGAGAAAAGCAGAAAACTGACTGAATATTAGAAAGGAAGTGGCGGATTTGCTTAGGCCGGATAATAGAGTTACTCGATTCTGATTGGCTGTCACTTTGTACCATCTCTGTTTCAAAAACATCGCCCATTAGTTTGCCGGGCAGTGCCGGCTGGTGAAGGTGTTCTGTTAGATTACTTATTTAAAATTCCAAATTTGTGGAATGATTTTCAAATAGTGTGAGTTTTAAGTGTTATAATAATAGTGTATATTAATATTGTATTCACATCTAATTTATTTTATTAGTTTGGTGTAAATAAAATAGTGCTTCAGTGAAAATAATTCAATAGATACATTAAAAGGATTTAAACAGGTACTAAAATTTGTAAAGAATATTATTAATATCACTCTCTCTCTCTCTAATTAAAATTTAAAATTTAAAATAATTAATTAAAAAGAACCATAAATAAAATATATATATATATATCCTATTAATATTATAAATGCGAAATTTTTTATGTTTGCCTCTCTTTCACGCAAAAACTACTCAACGGATTTGGATGAAACTTTACAGTAATATAGGTTATACATCAGAATAACACATACGCTGCAATTTATAATGATTTTGTTTAATTTGGTTATAATGTAACGATAAATATCATTAAAAAGTACTTGGATATTACCAATATTACCTCCAACATATAGATGCCTTAGTTCACTTATGTGTTAAGTGCCAAACAAGATTTACAGGAGTCAACTTGATATAACACAATAAATACAGCACAAGTTTAAGCCCACGATATATTTTTGTAACCTTCACAGCTTCTCTATTAATTTTATATCAATATATGATCTATGATTTCCTGATCACAATTTTACAATATTATTTATATATAACAAAACTCATTTTTGAAAAATTTGCATTTAACACATTTTGCATCGATATCTTCCCTGCCATCTCCAACTATCGAATCTGAAAATCGGAACTTTTGAGGAGAATTAAAAAAAAGCAGTTTCAAGGTTCAATAAATATTAGTGCCTATAATCAAACCAATGACATTCGTTTTACATTGTTTTTTTTTGCCGATAGATGCCTCTATGTGGCATGCCTACGTGCATCAAACCCACAAAATCTCTATGTTTCAGCAAAAGGTGGGAAAACAGAAAACCTTTTTTTATAAAAATTATTTTATTAAATAAGCTATTTACAGTAAAACACTTATTTTACTGTACGTATTATATTTGCAAAATAAGTAGCCTAAAAAATTAAAAATGCTGCCCAAAGTCACTATTCCACGTGGACGAAGTTGCGGGCACAGCTAGTATATATATATATATATATATATATATATATATATATATATATATATAGATTAATTTAGTATATATTAATAATTATTAATTTAGTATATTAAGTATATATAAATACCTTGGACTCCATCTGGACAAACATCTCACTTGGAATCCTCATACAAGACTGAAAAGACAAGAAACTGCTCGACGTTTTCGCCCACTTCAACATTTACTGGACAAACGTTCTAAGCTCCCAATTAATTACAAAAATCATTTACATGACAGTTATCAGACCTATTTGGACATACGGAGTTGAGCTTTGGGGCTCTACTAAACCATCCAATTCATCTCGTATCCAATCCTTACAATCCAAAATCCTTCGTAAAATCCTCAATGCTCCTTATTATGTCACAAACAAACTCATCCATCATGATCTTAATATCCCATATGTTGCTGATTTGGCCCAAACTAGATACCTATCCTTCCATGACAAGCTCCATACACACTTGAATCCGCTAGTCTCTCAACTAGCTTCCCATACTATTCCTGATAACCCTACGAGGCGTCTGAAAAGAAGTTGGCCTCGAGACCTACTAAAGAACTTTATTGGAGTGCGACCGATGGGTAGTTTCTCCACATGTTTTTTTTTTCTTTTCATGTCATTTGTTTATATAGCAGAGTTACTTGTAATATTATTACAGTTGTAAATAAAAATAAATTAATCTAATATATATATATATATATATATATATATATATATATATATATATCGGCTTAATGATCGGTTTGGTTAGAAGGTTGAGAGGCGAGGGCACCTAAAACCACTCAGTTTTTTTTTCCTTTTCCGCTGCCTCAGCGCTACCTGGCCGCCACTAACTGGAACTACTTACTTTTCCAATTACACAAAAAGTACATCAAGAGCTTAAGTAGCCTCTTCCCCGTTCCTGATTGCTTTATTTTTAATTGCGGTTGGTCGAAAGAAGTCTCAGGAGTCTATCAAGGTCTCCGCTTCTTTGGCGGGTTTCTTTTCTCTTCTATTTATTTATCGAGATCGATATTAGGCAATAAGAAACATTTTAAAATGAAAAAATAATTAAAGTGGCAAATGTTACTAGAATAATTATTCAAGTAAATGAAAAATTATAAAATAACAAAAGAAAAACAGTTGTTTAATTTTTAGGATAAAAAATATTATAGGTTATGAGAAAAATA
Organism: Arma custos; assembly: GCA_037127475.1. Taxonomy (NCBI): domain Eukaryota; kingdom Metazoa; phylum Arthropoda; class Insecta; order Hemiptera; family Pentatomidae; genus Arma; species Arma custos. The sequence continues at coordinate 62,835,608 of CM073765.1, read as the reverse complement.
TCTCAATCATATTTCACTCAGTCCCATGATCGAAAGGTTGGAATAAGCTCTAGATTGTTTTGATTTTTAAATATATGCATACATTTTCGTCTACCTTTACAGTATCGGCTTATCGATAGTGCTAAGCATAGGCGAAACGAGGGGGGGCGGTTATTGGGGATGTAACCCCTCCCCCCATTGCCTAGAAGAAATTTTAAAAAAAAAATATAACTATTTAAAAGAAATAAAAATTTGAAGGATTTTACTTGTTCAAAGTTATTATTGTGGTATTACAGAAGTAAGGGTCAATAATGTCAAAAACACAACAAATAAAGTGCGAACACAGTTATTTTAATGAATAAAAGGTACACTAAAATGAAAAACCAAAACGTAATATTGTTTATTTACAATTAATTTTATTATTATAGCGGCAGTAGTGGCATCTAGCGGCAACAATAAGATCGCAAACGTGAGAAGAACAGTTTAAACAATTCTTAGAATCTAGAAGTAAAGTCTGGATGGGTCTAGAAAGTTCCCTATGGAATTAACTATAGTAAGTTGTTGTAACCAATAAATAGGACTAATTGTATTTAAAAGCTACTTCTTGATTGCCCTTCCAAAAATAACATTTATAACTTTCTTTCTTAATTTATATTATATATATATTTATAAATTTCTTAAATATTTATATCACTAAAATAGAGCCAAAAACTCAAAAAGAAACACTATTATTTATTATAATGCAATTGGGAAAAACCACAATGCAAAGCCTTATGTTTCAAAAAATTTTGATTTTGGTGTCTTGATAATGCCTGAATAGGCGAAACGTCGACTGGTAAGTAGGTGTATTTTTTGAAACATAAGGCTTTGCATTGTGGTTTTTCCCAATTGCATTATAATATTAAATATTTATAAAAAATTATAATCTATTTATTTAATTTGAAGCTCCATCATTTATAGTATAATATATATTATAACTATATTACGATACCTTTTTTGAAGGGAGTAATATGTTGAAGTGGAACCCCCCAATGAGTCACTCTAGTTACGACAATGGGCCTATCGATAGTGCCACCTATCGACTATCGCCCAAACCTACTTGAAATGGAGTTATTGCTTATATTACAACTTAATTCTAAGCCATAAATTACAATAATGACACGATTCCGCTTCGCTCAATGAAATCTCTATGGACAAATTTCGACAACTTAATCACCTGGGCTGTAGGTTAATCTGTTGAATTTCTTGAAATTCTTCATTAAAATTGAATATATCGAACAATGTTCACGATATCCATTCTTCTCTTGTTCGGTAAAAAGAAGCACAGTTGATTGCGAAAAATGAAGTAAATACAATAAAGGTAAATAAATAAAATGATGGAGCGAGAACAGATATTTGTGCAGTGCCGTTGTCCTCTCACAAACCTCGCCACTTACAAACACAAACTAATAAAAGAAAAAATCAAACTTTCTTCTGAATGAGGGAAGAATGATGCGAATGGGAAAAGAAGGGAGGAGTGTTTAGAATACAAAGAACTCTGAAAGACATATTGAGATGGTGTTTGTTCAGCCTTGTATGGCCTTGTTTACGCTTGTATATGCTTGTTTAGGGTTGGTCTTGAAAATAAATACATCGAGAAGCGATGATTGCGTCGTCAGTTACAAAGCAGACACTCCTAGCATAGATGCATAAAACTTTCTTAAAGAAATATAGACATTAACATCACATATTAGTTAGAACATAAAATTGTAATTTAATAATAATTTTTTTTTTGTAATTTATTTATTGATATTTACAACTGTATTACAATTATACAACAAGTAAATAGGCTACGTGATATATAATGACAAGTAGAGAAACTACCCACTGGTAGTACTCAAATCAAAGTTCAAGTAAGGAGGTCACGTGACCATCTTCTTTTCAGGCGCCTCGGAGGATTATCGGGAATTGAAGAGGAAGCTAGGTTTGAAACTAGAGGGTTTGAGTGGGAATGAAGTTTGCTATGAAAGGATAGATACCGGGTTCGGGCCAAATCAGCAACAAAAGGGACATTAAGGTCGTTATGGATGACTTTATTCTTAACAAAATAAGGAGCATTGAGGATTTTACGAAGGATTTTGGATTGTAAGGATTGGATACGAGAGGAATTCGATGGCTTAGTGGAGCACCATAGCTCTACTCCGTAAGTCCAAATAGGTCGTATGATGGTCATGTAGATGAGTCTTAATAATAATTTTAAAGCTATTTATAAATAACTAGCGACCCGCCCCTACAATTGCACGGATAGGATGATATATTATGCCTTCATGTTTGTCTGCCTAATATATTTTATTATGTAGCTATAATAAACATAAAAGATTACCGCGAACAGACACACCGAGACATTGTTTTATAATATGTATAGATAGATAAGAGATATTAGGCAGCGTCTTCGATGAAACCTCCCAGGTGGCTATACTTTTCACAATATTTCCGACAATTATCGTTATATTCCAACACATTTAGACAAAACCTCGACAAAATATTTACCTAAACCTTCCTAGTGCATCACTCTATTTATTGGTAGTTTTTTAGTTTACCGGGAACAAACGCGGCCGAGGTCTTTGTTTTATTATGTGTATAGATGCTCTAAATTCCATGTTGGTGAAAACTGCAAGTAGGTAATTTGGGTAAGCGTGGTCTCAACCACCAGGTTTTCTCCTGATGAAGGGTGCCACATTATAAAGACAGGTTGAGGACTAGGAGTTTCTGCAGATCCAAAACAGTCCATCTATGGCTTCCAACAGGTTAACTACTTTATTTACCACAACTGTATTCGAACCTTTAAGTCAGCAACTGAGCTACCCCTGTCCCTTTATAATACATCAATTAAATAGAGCAACTAATTAATTCGAAAATGATTATTGTCTCTGAAGAATTATGTAAACAGTTAAATATAAAAATGTTTTTTAACACTACAGGAGATACTGTACTAGGTACTTGTGCCTTAACGCAAGCCTTGGTTACTTTTCCCTGCTTGTTCGCATGCGCGAGCAGTTACATTTTGTAACGGTTACATTTCCAGTTACCTTCTATTTATTGGGGTTGAAAAATGATGAACAATTACAAATCAAAAGAAGTTATTGACAAATGGAAAATAATAATAATAAATTATGAACAATTAAAAAATAAAAATAATGAAAAATCGCTATAATGAAAAATTATGTACAAAAAATAATTTCAAACAATTAAGAATTAAGAAATAAAAGTAATGAAAAATTATGTAAAAAAAATTGAAAAATGTAATATATGATGAACAATTAATTAAAGAAGAATGTACAATTACAAAATACAAATAATAAAAATTTAATCGCATTTAGGTGGAAAATGCGTCGAAATAGACATCCATATAGATTAAAAACAGTCTGTATTTTGTTTTGACTGATGCTGTCGCCATACGAACTCGCATAAATATGATTCAATTTAAAAAAAAACCTTCACCACAATACAATTTTATTTCATGGGAATTGCTACATTTTCTTTGTTTTGGTAAAATATTACGCACCTGCAAACAAATGTATAGCTTGTTCTTCTGTTGAAGGCAAATCCCAAATACGCATCATTTTACACTAATTAAATAACTAACTAAAATAATAACAACGAAAAATCTATAACAAAGAATAAAGAACAAATAACGAACAATAAACAACAAATAAGAAACAATAAATCAGCAATAATCAAAACACAGTAAGCAAGATGAAACATAGAACAAATCAGCTGTTAGAAATGTAACCGTTACAAAATGTAACTGCTCGTGTATGCGAACAAGCAGAGAAAAGTAACCAGAGCTGCTTTAAGACACAAGTACCCTGTACTATTTCAAAGCCAACAGTTATGCAAGGATGTACTTTAGCATAGACCAAACATAACCAGGTTTTTTCAATAATTAAGTATGCCCTCGAAATAGTGGCTGGGGGAACCCCAGAAGTCTGCAGAACCCATAAGGTCCATTTAACGTTAAAGATTTGTTTGTTCATTTAACGTCACTTTATGCTGCTATGGCTAATCGGACGATCCATTTATAGATAATAGAAGGTTAAATAATCCATTTGCTAGATTTGATCATCAGATCGGCAACTGAGCGCCCTACACACAGATTAATTTTACTGCCTCATCTCTTTAATATTTAGTTGTAAAATACAGAGTGATTCTGAGCCCTGATGTAGTTCCGAATAAAGCCACTTAAGGCAGCAGTGAGTGAGATTCGAGGGAACATTCGCTATAAATTATTGAAGACATTAGTGATTCTGTTGAAACCAAGGCGTCACACATAAGATCGCATTTCAAGTCCTTTCAGGATCTCTCTCAGCAGAGCATATATGAGATATTTATTCAATGTCCTTAAGGATAGGTTAGATGTTATCAGAGGATCAGAAAAAATTAAATCAGGTTTGATTTTTCAAACTATTCCTGATTTAAAAATCAATAAACGAGCCCTTTTTATTAGAGAATATGAAGTAAATAAAACGATTGTACACACACAAAAGTAGACAAATTATTTGATAAATTTAGAGGTAAAAGTTATAAGTATGAAAAAATATGAGAATTGTTTCAAGAGGACAGGATGTTTAATAAATATTTTTAAAAAATAATTTGTATACTAAAAAATAGGAATTAATTCATAATTGAGCGCCATTTAATTTATTATCTACATTCTAATTGTATTTTACACCAAGACCCTAAATGGCCATTTAAAGAAAAAAAATGTTATTTTTCACATATTACGGTAACTAATGTGACTCATAGATTTTATGTAATTAATCCGGAAAGAGCAAGCAATCACTGAAATCTTTTAATCCTAAATTTTTTTAAAAATACTTGATTTTCATAGTCATAACAATGACGAAATAATAGAAATAGAAAATCTGTATTAATAATCTTTTTGTATATTTTAAGACGAAAGAAATGAGAACCGATAATTTTAAATAGACATTTCGTTGATAGGTGGACTATCGATCGAATCGCTACCTGAGGAGCTGGCTCAGCAACTTTGCATCTATATCGCTACATTATCGAGACTGGATAAAGATGGAAGGGAAAATAACGGGGGAAATCAGGTTTCCTCCTCAACTCATTTTCTAAAAATATTTTCCCTCTTAGCGTTCAAGTAGGTATTTACATTGTATACAGTTTACGCGATTTCATTGGGAGCTGGGTCTCTACCCACGCTGTGCTCGAGGTTTTCGGTTCAAATCCAGCCGTGACATATAAATTATTTCACCTGTTAACAGATGGATACTGTGAGATCTACGACCCTAGGGAAACAGTACATCCCCTTAAGATCATGCATGGGCTATAGTGGTACAGGAAAAAAATATATTTTATAAAATGTCCTAGGCGATAAAAACATATGGACGGCCTCGATACAGAAAGTAACAAGTCAAAAACTCAACTTTTCAGGAAATAATAAAAAAAAAAACGTTTCTACAATTTCCTTTGAAAACTAAATTGCAGGTATTCATATAAAATTATTATACAAGTAGTGATTGTTGGACTAATTAAAGTTACGTAATTTAATTTTGTTTTAAAAAAAAAAATCAAAATATTGACTTGTTTCTTTCTGCACCGAGGCCGTCCATATCATATTAACAGCAAGAACATAGCAAACGATTGTTTCTGAATAATCCGTAAAATTACACAAAATAAAATAATTTTTATCGCTTAAATAATATTTTATAAATTGACCGTTAAAGAAATAAATATATACATAATCAAAATAATTCAAAATTTAGGTTAAAAAAGATACAAAGCGTTACAAAGAAAAAAAAAATGTAATATCAAAATAATATTTCACAAGAAGAAAATAGTCCTGGTGATGAAGAAAATGATCTTGTATAGGGAGAACTGTTCATTGGAGAGCCAAAGTTTCGACCCATATTGCAGGTCTTCTTCAGGACATATATGAAATAATATTTAATATATCCACATAGGTGACACTATATATAATACGAAAATACCCAATAATTCTGGTTTGTAGTGAGAAAGGAACAAAAAGAAAATAACTTTCCACAATACACTTAGATTCTAGTTATAATGGAAATTTGTGTTTTATGAATGCAATAAATAATTTTGTTTAAAAATGGACTACAACTTATCGCAATATAAAATAATACAGTGTTGCATAGTACAACTAACTTTCTCCTACAAATAAAATCCTCAGGCCAATTCCAAGATAAAAGATCTAGCTCAAACTTTAAAGTTAAAAAAGAACCGAAACTTTTCAACCCAAAGAAATTATAATATACAATTACATTTCTACATTTAATAGAACTCATTTTTAAAAAAAGGTCAACTGGACTCAATTATATAATTTATTCTTTAAATAGGAGGAAAAAAAACCTATTTCCAGTAAAAAAAATTTTATTCCTTATTTATCGAGATACGTTTCGGCCTAGGCCATTCTCAATCTTCTGTTTAAATTGTTTCATTTTTTTACTTATTATATGGTTAACAATTCGACCATAACTCATTCATCTCAATTTAAGTTGTTTTATTCCATTTAAATATTTTTGTTAAATTCAGAGGGAACCATGTCCTCTATAGTCATTTAATAATTATTATTTGTAAATGACTATTTAACTAATTATTAAATGACTATAGAGGACATGGTTCCCTCTGAATTTAACAAAAAAAATTTAAATGGAATAAAACAACTTAAATTGAGATGAATGAATTATGGTCGAATTGTTAACCATATAATAAGTAAAAAATGAAACAATTTAAACAGAAGATTGAGAATGGCCTAGGCCGAAACGTATCTCGAAAATAAGGAATAAAATAATTTTTTTTTACTGGAAATAGGTTTTTTTTTCTCCTATTTAATATTACTATAAATAATACTTTATAGATTTAGATAAGTAAAAAAACATATAAGGGTTGATAATCTTCATTTTTTTATTGCTACACGTGTGTGAGAGGGCGAAACTGCTGATTGAGGAAGGGAGAGACTCGAGGAATCCGATTTCGCTAAGAATCTGGAAATGAAATGGGATGGGATGTGCCGAGGAAACAAACTAGCTTCTTAAAGTGAAGCGATAACAAACCAGGGCTGTATCCACGGCCACCTTCCTCGGGCCAAATCGAACTGGAAATGGCAATTCCGATTCGATAGATCGATCTTATTCACCATCCAGTTTGTTATGTATTTGGATCAGGCGGCTCTCGAATTGGGTGGCGGGAAATTAACCAAAATATCCTACCTATATATAGAAAAATCAACGAATAATATAGTTTAGCATACATAAAATAAACAAATATATATAATTATGATTAACATTATTAAGATTGTTAACCATAAGAAGTGGTTAACAATCTTATATTTGTCATTTTGGAATGCCTTACTTTAAGTTGCTAATGGAAATCAAACCAAGCTATACATAATGGAGAGGAAAATAGTTTACTGGAACATCTAATGTAGGACATAGATAGCCTGGGGGTGTAGTCAAGATAATACAACTAAGAAAAAACTTATTTATTACAAGTGCCGACGTTTCGACCTACGTTTTAGGCCATCTTCAGGGCTGGTGGAAGGCGTAACCAGGGTTAACTGTTAACCCAACAGTAGAGCAGTTTACCCTAGGTCTTAGGCCTTCAACCAGCCCTGAAGATGGCCTAAAACGTAGTTCGAAACGTCGGCACTTACAATAAATAAGTTTTTCTTATTAAGACCGTGGAAAAATTCCAACGAAATGCCTTAAGTCTCCAAACTAAAAGAGAAATAGAAATTATCTGTCCAATATTTCGCCCATTCAGGCATCCTCAGGGTAGAAAGAGAATAACAGCAAAACAAAACCTGAATAATGCACCCAAGAAACATCCCACCACCTCGAAGGCTCAAAAGGAACTAATGAATCATAAGGAAGGTTACTCGACCCCAGCTGGTTCTTATGGTCTTTCGTCTTAAGTTCTGTGTTGTTTGCTATTATTTATTTTTCCTGTTGTGTTTTTTGAAGTTTGGTGAGTGTATATTGAAAAAAAATTAACCAGCCGGGGTCGAGTAACCTTCCTTATGATTCATTAGTTCCTTTTGAGCCTTCGAGGTGGTGGGATGTTTCTTGGGTGCATTATTCATGTTTTGTTTTGCTGTTATTCTCTTTCTACCCTGAGGATGCCTGAATGGGCGAAATATTGGACAGATAATTTCTATTTCTGTTTTAGTTTGGAGACTTAAGGCTTTTCGTTGGAATTTTTCCACGGTCTTAACATTTATGTAAGGTCTCTTTTTACTTTTCAATATTAAGTTTTTCTTATTTTGTCTGAACTCCCAGACTATCTATTTCCCACACAAGCTATACATAGTAGAGTGGTTATAATTTTATGGATATCTTGTCTTGGTTTCTAATTTAAATCTTAGAAAAAAGCTTCCTCAATGTGCGAATTATATTATTACTGCGTTATCATTCATTTAAACGATGCTAACACGAACCCTATTAATAATTACAAAGTTCACTTTCACGTTACAAATCACTTCCCCTATAATATAATGTTTGTCATGGTTGAATCTATTTTAATTTGATTATGGAAATTTAAAGCTTATATAGTAAAGCTAATGTCTGCATTTGGTATATTTAACCTTGAAGAAGTCTTCAAATGTGGGTCGAAACGTAGGCTTTTCGATAAATATTTCTGTCTATATAACGCAATTGTTTACCGCTCCATTGTCTTCTTTATATGTATTAAACATTATTTTACACTACTACGGCTTATCGAATGATGCTACAGAGGGAGCTATAAATTTTGCCTATCCAGGTTTAATGAAGATAGGGATTTTTAACGAGTAACTGCCATTGCGAAGACCACCATTTTATGACTCCCCCCCTCCCGAAGTACGGAACAACTAGGGATGTTTTAGTCCCTTTAAAAAAACCAGTCGGGCTGAGAACTCGCGACATTGGGAATATTGGGTTGTTATTCTAACCACTACACCACAAGAGACCTGCTAAAATGAGATTTCTCCAGCAGCTCTACAAAATTTGAATAAATCGAACTATTTTATCGATATATTCGACAGCTATCGATATTTGTTTTTGATATATACACCCCTCAGCAGCTAGACTCCTATACACACACTAAACATAATATACAAGTATAAACCTTGTATGAACCCTTTAGAATTCTCAGAAAGGGCCTTCGCAATGTTGTAGCGCGTGGGCGATCCTCCCCCGCGTCCCTCGGCTCAGCGATGAAACAAAGCGGGGGTGTTCTGATGGAATCAATTGATCTGCATAAACACTAATTTAATTAAGGTATAATTAGTATTCAACCGTAGGCTGTCCTCAATTAAAAAGGTTAATTAAATAAAATGTTATTATATTTATTTTTCTTAATTAGGGAAATATAGGCAATAAGATTTTGTTTTCGAATATAAAAAAATCGGTATTCAGTTTTTAAAAATTCTTTACTAAATTAGACAGATACTTGATAGGGAACGTACTGTTTCTAAACCAACGCTTGTGCAAGTAGGTTATTTGGGGCGATATCTTTCTCAGCTGCCAAGTTTTTCTCTATATTAAGGATATTGTAGATGGATCCTTCCTCTTAAGTGTGCCAAGTAGGATATATTCCAAAATCTTGGAAAAGAGAATAAGAAGACGAGTCGAAGGACTGCCCCAAGAGGAAAAATACGGCTTTCGTGAAAATCGGAGCGCCCAAGAAATGATTTTTGCAATGAATCGATGCCATAAAAGCGTTTGACCGTGTAAGGAAAACTGATATCTTGCAAGCCTTTAGAGAAAAGGAGACGGATAAATGTCATATACTTGCGGTCGAAAGTATATATCAGAAAATGAGCTGTGTAGTAACATTTGCCAATTACACATCTCAGGATTGAATTGAGACCATCATTGGAATCCGGCAGGGATGTAGTCTGAGCACCCTACTGTTCATTTTGTTCTTGGGTTCAGCTCTTCGAAAGGCCAAGACAAAAATGGCGAAGTTTCACCTAAGATTTGCCAATCTGAACCCAATAAGCCTCTCACTTTTTTTGAGGATGATGTCGTTTTCTCAGAGAATAACAGGCACATTCAGGACAATGTTAGCAGGTTAAAAATATAATTGCTGGCTATAAACATGACCATAAACCCTAATAAAACAAAACTGATAAGGGTAGGAAAGAAGCCAAGGAACATAATGAGGGTAATTAGAGTCGAAGATAAAGTGCTGGAACAAGTGGAGAACTTCAAAAGTGGAATCGGAGCTTTGAAGCAGTTAAGAGAGACTTTCTAAAAATCAGAGAAGTAGAAACGGAAATAAAAGTGGCTGTATTAAAGTCAACATTCCTCCCTATCCCTATGTACTCTTCAGGATCATGGACGCTGACAAAGAAGCACCAATCCAGGATACAAGCAGCAGAAATAAGATTTCTCAGGAAGATTGAGGGAAAAAACAAGAAGAGGTAGAGTCTATCCGGTCGAACCTGAATGTTAAACCAGCCAACGAGCTAATAGAGTAAGATGGCTTGAACACTTCCTGCGGCTGTATCCTAACAGAAACGCTAGGGAAACCTACCGAGCCAAAGTGGAGGGAAAACCTAGGAAGAAGTGGGAAGAAGAGGTGAAGAAGGACCTTGAGAAGACTCTGCAGGATTCCTCCTCACGCTAAAGAGGATTGATTATGATGATGCTGATGATATAGATGCTGCGTCTCCAGATCTCGCAGAGCCGATTCTTTTTTGTTGACAGATCCATGTCTCGAATTCGGGACTTTAAGATTATTAACGCAACACAATCTATAAGCAGATCAAATAAATAAAGATTGGAATTAATCCGTTAACAGGCGTGAATCCATTTTTATCGATTTTTGTAGCTGTTCCGAATTTTTCACAGAGTCTATTAGTTATTAACAGGTTAATTGATTAATATGACACGACTGGATACAAATTAAGACAGGTATAATAAATTTGACTGAAATTAATAACATTCTGGAAGTAATACCCTAATTCTAGACAAATAGTTAACAATATTAACTAATGAGCAATAACCATAAACTTTGATAGGAGCAGGAGATATTTGATAAGAGGAGGGGAGGGTTAACAGCTGACGTAACAAATTGGCGGGGGCGGGAGAACTCCCACGCGCACACAAGTTAATAAGTCCCAATGAGCCCTCTGTCATTCAATAGCAGCTCCTTTTAGGAACCGTTATTTATATTTGTTGCTACTAGTGAGGAACTGATATAACCGTGTATATCAAAATTAAAAAAAAGATATAGATTTAGGATTAGGAGATTAGCTTAGTGTATATAGTGCTGAGTTGCTATCCTGAAAGTTATGGATTCGAATTCGGATGTAGCAGATTAATTATTTAATCTGTTATCAGCGGGCTCAGTTGTACCTCCAGACCCTCCTGGGGCTCGCCCGGACACCATAATATGGGTACCCTCAAGGGGAGAAAACCTTGGCAGTTGAGTGCGATCTCGGACAAATCACCTCCCTGCAAAACCGTAGTCCTAGAAACAGTACATTCTCTACCATGTACTGAACCCCAGGCCCTTCATCGATTGTAGTGGTACAAGATGTAACGTGAATAATGAATCAGCATTTATTTTAGTTTCTTGAGCACCTTGCTAGAATGATAGCATCGATCAATGCTGATAAAATCGATATTTACGATGACATATCGAATTAGTCATTTCCCCTTCAATTTGAAGGGTCGACTTGATACGTGACACCGTTATCATATTTGACCTGACACCGTAATTCGGTAAAATTTTCCCTTCTGCTTTGCAATGATTGCATTACCATCTGCCAGATGTTGTGAGCTCACTCATCTGTGAGGGTGATCCTCGACTTAAGCGCGGTAGGGTTCGGAGTATTCCTTCAGAAATATTGGTGAAATGATTTTTTTTCGTGTTGGTTAATAGTAGTGGAGGATGGACCGGGGGAACTCAGTGCGTAGAGGGATGAGGTACTGAGCTGATGGCCTCGGGTTCGAGTCTGGTTGTCACAGATAAATTATTTAATGTGTTTACAGCCATAGGACTCATCCAGTCTCTACCATGTACTGAACTGAAGGCCCTTCATGGGTGTAAGTGCTACAGTTTTCAGTAAGTACCCACTTTCCTCTGCCTGGTCAGTCCTAATGAGTACAAATTACTTATTAGCCTCATTAAATTCGCATAAAAACACACATTAACTTACTACTTACAAATAAGAGTTGGCATAACGAACAGTCGTTCATTCATTAAAATAATTAAAAAAAAAAATGTAACACTATAACCCATGAAGGGTCCTGGGTTCAGTACGTGATAGAGACTGTACTGTTTCTTGGACTGCGGTAAGGAGGTGATTTGTCCTAGATTATGCTCAACCGCCAGATTTTTCGCCTATTTTAGGTACCCACACTGTAGAGGCTGGCTGAGCCCTAGATGCTATAGAACCCATCGCCGGCCGTCAAAATTTTTCCAGCAATAAAATTAAAGTTTGCCAGAGAGCGGAATTTGAACCGAGTACCTTCGGCATGCCAACTCAGCGCTCTACTGATCCAATCCGCTCCCCAAATAATTCTAAAAGATAGAAATTTGTTTTTCTAATTTTGGCCGCGTGAAGTAATTTCATATTATTATTTCTTGTATGATATCATCACTTCTACCAATATCTGTATTATCATTTTTAATCACTTGGATCCTCTGGTTGCCATTTTCGCTATTCTATACATGGTTAAAGATTCGTTTTCCAAGACTCAAGAATTAACTAATTAATATTTCCTGCAGCGAGGAAGAGATGGAAGTTGTGTCGGACTGCACTTACCTGGGATCTGTGATGCAAAGTTCGGAGAAAGTGGACAGTGAAATTTTTCACAGGATCGGAAAGGCAAGCGCTGTCTACTCCCAAATATGTAACAGAGTGGTAGCAAAGAAAGAGGTGGGAATAGAGGTCTCCCACAGGAGGAATCTCCAAGACAATGTACCTTCCTGTTTTCTTTTACAGTTCAGAGAGTTGGGTGTTAACTGAGCGACTCTGTAGTCGAATTATCCTTGCGGAAATGTAGTACCTGCGAAGAACATCTGGAAAAACTAGAAGGGATTCGTTCCCATAAGAAAGGAACGTAATAGAGGTGAGCTCAATATGTGTTCAATCATTGAAACAATTGAAAGGAAGCAGCTAAAGTGGTTCGGGCACGTCTGTAGATTGGAAAGACATAGGGACCCTCTCAAGACAATGGAGTACCGTCCTTCTGGTAGGAGACCATGGCCCCAGAATGATGTTTCTTGATCAGAACGAATAGGGAAATCCAGCGACAAAAATCGCCTTTAATCGGGAGGACTGGCAAGGCTGGCTAGATCCGGTCCCACGGATATGGTACCACGGTACGACCAAAAGCACTAAGTGGTGAAGAAAAAGATGAAGAAGAATTTACTTCTTCTCTTTCTGATTGTGTTCGGTATGTTTTCAATTCCTTCTCTTTGTACAGTTCTCTGTTCCTCTTAAGTCTTAACTCTACGCCCATCCTCAAAGATCCAAAGAACTTTCCTTTTTATTCCTTCAATTTCTCCTGCTTTCATTATTAACATAAATTCTGTGGAATAAAGAATCTACCTGGTTTAATTACTGAATTATGAATGAATGTTTGTTAACGATAGACAACTTATTGAATGGTATTATACATATTATGAATATTATTCAGACTGCTGAGGCCCTGAGGACGAAATGGCTGACCGTGATGATATATATTGATGAAGTATATCCCAGCCAGAGGAGGCTGATGAAGCGACCTCGCCAAACTAATGCGACTTGTAACTTAATAGTCTGCTAGGCTTTGGCTTGCAAATCAGCTCTCCGCCAAGCGTCGAGCACAAGTCTTCGCAAGCCACCTTGCAAATTTTAACTGCCGTTTCATGTTTTATTACAACAAGTTAGTTTTATTAGTTTGACATGGCTTGTTGTATAGTTTTACAAACACTAGATAGCCTATTATCCGAAATAATACAAATAAAATGACAATAATCACGTTTGTTTAAAAAATGATTCTTTAATATTATATATTGATTTAACGCCTATTTATGCTGCTATAGGTTGTATGGCGATGCTACAGTGAGAGTTTTAAATTCTACCTATCCAAATACACAGGATAGGGACCTTTAACGAGTATCTGACACCGGACAGCCTCATGATTCCCATTTTACGTGCCTTCCGTAGAACGCCATAGTCAATGATTTTTTACTCCCTAAAAAAGATCCTAAATACTTCATTGATCAATAATAAGTATTTATCAGCTGTTTTTATCTAACCTTATCCAGCAGGGGTCGAGTAGCCTTCCTTATGATTCATTAGTTGCATTTGAGCCTTGGAGGTGGTGGGATGTTACTTGGGTGCATTATTCATGTTTTGTTTTGCTGTTATTCTCTTTCTACCCTGAATAGGCGAAATATTGCAGAGATATTTTCAATTTCTGTTTTAGTTTGTAGACTCGAGGGCTATTCGTTGGAATTTTTCCAGGGTCTTAACATTTATGTAAGGTCTCTTTTTACCTTTCTCTTTTCAATAGTATAGTAACATTAGATATTACTAACAGTTAAGCCTAAGCAAACAGTTGATCGCTAATGATTTTTCGCGGTAAGTTGAAAGCGCCCACAGGAGAAAGGGTTTTTAATAAACCCGTGGGTTTTACTTCATTCCCTTTGGTGATTTGATCCATTGTATCTGTGCAGTCAGTTTAATTCAAACTCAGGCGTCTTTCAATTATCTTTTTTTCTTTTCTTTTCTTTTTAAGTCCCGTTACCTATTTTATCGAAAACAGAAAGGGAAAGCATGTTTTGTTTTTTTATTAATACATATAAATTAAATATAAATAATCAAGCATTCCACTTTGTATGTTACTTATACACGTTTCATGTCTTGTATGATTTAAAAAAGATGAAATTAATATTTTTTTTATAATTAATTTAAAAAACGAACCCTTGCAATTATAAAAACTTTTTTTTTTTTTTAAATCTTTCTTTGCTTTTTAAAAATAAATCCAATATTGATTGTGTTGTATGTCCAACAGAAATATACAAATATGATGTTCTAAAAAAAGTTATTATAAGGTTTGAAGGCAGGGTTGGCCAACCTAAATGAACTCACTTACCACTTTGGAAATTATCCATACCATACCTATTAGGGCCGCAAGTGAAATTATATATTCTCACAATTGATGTATGAGTAAACAATCCTTTGTTATGTCGACCTTCGGAAGTGCCGTAAAATAGAGGTCCTGAGCCTGTACGATGTCGGGTTCTCGTTAAAGGTCCCTATCCTAATTAAACCTGGATAGGCAAAATTAAGAGCTCCCACTGTAGCATCGTTCGATTAGCCATAGCAGCATAAAGAGATGGGTCTCCACTAAGCCATCGAATTCCTCTAGTATTCAATCCTTACAATCCAAAATCCTCAATGCTCCTTAATTTGATAAGAACCAAGTAATACATAATGACCGTAACGTCTCGTATATTGCTGATTTGGCCCGAATTCGATATCAATTTTTTCTTGACAAACTTCATTCCCACTGAAACCCACTAGTTTAAAACCTCGCAATCTCTTCAATTCCTGATAATCCTCCGAGGCGTCTGAAAAGAAGATGGCCTCGTGACCTTCTTCAAGTTTCTCTGCTTGCTTGTGTCTCTGGACATGATTTATCTTTCATTATATTTACTTGATGTATTCTGTATACAGTTGTAAATTTCAATAAATATATTTTTTTTTTAAATGGAAAGAGATCATCTTGAAACCTATCTTAGCAATATTACATAATATTTTTAATATTTATTAAGTTAATGAATAATAAATGAATGGATAGAAAACGATCGATAAAAAATCAAACTGCTGAGTGAAAGAAGACCGTAATATTGCCTATTACCGTAACTGTTACTTTTCGGTATCCGTGACAAGTATCAGATTGATACATTCCAACCTTTCCACTCTACTAGGTAACAATAATAATAACGCTATCTATTTAAGTAACTGTTTTTAGAAAAGTTAATCTTTTTAATGGACTGCAATATTTCAACTCCTTTTAGCATTCACTCCTTAAAGCTAGGATCGTGCATGTCCAATCAGGTTAAACGAATCGATTCGTTCGAAATAGCAGAGGAACCTGCTCAGAATATGGAACAGTAATTAACCGGTTAAATATCGTTAGACGAGAAGGAGCAGTTCCATTGTGAAAGTAGCTAATGCTCAAACCGCATTAGCAAGTCCGAGTTAACTCCTTAGCGAGTTTACCGACCTTAAGTGAGTTTTCTTCGTGACCAAGTTGAAGCCCACCAGGACTTTACTATCAGCCCTTACCAACAAATAACGTTCACTATTTAATGTTAAAAATAAGAAAAAAATCCTTGCGAAATCGTGTATTTCAAATAAAAAAGCCACGATATGAGTTTTTTTGAGTTTAAAAAAATATTTTGAGTTTATTTTTGTTATATAAAAGTAATATTTATGAATGATTATATTAGGGAGCGGAGTGTCTCAGTCGTAGAGCACTTGGTGCCGGTAGCAAGACATTTATTTAATATGTTAGCGGCCGGAGATGGATTCTTTGGGACCAATGTCCCTCCTGAGGCTCCCCCAGCCGCTACCCAAAATAAGGGGGAAATATGGTGATTGAGCGTGATTTAGGACAAATCACCCCCTCCCCTTCACAACCGTTGTGCAAGAAACAGTACAGTCTCTATCATGTACTGAACCCTAGACCCTTCATGGGCTATAGTGGTACAGGTTTTTTTTATTTTATTTTTTATATTTATATAGGAATATTTATGAATTAATTGTCTACAGCACCGGTGAATCAGTGGTTAACTCGAATTTTGTCCAAAATGTGTTTCTTGTACTTGACGAAGTTGTGTTATTTTTGTAGTGAATAAGTGGCTAAGTCATGCAGCGACCTCAATTGGAGTTATTGCTTATACTTGCTGGCTTTGGATTTGTCTGGCCCTGTTACGAGCCAGGTTAGCTCAGTTGGTTAGAGCACCACGCAAGGGACGCGGGCGATCCGGGTTCGAATCCCGGCCTGGACAAATCTTTTCTTCTCAAAATAAATACATATATTATTCCAATATTTTGATATTAATTTATTGTAATACGAAGAATGGAGTGAAATAAAAAAAAAACCTGTCCCTGTGAAGGGCCAACCACCAGATTCCCCCACCCTTGATTTGGGTATCCAATTTATAGAGGCTGGGCGAGTCCCTAATCCTATGGGATCCATCTCCGGCTGCAAACAGACTAAATAAAAGTTTTGCTAGCAGGAATCGAACCAGGATTTCTGGCATGGCAACTCAGTGCTCTACCACTGAGGCACTTCAATGAGTGGATAAGAATTCAGTGAAATAGGATCAACATATTTTTCTCATAAAATATATATTTTTGTTTTGAAGAGGAAAGATTTGCCTTGGCCGGGAATAGAACGGATTTGCCTGACTTGGATACGAGCTCTGGTAGCTCAGTGGTTTAGAGCACTGCACCGAAGATGCAGAAGACCCGGGTTCAAATCCCGGCCAGGACAAATGTTTTCTCTTCAAAACAAAAATATTTAAAAATAATTACCATCAAAATAACTATTAATAAAAATAAATTAAAAATATATTTTTATTTATCTATAAAAAACTAATAAAATAAATTAAAAATATACTTTTATTTATCTATAAAAAACTAATAAAATAAATTAAAAATATACTTTTATTTATCTATAAAAAACTAATAAAATAAATTAAAAATATATTTTTATTTATCTATAAAAAACTAATAAAATAAATTAAAAATATATTTTTATTTATCTATAAAAAACTAATAAAATAAATTAAAAATATATTTTTATTTATCTATAAAAAACTAATAAAATAAATTAAACTAAGCGGTTGCTCATATTGTAATGAGTTCTCTAGCTGGGTACAAAATAAGTACTAAAATGAACTTCAATTTCTACTAAAACGTTAAGTACCTACACTTAGTGTAATACAAAAAATGAACACTTGTATTATTTGTAAAATTGGTGTATCCTTTAGTTTTAAATAACTATTAAAATACAGCTTGTACTCACGAATGAATTTTTTCATCCTCCGTTGTGAAGACGTATTTTCGTACTGATTAATCGCCAGTTTTCGTTCATACAAGATGAGCATGCACAGGCGTAATCTTGAAGATAACACGTCATTGACTCATTTCTATGAGTAATATTTATTATCTGTTATTGTCCGATATTTATAGCTTTAGCTTCTCTGCTCTTGTTTTGACTATTCACGAGAAAAAAAAACATAACAGATAATTTTTTTCTCTTTTACGTGGATGAACGCTGATAATTCAGAAATTTCTTTAGATTATTTGCGATAAAAAAAGATAAATTGATAATTCTATAATATAAGTTTCCATTATACGCAATATTGATTTTCGAGAACAGGAAATTTGATGAAAACACCAGCGGAAAAATTTCCTGAAGCTAAACCTATAAAAATCTTCTCGATTTAGTTCTTTTGAAGAGAATTCTGAGAAGTTATTATTTCATATTATCAATCGATGCAGAAGATTTTAAAAATTACTTTTGAATATCAGTAAAACAAATGGTTGAAATCCCTTGCATATTTTAAACCAGTACTAGTCTCCACCATGTGCTATACTCAATGTTGTTATTAGATCGCATTGGGTGAGTTAACGGCTGTTAACAGAATAAATTATTTATCTGGGAACTTGTGTATTAGCCAGTCTCCATCAAACATACCTCCTTATCTCGTGTAACCTCTTCTTATCAATCGTATCATTAGAGTTATATATTGTTTATCGTCAATTTAAATTCTGTAGAATACAGATTAAATAAACTGTATTGTTTATTAGATCTAATTTTGTGTTTTTGTCTTATTTCTTTGGTTATTGGCTATTTGTAATGAACAGGATACCACTTTGGGAATAAGCGTATTTAAGAGAGAAGATGTGAAAAACTTCTAGAAGTTCAGAATACTTCCAAAGGTGAAATTATGTGAAAAGATGATCAATTAGATTCTCACAAGGATAGGACAGTAGATGTTTTCGTCGAAAGTGTTGGGAAGACATTTATATAAGAAGAGTAACATGGCTGAAGGGCTCTAGAATTAACATATTATTATTACATTTCTTATATATCATTAATATGAACAATAAGGTAGGTGTTGTCAGTATCAGTGTTCAGGTTCAATAGCGGATAACAGTCACCGGGAACCGGCTAATACACAAGTACCCTTATCAGGTATAGCCGCTCTCGAACCTGGAATCTATAGATCAGTAACTAAGCTCACTACGTATTCAACTCCCATTTTCAACAAAGTTTAAATATTATCCAAGCGAAACCTTAGCCGTGAAAGTTTCTTATAAAAGTTAAATTCCCTAAAATCCTGTTTAATGGACATGTTAATAATTCCTTAGAAAGTAAACATAGAACCGTGCCATGATATTTTAGCAAGTTAAAATCTCAAGGGATGCTGGATGCTATGTAGAGAAAAGTTAATCAAATATTTTAATAATTAAAGATAAAACTGAAAGAAAACAGGGCAGGCAATGCTTCGCCAATAGAAGCATCATCGAGACGTAAATAAAAAATCAACAAGGAAAATAAATTAAAAAAAAAAAATATTCATTGAAATTTACAACTGTATTATAAAATACAAGTAAAGGACACATAGAGAAACTACCCTCTGGACGTACTCAAATAACAAGTTCAACTAAGGTCACGAGGCCATCTTCTTTTCAGCCGCCTTGGAGGGTTATTAGGGATTGAAGAGGTTGCTAGGTTTCAAAATAATGGGTTTGAGAGGGAATGAAGTTCTTTATGAAAGGATTGATATCAACAATAAATGGGATATTGAGGTCATTATGGATTACTTTATTCGTAACGAAGTAAGGAGCATTGAGGATTTTACGAAGGCTTTTGGATTGTAAGGATTGAATACGAGAGGATTCGATGGCTTAGTGGAGCCCCAAAGCTCTATTCCGTATGCCCAGATGGGTCTAATGATTGTCATGTATATGAGTCTCTTGTAATTAATTTGGAGCTTAGGACGATTGTATAGTAAATGTTGAAGTAGCCTGAAACGGCGAGCTAAATTCCGAGTTGTAAATTGCTGGTCATCTCCAGGGCTTATAACAAGGTCAAGGGTTGAAAGTGAAATGCAAATTAGTAATTACACATTAGAAGGTTATGTATGAGTGATAATGTAACCTACTCTTACCAGTTATGTAAGAAAACCTTTGAAAGACATTTAATAGTGCTGTGTTGTAATTGTTACATTTTCAATACAATATTTTTTTCTATTTTAGGAAAATGTAAACTTTAATATTATTCGATGGTTTAAATGATAGATTAATTCTTAGCTTATAGATTTGTCCCATTAAACAAAATATACAGACATGGCTTCAAGACCCAACAGCTGTTTTCTGATTTGTAACAAAGGATCTGATTGGTGGATTTGGCTCGGGGCCTAAAATGGAGACGAGTTAGCTGGAATGATGTAGCTCACTTTGCCGATCCCTAGCGCTTATTTTGATTATTGCTAGATCTTAAACATCTCTCATCCCCTTCGGAACCTCTGCCAAGGAAAATAGTTTAGAAAACCTCTTTTGTATTTTTTGGACCACGTATTTACATTTTGTATAAGTCTTGAAACTTCCGTTTTTATGTATTTTCTTCTCATGTCGTGTATTACTTGTAAGTTCCAAGCTAAAAAAAGTCACACTAACTGTAATGTTTTAGTTACAACCCGGAGGTACAGGGCACCATATCACATTTTTGTAATTTCGGTATTCGTTCTGGAGAGCTATAACTTTAAACTATTAAAATTCATTTATTTCTTAATTATAAAAACAGCTTAAAGAAAAATATTGACATATTTATTGGTATTGATAAGTTATATCAACTATTGATCGAGTATTTATTTTTGACAACCTAGAATATTATCTTTACCTTTACCTTTACCTCCGAGGCACAGATATGATTTTATTATAATAAGTAAGATTATAATAAGTCTCTCTAGTAATTAAAAACGTTGCCTAGAAACGGCTCTTGGGACTACTTTTTCTTCAGTCTTTTGTCTTGCTCGATCAGCTGTTTTAGAAATACTTTTAAATATTGGCAAATCTCAAAGCCACTGTTCCTGACTATTTTAAACCGTGTCACAGAATATAAAATTGTTTTTTAATTATTTTTTAGATTAATTTATTGACATTTACAACTGTGATAATATTACAACAAGTAAATCTGCTAATATGAATGAATGACATGAAAAAAAAAAAACACTTGTGGAGAAACTACCCATCGGTAGCACTCCAATAAAGTTCTATAGTAGAAGGCCTCGAGGCCATCTTCTTTTCAGACGTCTCGGAGGCTTATCAGGAATAGTATGGGAAGCAAGTTGAGAGACTAGCGGATTCAAGTGTGTATGGAGCTCGTCATGGAAGGATAGGTATCTAGTTTGGGCCAAATCAGCAACATATGGGATATTAAGATCATGATCGATGAGTTTGTTTGTGACATAATAAGGAGCATTGAGGATTTTACGAAGGATTTTGGATTGTAAGGTTGGATACGAGATGAATTGGATGGTTTAGTAGAGCCCCAAAGCTCAACTCCGTATATCCAAATAGGTCTGATAACTGTCATGTAAGTGATTATAATTAATTGGGAGCTTAGAGCGTTTGTCCAGTAAATGTTGATGTAGGCGAAAACGTCGAGCAGTTTCTTGTCTTTTCAGTCTTGTAGTTTTTTAATTTAAACGGAAACAGTAGAATCTATCGTTAAAAAAAAAATCGTATTCCATTTATATTTTGGATCTTAGGACTGTTATTTCGATACGGATAAAGTGGGAAATAAGATATACTGTAAGTTTGACTACCATCTCTTTCATTTTAAGGCAATATAGAAAAAGTATGTTTAGTTCTGTGGCTGATTATACTAAGTCGGTGTGTAGATTGTTGTTGTTTGCGACTATGGAATTCCTGTAATTAGTGTTCAAGTTTTCGTCATTAAAATTGAAATTTTCTATTGAAACGAATATACTTGAAAAAGCGTATTTTTTTGTTGCTGCATATTTTGTTAGTCCACGTGAATTTAAACAGCAATCCTTAGATCAATTTTACTTTCAATCATATAATAAAACAAGGCATTGAACCATGAAAAATAAAATATTTTAGGGGAATTGATGTTTCAAGTTATTATTAGTATCAATTGCAAAACTATTGTTTGTTCATTTAACGTCACTTTTTGCTGCCATTGCTAATCGGACGATGCTACATCTCTGGACCCCCGCTTAACGTCCCTTCCGAAGGACGCCGTAACTAAGGATTTTTTACTCCCTTTAAAAAACTCTTGGGTCGCCTGCCGGGGTACGAACCCGCGGACTTATACTAAGTCTATAATACTTTGTAGTTTTGCACAACTATTAAAAGAGATTTCAGTCCAATATAATTACTCTTATATCGATTTAATTCTAATCTGTAAATATAATGTTGATGGAAACAAATCTAATAACTCATTCACAGACCGCTATGTGTAACCAGCCTCGCGCAACACGTCACGAGCATGTTAGTGCCGCGAATCTATGACTATTCCCTATCAAAAGTCGCTAACAGCGGGTGCAGAAATTTTCATTTAAAAAAAAAAACTAGAAAAATTGATATAGATCGAACCTTAAACTATCGACTATGGACGAGCTATGGACCAAAAATATATTGTGCTCTACTTTTTTTCCACCTCATGTAATAATTGCGGTCTCTAAATAAATAGGCATCGAAAAATCAATTCATTTGCATGAAAGCAATTATGGAAAGGAGATTCATCAAGGTAATACAATTGGACTGATGAAGGTAGAACCTCATTGGTCCCCGCGATTTTTAATGTAATTTTTACAATTTCCGTTCCCGGCGGGGGAGGAGAATCATTTTTATTAACTGCTTTAGCATAATGGAGCGACAGGTATAGAGGAAGTGCGAACAATTATATAGGTGAATAAAAGTAACTGTCGTGGCAGTAAGTCACAGTTGTACGTTAATTTACCTATATAAACACCTTGACTGTGAACTGTCTCATCAACTGTAATGTAGAGGTACCCTGTGGTGTATTAAGCATAAAAAACTACAAAGATCGCGGGTTCGTAGCCCGGCTGATGGTCTTGAGGTTTTTGAAAGGGAGTAAAAAATCCTTAGTTACGCCGTCCTTCTGAAAGGACGTCAAACCGGGGTCCCGAGCCTGAACGATGTCAGGTACTCGTTAAAAATCCCTATCCTAATTAAAGCTTGGTAGGCAAAATTTAGAGCTCCCACTGTAGCATCGTCCGATTAGCCATAGCAGCATAAAGTGATGTTAAATGAACAAACAACATTAATATGATTGATAGAAAAGGGTTTATTTTTAATTGCCCTAAAAATAACTATTTATAAAAATAAAAAGGTTTATTGTTTAGTTTTTAGTATTCGTAATTCGTTGACTTAATTTGCGTATGGTAAATGTCTTTTATCAGTCAACACTGATCCAGTTATAGCATCCCATATCACTGACCTTGAAAAATGGTATGTCAATACCGTAGGATTAAAATAAATTCCCACAAATCACCTTTACCATCCGTCGTAAACCAACGACTTCCGCCTTCCCGTATCGTTTAATATCATCCCGTTGATTCCTGTAGAACAGCTCCGGTACTTAGGACTACACCTTGGATCATAACTTGGAATTTAGCAACAAAGAATTTTTTCTGACCCTACCCGAATCATTTTCTGCCTCACATGCAAAAATGGATAGGGGGATTAATTAGAATGTAATCTAGAATCATATGTTCATTTATTTATGGTTTTGTTTGGTTCTAGATATTATTAAAATTAGTTAGTTGAAAACATCTGTTACTAAAATATAGACGTATTATCAAGTGAAGTGCTTTATTTTAGGTTTAATTGTAACTTACCGTAATATAGGTTATGCATCAGAATAACACATAGGCTACAGCAAGCGCGGATTTACACGTGCCCCTCCCGATAGTTTTTTAGGTACTGTGGAGAATCCATTATAGTATATAATTAAAGGCAAATCACATGATAATAGTGGTTATAATAAGAGAAAGAACATGACTGAAACTATTGTTTTGATATCCTTCTAATATTATAAATGCGAATGTTTGTTACTCATTCACGCAAAACTACTGAACGGATTTGGATGATACGTATTGAGGAAAATTGGTTATACATCATAGGCAACAGCTAGGACTGATTTATCTGGGGGCACGGTAGCATGTGCCCCCCCCCGTTATAGTACATAATTAAAGGCAAATCAGGAACTTAACATCTTGAAATTTGTAGATAGGTTCTTTTTATAGTTTAAAAAAGAAATTTGGATAATTCCACCCCAAGGGTTTCCCCTTCAATATAATAGAGGTTCAAAGGTTGTATAGAATCCGTCAGTTTTGATTTTAGACATCTGAAATTTTGGATGTACGAGGAACTTATATTTAAAAAAAAAATTAAATTATTTATTTTAAATGATCTTTCACGAAACTTTATGTGGCAGATCAAATTCCACGCGAGCGAAGCCGAATGAGATATATATATATATTTACTATTATATATACTATTTACTATGTATACTATTATATAAATATATATATATGTGTGTGTGTGTGTATGTATAAAAAGGAGGTACGTTTGATCATGTTGAACCCGCTAGACTCTCACAACTGCTGAGTATTGCGGGCACTGTATAGTCTACCGCTTGAATATTGCTATGATCTATAAGCAATTACATGCCATTTACATAAAAATACAGAATAATTGTAGAAACCCGGGTCATAAAAAAATAATCAAGTAATAAAACAATTAAATATGTTTTATATTTTTTCTATAATAGTAACTACAAATATAGTTAAAACTATTCTCATCCTAATTTCGTTTTTAATAAAACATTTTTATTTCAACATTTATTGGGACTGGTACTGATGTGATGAACAATTATGTTCAAGTTTTGTTGATTTTGTTTATACATAACTCCACCGCGTACGAACAAAGACGAACGGGAGTCTCAAAATTCATTTCATTCCAAAAAATAAATATTAATTAACCTAGATGGGAATCGAATACTAATTATTCTGAACCGGGAACTCAAGGACCCTTGCCCTAAAACAGGGGTGGCCAATCCGCGGCCTGCGAGAGTAACACTTTTTCAAAATATATTTATTATACAAAGGCCAAATTTTTGAAACATATTAAAAATATATATGTAATTTGAGCATCCGTATAAAAAAAAATTAACTGTCGAAATAAGATGAGATAATTATGAACATTGTATATTGCATGTGAATTTAGAAGCAATATTATTACATAATATATTTTTGGATGTTAAAATTACCGTAACAACAATAGTAATACATCGCCACTCCGAATAATATATCTATAGTGGGTTGGCCACCTCTGCTCTAAAGTGTGTACTACCTCTCCTATCAAGTATGTATCCTAAAAGGATGTAATATTTTTCGAGATGTACGAATATAATACAGTTCAAGAAATAACACATAGTTGAGTGTTTAATCAAAAATATCAGGGTCATGTATTGTGGAAGGAGAAGGTTGTAAATTACTGTATACCTTCACCTGCAAGGTGATTTATCACACCTCTGAGTGATTAGTGCTGGGAATGGGAGAGGTGATCATAATGTATCTGTACTGTGTATCTGGGGTACTCAAATGTATCTGTATTGTGTATCTTGGATACTCAAATGTGTCTCCATCTCGTACTCTTCACGGACAACTCACAATATATTACAGGTGTTTGTATTTCACGTCTTTTTTAAAAATTAATTGCAATAGAAGAGGAGAAGATACGGCAACGACAATAGAACGAAGAGGATTGAATAATTGAAAACAATAATACGCCATTGTTTGGAAATTCAGCTTTTGTAAATATGAAACATTTAGGTTGGCATGGTAATGGGTGTACTTAATTTTAGATATTCTAGACAATTCCCCTCAAGTCTCACAGAGTATCTGTTTATTTTAATTTTCGTTCTTTTTTACATTTATGAATATCATTTTAAATGATGTGATTAATTATATTATGACTAAAAATACTTCATTTCTAATGGCTGATAGTTTTTCAGTGCTTAGTCGGAAGTAATAGATTTTTAGAACTTTTCCAATTTTATATCCGATTTGATGTGAGCAGGAATTCCACTGGATTAGGATACCGCTATTGTTTATTAATTAATTTAAGTTTATTTATTAATCTTACACTATACACAACGACATGAACATTCCTACTATGAAATCATATATTCATAACAAATACATAACATTCCACTTATCGACACAATATCACCCAAACCCACTCGTTCTTCCGCTTTCTACTCCCTGTTACCTGGACTTAATAAAAAAAGATTAAAAAGACATTGGCCAAGAGACCTACTGAAAAATTGAAATATATATATATATATATATATATATATATATATATATATATATATATATATATATATATATCCAAAATAACTGAATGATCATGGAGAAAATCGAAGAGAAAGAAACTTTATTCAAATTTTAATGTTGACTAGATGCGCAATTGCGCAGGTGCAAATAAAAAATAATTAATAATAATAATAATAATTTATTAATCTTCTACAATACAAAGATTAAATTTATGCCCTAAATACAAAATCTATACCATCCTTCAGCATCTTATATCCGATATACCTTATTGACAGGACTAGGCTGCCTTTAGCTTAGCCCTACAATATTTCTAAAGTTCTATTCCTAAGTCACTGGGAGGAGAAAAAACAATGCTTTGATTTGGATTGGATTGGTCAGAGGTGCAGGAAGTAGTGGTACAGTTTTTTTAAAAATCAAGTTTGACTAGTATCCTCAGTAATCTTATCTATTATTTTATATATTTATTTATTCTTTAACAAGCAATTAGTTAAGGTTTGTTTTGTTAACTATTAATTTATAGATTAATAAATTATACGTTATACAGATAAAATATTATACAAACTTAGCCGAACCACTACACACTATTGCCTGTTCTAATTTCGCTAATGTTGCCTGAAGGCTGTAAGTTTGTGTTGGTAATGAGTTTGAGTTTGGAGCGCGAAATGATATCGTGCTTTCGTTAATAAACTCAAGAAACTCTTCGGAAAGTGTTTTGTAACGATTCCTTAGCGAAGAACGAAACTTCATTCCATTAAGTTAACGGTTACGTCTCAGACAACCTTTACGTAACACCAGTCAATATGTGGTGTCGTAACCTTTTTACCATTCGCTTCTCTAAAAATTTCTACATTTCTTCTTGACTTATATTATAGAAATAAAAAAATAGATATATAGGTATTATTTATTTATTCATTGAAATTTAAACTTTATTATAACAATACAACAAGTAAATGGCAGGAATGATACGTGAAGGCATGGGTTAAAGCAAAGTAGAGAAACTACCCAATGGTATTACTCAAATAACAAATTCAACTTAGAAGATCACGAGGCCATCTTCTTTTCAGAAGCCTCGGAGGATTATCAGAAATTGATGAGGGAGCTAGGTTTGAAAATAGTGGGTTTATGTGGGAATAAAGTTTGTCATGAAAAGATTGATATCGGGTTCGGACCAAATCAGTAACCAATGGGACATTAAGATCCATTATAGATTACTTTATTAGTGACAAAGTAAGGAGCATTGAGGATTTTGGATTGTAAGGATTGGATACGAGAGGAATTCGATGGCTTAGTGAAGCCCCAAAGCTCTATTCCGTAAGTCCAGATGGGTCTAATGATTGTCATGTATATGAGTCTTTTGTAATTAATTGGGAGCTTAGAGCGTTTGTCCAGTAAATGTTGAAGTAGGTGAAAACATCGAGCAGTTTCTTGTCTTTTCAGTCTAAAAGTACCTAACATTGAGGAGTCAAATTGCTGAAAAAAACAAGATTAACAGCATAAAGTTGACTATAATGTGTTTACAAGTTGTTCTTTGCTGATTAAAAACTAGATACTTAGATTTTTTTCTCTTAATTGGTGCAAAGTATTTACAAAGTCATTTTGCCAGGAAGAAGTTAATAGATTGTTCGTTGAAGATAGGATTAGTTTTTGATTAATTAAAATAAAAAACAGGGGTTATTTTTTGGGACCGAGAAACTATTAGAACACGACCTTAACTTCTTCCCTTCTTAAATATTTTATAAAAGAATTTTTATAAAAACATATACAGACAATGTAATGGAATATAAGCGACCATTTCAATATAACTACATATTTTTACTCCCCTAAAAAATGCTAGGGGACCTGCCGTGATGCGAGTAGCCAAGTATGTTGTTACCTAACAACTACACCACTGGTGATATCCACTGTCTATATCCTTCTAACATTCAATACAATAATCTGTATATTTATACAAGTAGCATAAATAAATCCCAGTCTTTTTGAACATCTATCTAAACATATTTTTGAGTCATTCATTCAAGTGAGTAAAAAAAAAACCTTTTTCCAGTCAAACATTTTTTTCTTTATTTAAAAATACGTTTCGACTTCTTCAGTCATTTTCAATTTTCATCTCTTATAAGTCCCTTTTTTTTATTTAATTTAAATATATTTTTACTTATAAATTTGTACATTATTAACCTTTTAGTAGATTGTAAATTAATTCAATTTTTTCTTTTTATACTAGGAGTTTGTAATGTACTCCATGGTCATTATTAACATTTATGAATTGTTAATTCATAAATAATAAATAAAATAATAAAAATTCATAAATGTTAATAATGACCATGGAGTACATTACAAACTCCAAGTATAAAAAGAAAAAATTGAATTAATTGACAATCTACTAAAAGGTTAATAATGTACAAATTTATAAGTAAAAAAAATATTTAAATTAAATAATAAATGGACTTATAAGAGATGAAAATTTAAATGACTGATAAGTCGAAACGTATCTTTAAATAAAGAAAAAAATGTTTGACTGGAAAAAGGTTTTTTTTTACTTACTTGAATGAATGACTCAAAAAATATATACTCCAGTAACATAAACAAGAGAATTAAAAAAAAAAAAAAATCTAAACATATTTTAAAACAAAGCCCTCGGCCGCGTAAACTCAATAACTACTGCACGGATTTTCATGCAGTTTTCACCAATAGATAGAGTGATTCACCAGGAAGGTTTAGGTATGTAATTTGTCCAGGTTTTGTATAAATGGATATGGATGGGTTTCACCGAAGAAGCTGCCTAATCCCGTGCAAGATATATAAAGAAATATTGGGTTTTGTTTTTATTTTTTATAATTTCTATATAATAAAGTACATTATCTGAGATGGGAAGAAAGAAAAGCAAAACTCGAAAAATCCTAACCGATGATATTCACGTTGTCCTTAGTTGCCGCTACGTGATAAAAAATACATTATACAGACAAATTATGTAGGCATAATATGGCTTATTACCTGAGCAAAATTAGGCTGGGTCGCTAGCAAATAATAGCTATTCTATTATTTTTTATACGTTGTATTTGTATTTGTATTTTGTACATTGTAAGTACAAATATATTAATAAACTTTATTTTAATTTTTAGCATTATTATCATCGATCAACAATAAATAGATAATTTGTACTTTCAATCGTTTCCTAAAACCGGACAATTTACTGTGAGAAATATTTTTTTTTAGGGAAATCGAAGAGTTCAATCAGTTATTGATGATATAAGTCATTATAATTATCAATTGTACAATAATTAAACAACTTGATGTAAGATAAATATAAACATTCTTACATCAATTCTAATACTGACCTTTAAACTAAAGTTGATGTCGGTGACGCAAACCTTTAAGTTTTCCTCTACCGAAAATCATTCAACCCAGCTAAAGAAGTTTTCATTTTTTTTAAAAAAGTGCTTACATCACGAAAACTTAAAGAAAAATCACATGTACACCCAAGAGGATAAAGTACATTGAACCCACTCTCATGAAGTACTCTAAAAAAGAAAATGGCCTATACAACTAAAACTATAAAGAATAGTAGACACGAAGGATGCGACGCGATACGGTGATTTAGTGACGCAACAAGTAACGTTTCTCCAAGATTGATCGTCTCAAATAAGAATCGAATCCGATCTATCTAGTCTCTTCTATTTCTACTGCATCGTATATCTTCAGAAGAATTAGATCTATCTTATATAAAGAGTAATGCTTATAGCGCTCTTTAAATCAAGGAAGTAAACAAACATGAAAAAAAATAAACAATAGCTCACCTTGACACTGGAATCCTTGCTTTCCAAAACCCCTGCAACAGAAAAATTAACCAATTAATCAATATTATAATAAGTCTCTCGATTATAGAAAAAGTTTTTAGTAACCCGGTGATATGTCATCGGGGTTGCCTAGCAACCGATCCAGGGACTACTTTTTTAGTCAGTCTTTTGTCTAGGTCGATCAGCTGTTCTGTAAATATTTTTAAAAATTCACTAATCACAAAGTCACTGTTCCTGATTTCCTTTAAGCCGTAAATGGAATTACCGATTAAAAAAATGAAACGAGCAACATTTTATTGCAATATTTGTGTGTTAACGCCACCACAGTTATATTTTGTAACAGTTATCTTGCATAACGTTTTTAAACGTTTTTATTGGGGTTAGAGGTGGTTTGTGTATGTACTCCTCTATCAGGAAATATCAATGATATCGTATTTGTCAGTTGTTAGAAATATAACTGTTATAAAAGATAACTGTTACAAAATATAACTGCTCGCGCATGCGAACAAGTAGGCAAAAATAACTGCGGTGGCGTTAACACACAAGTACCATATTTGATTTTACTAACGCAGAGAATGATGTGAAATCAGATTAAGTCATTTCTATACTAAACATAAAATATTTAAAATTTTATTGGTAATACGACTTTTGTAATGAAGTTCTACTACTACTGTTATTATCCTATAATCCTTTCTCTGCAAAATAAAAATATTTAAATAATCAATATCAAATAAAAATATAATTTATAACTAACGTAATTAGGTAGCTAATTACTATGTTACCAACTTTTTTTTTGAAAATTTTAAAGTTCTGGCGACAACTAGAGTTAGAAATTTTTTTACGACAGAAAAATTAACAGGGATGTAACCTAACGAAGTAACAATGCTACCTGAAGCAATTAGAATTTCAATTACTCCTCCAAAGGTGTTACCCTGAGGAAGTACTTCCCAAGTACTATCTATGAGGTCACAGATGGAAGAAAATAACTGGAGACATGGTGAATGCTTTCGGTTAGGTCGAATTTTTTTTCAGAGAGGGTAACGGTATTGAGGGAAGCAAAATCGTGTCTTTGGCTTGAAATAAAGTTGTAATGTAAGCAATAAATCTATTTGAAGCCAATGACTAATGTATTCCCTGCAAATATAACACGATCCAGCTTCCTTATGTACAAGAAACACATTTTTGAGAATATTCGACTTAATCACTTATTCACCAGGGCTGTAGATATATTCTTTTGTATTACTGGATATCGCAATCCCTAAAATAGCGATCGTCTGACGAGGATATCGTCATAAACTACCCCAGCTTTTAAAGGAACAAAGGATAAAATTGCTGAGGGGAAGTTGAGTGTATGTCCTCTCAGGTAATGATTTCCCTCAGGTAATGGCCGAGGATAACTACCTGTACTTCAAAGAGTGGATGACAGCAGGAATCAGGAAGTGGGCCCATCCCATTTCTATTGCCACCGGAAACTGAGGATGAAGAAGACAACAGTAGTTCTTCCAGAGATAAAATCTTATCACTGTTTAAAGAAGAATGTAGGTAATATTAATATGAACGAATGGCCTGTGTAATATGTTATTGTCGTAGGAACTAGTGTTGGCTAAGGGCAAGGAATGACAATTAATAAAAATATACAATGTTCACACGAATTCCATGCATGTACAGAAAAAAAAATCTGCACCACTACAACTCATTAAGAGTCTTGGGTTCAGTACGTGGTAGAGACTGTACTGATGGACAACGGTTGAGCAGAGAGGTGATTGTCCCAGATCACGCTCAATCGCCAGGTTTTCCTCCCTTAGGAGGCTCTGTGAGCGCCAGGAGGTTCCTAGATTACAAATGATCCATCCACGGCTATTAATAGATTTAATAGCATCTTCGATAGTCGGATTAGAACACGGGGCTTTCGGCGCGGCAACTCAGAGTTCTATCACTGAGCCACTCAGCTCTCCATATATGTCTATACGTACTTAATATATATTTTGGGGATGTAAAATGCAGAGCGCTGAGTAGTTGTATTGAAGCTCCCAGTTTCAAATCCAATTGTGGCAGACAAATTATTTCATCTTTAAACATCAACATCAACTCTCTGGGATCTTTAAAGCTTCTTAGAGCTCATCATCTACAAATTGGTCGGGGTAAAAACCTGTCGATCGAGGATGATATCTGAAAAATCACCTCCATCACAACCGTTGCCCTAGAATCAGTACAGTCTCTCCCATGCACTGAATTCAAGACCTTTCATGGGCCCTTTAGGGGCGCGAAATGGCTCAGTGGTAGAGCACTACGTTGCCATGTCGGAAATCCTGGTTCAAATCCCGCTGCGGGCAAGACTTTTATTTAGTCTGTTTGCAGCCGGAGATGGATCATATAGGATCTAGGACCCTCCTGGGGCTCACCCAGCCTTTGTAAAAAAAATATAAAAATAGGGTACCCAAAATAAGGGTGAAAAATCTGGCGGTTGAGCGTGACCTAGGACAAGTCACCTCCTTGCAGAACCGTTATCCATGAAACAGTACAGTCTCTACCATGTACTGAATCCCAGATCCTTCACGGGTTGTAGTGGTACAGATTTTTTTTTTTTCATGGGGTGAAGTAGAAAGAATTTTTTTTTTAGATTTGTGTAAAACTAGCATCCTCCAATCCCTGCTAATGGAAGTCCACAGATAATGCGATGTAAGCACTGAAGTTGAAAAACAGGAAAAAAATTCTTTACTTTAAGACGAACCAAATGCTCATCATATTACCTTACTTATCATAAATTACATTTTCTATATGACGGTTTTCTTTGAGGGGCAGTTCTCCCCTTTTTGTATCAAAACATGGAATATATGAAAAGTAATGAAATGGCCCAATATCCATTTCCACGAGACAAACAAATAAAGTTAGATATTATTCTATGATATTTCCGATAGCTAGGACCAACAGAATGTCATTCATCTGATGAATTGAATTACTATAAAGCGGAAATCATCAATTAAAAAAAAATAGTACCACTACAACCCATGAAGTGTCTTGGGTTCAATACGTGGGAGAGACTGTACTGTTTCTTGGACAACGGCTTTGCAAGGAGGTGACTTGTCCTAGGCCACGCTCAACCGCCGGATTTCTCCCCCTTATTTTGAGTACCCTATTTTTATAATATTTTATAGAGGCTGCGTGAGCCATGATCCATTTCCGGCTTAGATCGGGTGAGTCCCAGATCCCATAGGTCTCTTCCTGTTAGCAGATTTAAATAAAAAAAGCAGCGGGATTTGAACAGATTTTTTTAATTGGTTAGCAGTAAAACGAACAAAAATATTTAAGGGTCGAACTTGTTAATGCGACTACCTTAGAAACCTCGTGACTCCTGCAGTGGTGCTTCGAATCTAGTTGAGGCAAAATAAAATTCTTTTTTAGCAAAATTAGTTACTTGTAATTCGTTCGTATAATTATTCGACCGAATAATCAGAATAGGGGGCATTTAATGAGTATCTAACACCGCACAGGCTCAGAAACGCGCTTTTACGTCCAATCCGAAGGACGGAATAACCAGAGACTTTTTACTCCTTTTGAAAATCGCCTAAACAGGAATAGAGAAATGCGTTAAACGCCAATAAAAAATAAAACAAAATAATAATCGCAGAACAGTTCTTGTTTCATGTAGACATCGTGGTAATCCGTACGTCATACCGAGACATTATTAAATTTCTTAGAGATCACATAATGGTTTGCGAAGGAGAAATTGCCGCAGGTATTTAATATAAAACAAAGGAGTTAATAAATCTAGAGGAAAGTGAGACAAACAAGAAAGAGAGTGGAAAACGTGAGGGGAAAACAGAAAGATAGCTTTAAGGAGCAATAACTCAATAGTCATCTTTAGCCTTCTCTCCCAAAGTCCTCTCCTAGTTACTCTATTTTTTCATATATTATATAACTTCATGTATCTTAGTTCTGTAGAATGTATGCATCTATTATATATTTTACGTTATACACAGTTGTGTACGAGGATAACTGATTGAGGGTAAATTTTTGGCAAAGCAGTAAGAAACTTGTTTAGCTAATAAATAGAGTAAGTTTATATAATAAATAGATTAAAACATAATTATTATTTACGCGAGATTTTGAAACAAATGGGAGGAAAGAAAATTGCAAAGAAGACTAGACAACGGAAAATGAAGAGAACATCATGTGCGAACTTTAGAAAACATTAGAAAAGCATTTTTTTCTAACACAAAGATGAGACAGTAATGCACAGTAATTAAACCTGCGCCACTACGTTATTTGCAAGTGAGAATACAGACAAAACGTGACGTACAAAAGATACTAGAACATCATGTATCATAATTCTGTAGAATATATTCAAAAATTTTATTTATATTTATATGCACGTACTAGCAGATAATGGTACTTGTGTATTAACGCCACCGCAGTTATATTTGCGTAAAGAGCAATCTTGTTCGCATGCGCAAGCAGTTATATTTTGTAACAGTTATATTTTATAACAGTTATATTTCTAACAGCTGATTTGCTCTTGTTTGCTGATTTCTTGTTCGTTGCTGATTTGTTCTAGATTTGTTGTTTGCTTATTTTTAGTGCTACGAAAATGAGTATTTGAGATTTGCCAAAAAAACAGAAGAAACAAGTTTATTTTTTCAGAAGCGAAATATTTTACCGAAACAACGAAAATGTACCAATTCGCATGAAATGAAACTTTATTTCTGTCAAGGTAACTTTAAGAAATGTCAATCAGGAGACTGTTTTCAATCCATATTAAACTGTAAATTGGCCAATTTTCCACCGAAATCCGATTGACTACTTTTTAAAAAATAAATTATTTAGATTTTTAATTGTTCATGATATATTCCATTATATATTTATGTACAATACTGTTTATTAACTAATTAATAATTAATATATAAGTTAATAACATTTATTAACTTATTATATATTAATAATTATAATTATGTATCTTTGTTTTTAAACAAATTCTTTTCATTTTTAATTGTTGATAATTATTTAAAAAAAATAAAATTCTAACCCCAATAAATAGATTTAAAAACGTTATCCAAGATAACTGTTATAAAATATAACTGGGGTGGCGTTAATACACAAGTACCCTGATAAGCAATGGTTTGAAGGACATAAGACAATCTGAGTGAAAGCAAACTTTTTTTTTTTTTTTTTGGAGAAGATACAATTTGAAATTTCCACAAACTCTATTATTTGTATTAAATAGCCCTGAAAGTTATTTTTTTTATCGATTATAGTCTCTCAAGGCTCTATAAAACCTCTAGATATCACAATTCTTATAATATTTTAATATCATTATAAAATCAACAGAATCACAAGAAATATTAATAAAAAAAGAGAAGCTAATCACATGATAAAAGCGAAAATTGAAATTTCATCCTTAGGATAAGGTTAGGGAGCGTTCACACAAGAGGGGGGAGGCTTTAAATTATATTTATCCGCTCTTTTCTTTTTGCTTTTGTATCTAAAAAGGTATTTATAATTCGATTTTACACTTTATTTAATATATAAAAATAAAAGAAGGAAACCTTTATAAATATATTAGGGACTGCGACAACAAGGCCGAAGTGAAAAAAATATGTCAGGGGTTAAATTTATGAGCGCAAACTTCGAATAAAATCGGATTGGTGTTTAATTGGATTTATCTTGTAAGAAATAGTTCGTGCCAAACTTCAAGTAATTCTGCAATTTCAGAAAAGAAAAAGGAAATGTATTCATAAGGAAATTAACCAGAAACGCTGTTTTTCAGATAAGTTACAAACTTAAACTACAAACGAGAGCACAAAACAAGTGTAAGAAATAATATAATACAAACGAACAGAGTAAAAAGTCGCAGTGAGTAAATAAGCCGACGTTTCGACCCACTTTACAGGTCTTCTACAGAGCTTGCATTCATACCTGTGAACTGCAAAAACAAAAACCATCCAAAAAAACGTGTACCACGACAACCCGTGAACGGGTCTGGGGTTAAGTGCATAGTAGAGTTTGTACAGTTTCATGGACAACGGTTCTGAAATGAGGTGATTTGTCCTATACCACGCTCAACCGCCCGATTTTCCCCCCTTTTTTGGGTACTCATTTAAGAGACTGGGTGAGCCCCAGGAGGTTCCTACTTGGGTAGGAAGGGGCCCCTAAACCCCGTCAACATCACATCCTAATTTCCCCCTCCATATTTCCTAAATCCTCTCCTACCTCCTTTCCTTTCCTTTATCCTCCTGCCACCCCCCTCCACTCTCCTTTTAACTATAACTTTTAGTATTAGTTTAGTCTGTAAGTTACCCAACTAGAGAAGGCCTCTCACCTTCAGATAATATTTTACCTGAAAATGGATAATTTTATTACTTATTAAGTCAGTACACCTTCCATTACTTTTAGTAGAATAAGGATAATTTTACGATATAAGTACATTACTAATTACTTGTTTTTATTATGTTTCATGTTTTCGTTTACTGAGGGATCCGAAAAAAAAAACAATAAAAAAAACAGGAGGGTCCTGGATCCCATTTGATCCATCTCCGGTTACAAACAGACTAAATACAAGTCTTGCCCGCATTGATGCCCGATTTCAACCTGGATTTACTGGATGGCAACTCAGTGCTCTACTGAGCCTCCCTAAGAGAAGAAGAACGGAATAAATGATTATTTCCTGTTTTTGACAAACAACATGTGGCCAAGTAAAATCTTCATACGCATGTGGCTCATCTAGCCTCTATCTTGAGGGGAAATACCTGATGGTTGACTAAGAAACAGAATAGTCTCTACACTGTACTGAACCCAAGACCATTCTTGGGTACAATGTTACTGATCTTTTTTATTAAAAAAATAAATAAATAAATAGAGAAGATCATTATAGTGATTTTAAACATCCTGTTCCTAATGGAAACATCGCTAATGGAGGAAACGAAAAATAAACAAGGACGCTACTAGCGGAGAAGGAGAGAACTAAACAAAACCAACTGTTATCCGTTCGGGACAATGGTCCATTCGTTTTGAATCGAGAACTTTTGTTTTCGAGTTTTCACTCTAACTTCACCACGCCAAAGGCAATTATAGCTTTGGGTTCATTTCTCTCCAAGAGGGATTGTAGGTTAATCAACAGCTGTTTAAAAAATTACATGTAATTCATCTGATATAATATGTCTACAGCCCCGGTACAACAAGTGGTTAAGTCGGACTTTGCCAAGAGTTAACTGTTTTCAGATAACCGGAATCGTATCATTCTCGTAGTTTTTGGCTTGAGATGAAGTTGTAATATAAGCAATAACTCTTTTTCAAACCAATGCCTGACTTACTTAAGTACAAGAAACTCGTTTTGGAGAAAATTAGACATGACCATTTATTGTAGTAGGGCTGTAGGTATATGAGGAAAAATCGGTCCGGATGGAGGTAACACAGAGAACTGTTAACTTGGAAGGCGAAGTTTCGACCCAGATTGGAGGTCTTCTTCAGGGCTAAATGTACATTATTTTTATTTATAGCTAGTATATTTAGCCCTGAAGGAGACCTCCAATGTTAGTCGAAACGTTGGCCCCTCAATAAAGAGTTATCCCTACTTAAGTTTGCCCTCCACCCGCAACATTTTCTTTCTCATATATATATCTTCACCTTAGTGACCCAAAAAAGTGTGAACAAAATTTACATTTTTGAGATGTGATATGCAACAATATTTTTTTTTTTTTGAGTCACAAGATCTAATGTCTGTCTGTTTGTTTGTTTTGTTCATTTAACGTCACTTTATGCTGCTATGGCTTATGAGACGAGGCTACAGAGGCAGCTCTGAATTTTGCCTATCCAGGTTTAATTAGGATAGGGATTTTAACGAGTACCTGACATCGTACAGCCTCGGGACCCCCGTTTAACGTCCCTTCCGAAGGACGGCGTAACTAAGGATTTTTTACTCCCTTTAAAAATCCTAGGGCCACCTGCCGGGCTACGAACCCGCGAAATCTCATGTCTGTGTAGCACGGATATAAGTTTTTCACTCATAAATCACAATTTCATTAATATCTAGAAAATACCAATTATGTAATAATGTTTTTATGCCAGTAATGTATATTATAACATCTATATTATGTGTATTTATAGCATGTATAACTATATTTGACGTTAATAGAAATAGCAGGTTCACTATAAACAGGTTGATTGTGTACTATCAGTGTAGTGTTAAATCTAACTAATGAACGCCAAATCAACGTGTGAAAATAAAAACTTGTACCATGCTTAAAGGTTATTGGGTTTAGTACAATGTAGAGACTGCGCCTTTCTGAGCCAAGGAGTTAAGAAAAATATTTAAAAATAGTTTAAAAAGTTATGTACACACTCTTACCACAGATAGCGACACTATATTTAACAAGACACAATTGTACTTATACTGGGCTAATCATATTCCTTTATTGAACAATACAACTCAATTAAGAAAATTTGTATTGTAGTTTTCCATTGTCAAATCTTCAATAGCACAGTCCTGCTTTCAAATTAATTGACTGCTTTTATGATTAACTGATAAATGTTAATTGGAAAGCAATTGTTCCCTCCATTAATTGAATAAGTTAATAATGAACGGTATTCACTGAAATGTACCAAAGGATTGTGATTACCAAAGATTTATGATATTTCGCGATTATAATATTATGGAAGAAAAAAAATCGTGGATCGCAGCCCAGCAGATTGCCTTGGGATATTTTAACCCTCAAAAGGTACGGTGGGGTTAGGGCCGATCTCAGGATGCTTTTAAATCCACCCGCAAGCCCCAAAATTATCTCCAAGGGTTAAGACTTTGAGTACGTATCCTGTCAGTCGTTTCCAGCTGTGGACAGGAGGGTTTCGCTACACAAGCAGAGTCAATGGTCTTTGTTACCCGAATTCCGCGAAAATTTATGTTTGGGGTTGACGAAAACCCCACAGTACCATTCACGTACTCCACCGAGTTTTGTAATAGATGTTCCTTTATATATTAATTCTCTTATCTATTATTATTAATTCGACTATAAATTTCCATCAGGTGATATAGGGAAAATGACTAGTTATAGACACCCCACCAGTAATGAACACCATTAATTTAAAATGCCAACAATAAGAAACACATGCACCTGGAACAGAAGTACTGTTTGATTGTTGTCCGTCATTCTGAACCACCTCAGAAGACCGGAAGGTGCAATATTTGAATAAGTGGAGATAAGGAAAATTGTTGTACTAGATTCAAAAAATCTATTTTTTATAATTATTGGTCATTTTTTATGAGTTATAAATATTTTTATTTTTAATTTATTTTAATTTATTCTTTATTTTTATTTATTCTTTTATTTTATTTATTCTTATTTTTATTTATTTTTTATTAATTTTTATTTTTTATTTCTCTTTAAAAAATAAAAATATTTATAACTCATAAAAAATGACCAATAATTATAAAAAATTATAAATAATAATATGACGTAAGTCAATAAGATCCTAAATTAAAATTAATGTTCAAAGAACTTCGTTCTAGTGTATTCATCGCTAAAATGGCGGGAGCACGCTGGGGGCTTTAGGATCTATAAGAGAGAAGGTTTGTTCTCGACCGGGAGGGGCCTTGGATAGCTCAATTGGCAGAGCGATGTCACGGTGAGACAAAGGTTCCGGGTTCAAATCCCGGACGAGGGCCTATCTTTTCTCTTTAAAAAAAATAAAAAATCTATTTGTTTGAATCATGTGAAAGCTGTTCACTATTGCATATCTTGCAATGATAATTGAGAATGTTTTATTCATTTTATTATTCATGAGAATGGTTTTCGACTACGTTTTTCTTAGGAAATTCAATGCGTTTTATTTTTTGTTTTTCTATTTTTATTTTTTATTGGAAAAGTTACCTACTTTTACTGCATATATTTTATTGGACATTTTTCATTTACTTGAAGTTATATTGCGTTTTAATGAAAAGTTTGATTTCAAAATGTATTTTTAAGAAGAATAAAGTCATGTTACAGTATTAGAATTATGTTCTTATTGATGAGTAGAGAGGCATTGATACCATAGCAACTCAAACCTAGTATGTCCTCCCAGTTCACCGTATCATTGGAGGTTTAAAGAAATTATAAAATCTACAGGTATTGCGTCCTTCAGAGAGCACGTAAAATGTTGTTATATTGTTCCAGTTACTTCTTAAACCTCCCTATCCTAATTTTACTTACACAGTCAGAATTTAGGACTCCCACTGTAGCACCGTCTACTTAGCCAAAATAGCATAAAGTGAAGTTGTAAAAGTAAGCAAACCAGAAAAAATATAAACAGCTCTTGAGGAAAAAATTTAGGTTATTTACAAAATGCAAAAGCAAATTAAATATGCAATGAGCCTTTGATCTTACAAATAAACCTTTTGCACTTTCATCCAGTTAGTAAACCAACGGTTTTCTAAGAAGGTTATAGCTAAATCGCTATTAAAAGACAAATGTTTTCCTTAAGCCCTTAGAAGTAGGCGCATATAGAGGCTGGATGAGCCCCTAGAGATTCTCCAGATCTCAAAGGATCAATTATGGGCTGTAAAGTCGAGATTTTGCCACAGCACATCATTGATAAACACTGGACGAGATTTTTCGAATTCAATGTACTATTGATCTAATTGCCTATTAATTTTTTTTTTTTTTGAAAGGCAGTCATGAGAACTGCCAAAGTTAAAATTCCAAACATTGGAATAACCGTGTTCTTTTTTGAATTTCTAAATCAATTATTGTTTGAATTATTTAAGTTTAAAATTCGTAAATTAGTCTCATTTTCATATATTTTTGTTATGAAGAGAAAAGATTTGCCATGACCGGAATTATACTTGGGTCGTTTATCCGTAACAATGCTCTAAGCCACTGAGATACCAAGGGTCGTATCCAAGTCATAACAAAAATATTACGATAAAAATAAATTATAAATAATATATTGACGAATGTCAACTAGATCATAATTAAAGTAATGATCAATGAACATTCTTCCACGGGGATATAGGATCGGTGAAGAGAAGGGATTTGTCTGGCTTGGATACGAGCCCTGGTAGCTCAGTGGTTTAGAGCACTGCACTAGAGATGCAGACGACCCGGGTTCGAATCCCGGCCAGGACAAATCTTTTCTCTTCATAGCAAAAATATGAAAAATAATTACCATAAAAATAAGAATTATCACAAATTAATTATAAAATATATATACATTTTCAAGTAGTTAATTTATTAATTACAACATATGATCGGCTGCACATGCTCAACATGAAATACCTGTAATTTAAATATAATAATAATTAGAATATAGTAATATAATTTATGCCATGTATTTGTATTTACAAAGATGTTAAAGAATTTTATTTTCATTTTTAGCAACGTTAGTTCAACAATACTTAGATCATTCGTACATTAATCGTTTCATAAAACAAGATTATTAATTATGACGAATTAGGATTTTAGGACAACAAACTAACATTGATGTTTTAAATCATTACTAGTACCACGTCCACAATTATAAAATGACTTTTTATATGAATATTCTTATTCTTAGACCGATGGAATTCTAATCCTCCTACCGATGGAGTATGTAACTGTGCAGGTGACCCTAGGATTTTTTAAAGGGATTTAAAATCCGAGGTTACGCAGTCCTTCGGAAGGGGCGTTAACCGGGGGTCCGGAGCCTGTAAGATGTCAGGTTCTCGTTAAAAATCCCTATCCTAATTAAACCTGGATAGGCAACTGTAGCATCGTCCTATTAGCAATGGCAGCATATAGTGACGTTAAATAAACAACCAACAAAGTGCATAACTCTTGCAGAGGCCGCTAGCTGTCGCCAGTCTCGCGTAACACATCACGAGCATGTCAGTGACGGGAACCTCAGTATGAGTTTTCCCCCTACCAGTAGTCGCTAAACGCGGCTAAAGACAATTTTTATTTCAAAAAATTAAATAAACAGTTTAATAATTCACAATTTCAGAAAAATGACATCCGAATAAAAAAACGCTAATAATTTCAGTATCATCGTTGAAATATTTTGACCGAGAGTGAATATTAATTTATTCAATTAGCCCCAACGGTGTATTTACAATAGCTTACTGACTGTTAATTATTTAGCAGTTAATTACGGAAGCGATTAATTAATTATTATCTCAGGTATCAGCCAATTTACAGGAAACGTTGCGCTTGGGTCGATCCCTAGGCAGGAGTGGACTGTACTCTGAACTTGGCGTATAAAGTCAAAACTTTTATTTTATTTTAGTTTAGGGTCATGTATTATTTATTATTTTTATATATTAAACCCCATAAGAGTTCTAGAATCTCTTATATACAAAGGAATTAGAGAGAGAAGGAGGAGATAGGGAGAGATAGATAGACGAAATAAAGAAATACTACAATATAACGATATATACTACATCATTCCAATATATAAGGCAACTTTAGACGCTGAATTTGAATAATAGTTACATAAATAAAAATAATATAATATTGAGAATCCTGAATAAAATCAGTGGTACTTAAATATTATTAAAAAAAACTGTACAACTACAACCCGTGAACGGGTCTGGGGTCAGTACATG
This sequence comes from Arma custos, assembly GCA_037127475.1. NCBI lineage: Eukaryota > Metazoa > Arthropoda > Insecta > Hemiptera > Pentatomidae > Arma > Arma custos. The sequence continues at coordinate 62,792,855 of CM073765.1, read as the reverse complement.
GTAGAGACTGTACCGTTTCATGGACAACGGTTCTGCAAGGATATGACTTGTCCTAGGTCACGCTCAACCACCAGATTTCTCCCCCTTATTTTGAGTACCCTATTTTTATAATATTTTATAGAGGCTGGATGAGTCCCAGGAGGGTCCTAGATCCCATATGATCCATCTCTGGCTGCAAACAGATGAAATAAAAGTCTTGCCTTCAGCGGGACTTGAACCAGGATTTCCGGCATGGCAACTCAGTGCTCTATCACTGAGCTACTCCGGTCCCTAATTCATTTTATTACCAAATATTTTATTTAATTATAACATAGAAGTATTAGAAAACGAGGTGATTAGAGAAATGAGTTTCAGAGAGTCCAGTTTTAGAGCTGCAATCCACTTCAAGTACCTGGGAAGTGTGCTTTGACGGTTGACAAAAAACAAGTTTGCTAAATATTAAGGATTCAAGTAGGAAATAGTCGATATTCCTCACTTCAAAGAGTGATTCAGAAGGCTCTAAAAAAAAAAAAAATTCTACTCCAATTATATAACAATTGTATAAGATAAAGTTATGTATACCCTAGCTTAAGGGACATCTTGACCAGAAGATCAGAGCATATAATCAGAAGATATAGGAGAGAGTAGCCGAAAATGGAATATGGCCGAAGAAGGAATGGGAAGCTGTATGTAGAGCTTGATATGGTGGCCAGAATTAGATGGATAGGACACGTGAAGAGAATTACAGACCACACAATAACAAAGAACACGCTCTATGGCAAATCGGGAACTCCGAAGTAGAGGATGTCCACGGATCAGATGGCTGGACGATGTTGAGGAGCACTTAAAGCTGCAGGGTGTAAAAGATTGGAGGAGAATAGCGCGAGATCTCAGAGATTGGCAGGGTTTGGTGGAGGTGTCCCTGGTTCTTGGAGGACCATAGTGCCAGTATCATCCCAATAGACTTCTACAAAAAGGTCCCCTTAAGCTATATTGGGATGAACCATTAAGACAGACCATACTGTGCATCATAATAGACCTCATACATCATCCTTATAAAGTCGACGGAGAGGAAAGTAAGTATTATTGATATTGCGATCTCTAGCGACAACAATATAAATTCAACTATTGAAGAGAAACTTCGAAATATAAGAGCAATACCGTATGGAAAGCGTGGTTGTAACACCGATTATAATTTCAAGAAAAGGATTGGTTCCTTACTCCACTGTGAGGGGGGCACTGAGGGTCTGGGACTTCCGCTTTAGTTTTTAAAACAGGCATTTCTCCAAGACACAGCCAGGATCGTCAGAAACTTTCTGAAAGTTTAAAGAAGAGAAATATAAAAGGGAAAAAATAATAACTGCAGATGTTTGGACTTGCCCCCCATCTCTGTTATGAACCCGCAAATCCGTGAAGAAATAATAATAAAGAGGAAAATGGTCGACTGGAAGATCGTAATGAAGGATAGAACACACGTTTTATATATATATATATATACACATAATTCGCCATCAAGAAACTGTCGAAATAAATATACCGCAGCTTTAGGCTCTGCTGAACATTAAGCCTTAAAATTCCAACCTAAAGTTGGAAGGGCAGAACCGTCAGGATTCCTATTGTACTATTATATATACAACAACTGTTGCACAATACGGGCCATTATTGTGAAGACAAATGATAACGGAATTGGTACGCCTCCACACATTGCCTACAGGGGCGCTTTAGTCGTAATTGCTTACATTCAACGTATCTCAGCCGTGTAACGTTTGCATTTGCTGGAGACAGTTTATAATTGTAGAGAATATTCCTATTTCTTTAACTGACTCACTTACAAGTTCAAATCGAATATTTTTAGTAAATATTATTTAAAGAACCTTTCAACTGAACAGGACCGGAGTTGTAATAGAGCACTCAGTTTTGTGCCGAAAATCGTGGTTCAAACCCCGCTGAACACTTTTATTTAGTCTGTTTGCAGCTGGAGATGGATCATATAGGATCTAGGACCCTCCTGGGGCTCACCCAATCTCTATAAAATATTATAAAAATAGGGTACCCAAAATAAGGAAGGAAATTTGGCGGCTTAGCGTGACTCAGGACGTCAACTTGCAGAACCGTTGCCCATGAATAAGTACAGTCTCTACCATGTACTGAAACCCAGACCGGAATACACTAGAACGTTTCTGAAAGTTCGTTCATGAATGTTACAGATATACTTTAAATTATAAAAAATGCAATTTTCCTATTAACTTATAAACTGACTGGCAGCTGGGGAGCTCAGGGAATGACATATTAACCATTCAACCACCATCCATCAATGGATGGATCCAATGGGATAATTGAGGCCTCCTGGAGCTCAACCAGCCTTTATAAAGTTCGTAAATTTGGGAACACGTGGTGGTTAAGCGTGATCTAGGACAAATCACCTCACTCAACAATACTTATATATTTTCATAAAACAAAACATTTAACTGTTAAAAATAAAATCTTTTAGGGGAAAAGAAATATTCAACCAGTTATTTATGTTATAGTATCAATTGTACAGCTATTAAATGACTTTTTCGACGAATGAAATTCTAACCTTACAAGGAACTGTATAACTCACGCAGAGGCCGCTAGGTGTCGCCAGTCTCGAGCATGTTGCTAACGCAAAAATACAAGTTTACCCCCTACCAAAAGTTGCAAAACGCGACTAAAGAAGTTTTCACTCGAATATTTTTTTTCTCAATCATTACAACTGATATTTCATTCCTTTTCATTTAAAATGCAATTATTATCTACGGTCATATGATATTAATATGACCACTGGATAGATTCGTTCTTGTTACATGTTTGCATTATCGTTTTGTATGCGTAATGATGTAAATCGAGTTTAAATACTAGTATTATGGGTAAGTTAGTTATCTGATAATAATATGAAATTGAAAAAAATAGTTTCGAAAATGAATGTTTTTTTTTTTAATATTTTGTGGTGTCACCCTTTTTACACCCTATTTTAAATATTGATTAAAAAAACTATCAAAATAGTTAAAATATATGATACGAATAATAAATCAATAATAAACTTATTTGAATCCGACTTGTATTTAATAAAAAAGAAACAATAAATCCACAAAAATTTCAAACACAAATTATGCACGCCGTCACTCGTAAAACAAAATGGTTGTACTAAAACCGATGCTGCTATTATTAAAAAAAAATACTTTAAAAAACTTATAACAGCGTTGCCATTACTTAAAACAGCAATTTATTAAGACACTCGAAAGTATATAAAAAAAAATTTGAATAAAACAAAAAGAAAATAATCTTTCTTGGTGGTCACATTAATATGGCCAGGAACTGTAAGTCAGAAATAAGTTAAATTTTGCACAGAAACAAATCAGTACCTTGTTAATCGATATTGTTTACTTCTAACCTTCAGGTTTTGATACTACAGTCCTATAAGATTATCCTCTGACAGGAAAATTTCGTCCTGAAAGAGAACCATAGTTCCTGATGACCACGACAGGACATGGCAGGATCTCCGAAGGAGGAGAGAACCATCAGGAGGAGAGAACCATAGTTCCTGATGACCACGACAGGACATGGCAGGATCCCCCTAAATTATTCGGCCGTAGGACGGCCCCCACGGGACAAATTAAACATTAACGACTTCGTTATGGGCCGGGGGGGGGGGGCGGTGGAGGAAAGCGCTGCATTATTTAGACCCTGATGAGGTTGCCCCAGCCCCTGCGCTGGTTTAGGCCACTCTCTCATTATTCTTCGTCTTCCATCCTCCGGATCTCTTCGCCGCGGCCAAAGGGAATGCCTAATACCAATCAGGGATCTCTCAGCCATCTTCTTTTCACAGCTCGTTATAGCTCTAAGATGAAGGGTGAAGCTGACAGTTCATGGAAATACAGTTAGCTGAGAGATAAAATAAACTCTCCCAAGGTAAAACATTTTCTTTTTTAACCAACGATAAAGTGCGTAAATCTTTAAAATAAAGAAACAGAAATTTAACTACGCAATAGGCAAGCCGTCACAAGCAAAATATGTCTGCAAGATGAAGGTCTACATGGTCTATAGCGCCAATCAAAATGCATTCATATCTTAAAGAGTTAGTTGAAACTTATAAACAAGAAATATATCATACATTTATTGACCTATTCTAGAGAGGCACACGCATACAAGTATACATCTTCTAAGAGTGCTTATCTTCATTGGGTGTTGCTGATATTTATATTAAAACAAGACGTTCAAGAAACACCTAATGCAAAGGAAGGTAATGGACAAACATCTGGGGAGGTTATACAAACAGCTGATCAGCAGAAATAAAAAGCTGCCTTTGGTATTCTTGGATGTGATTTTTGTTTTGGTGCTAGCCCTGATGATACCTGAATCTGCGAAACGTTATCAGGTGAGTCATTCTATATCAAATTACCCAATATTTTAATGAAATGCCACCCAACATCTCTGATTTGGATGGAACTTTGCACATTTGCTTATACTTCTGCATCAAGTATAAAGTTATCAAGTTTTGTTGTTCTACGATGCATACTTTTTTTTTCAATAGAATTTTTAAAATATGAATATTGCGATAATTTGGTTCCAAAGAATCGCTTGCGGGAAATGAGTAATATTTAGAAAAAGTATAACGTTTCAGGTATTAATAAAAATATTGATCTGGAAATTTTGCCACAGTTTAATAGGAATACACATTTCACAAGAATGCATTTATTTAAGTAGCCATAATATTAAAAAAAATGATAAAATTCATATTTCCTGACATTATTGTGGTTTCCGAAACAAAAAGCAAGGCTTTAAAGAAACGCTTGTAACTTTTTTCTCCAAACAGATGGGAAGCTGGAAAAGGTTCCAAATAAAACCTAAGATTATGAGATTTTTATTATTTTTAAATAATGCCATTTTCAATAAAATTGTGTAAACTTTGGTACCGATTTTTGAATTTCAGCGCCCATTGATAGAATTGAGATATGGAAAACATAGATAAGCATGTATATGACATGACATGAGCGATTTCACATGGAATGAACCTGGTTAGGTTTACATTATTTTAAAGACTAATGGCTTTGCTTTTTTGGATATACCTATTGTATTATAATTTGTAATTTATGTCAATCTATTAGTTTTATTAATACATTTATTAATTATCTCTTAGTACATTAATATACATTGCCAGTTAGTGCTCCAATTCCTTTGTACTTAGCCTGATATTTGTAAGATATTTATAATCTATAAAGCCTTCATTCATATTAATTTTTAAATCGCGTTACTAGTTTTTTAAAAACATATTTTGTTTTATTTTATTTTAAAACATTGGTGGGATAATCCATTACAATGAAAATGAGTTTACTCACAATGGTTACAGGTTAATACGTTTTTGTTGGTAAAATTGAAAAAACCTACAGAAAAAATAAGTACATAGGATTTAATTAATACATAATTTATACATAACATGTTACAAAGTGCATATTAGGTCTGTATTTTGGTTTTGTTTTTGTAGAATATCCAATTTCTTGTGAGAAAAAAAAAATATTGTGTTGTTTGAAAGTTGGCATGAATTGAAGAATCTGAGGGGTTTTTGGTCTATGAATTTGTGCATTGTTGGGATGTCCAGTTCTTTTTGAATTGTGGTGATTTGAGTACATATTGGATAATTTTTTATGATTCTGTGACATCGCGTTACTTGTTCGTTTACGCTAAATTAAGCGCTTTCACTAAATATAAAGGTACTAGTATGTTTAAGGGCCTGCTGACATCAGCGCGCTCAGGTGTCACTTACCTAAACTATTTGGACCTTGTCAGGTTATGCATGAATTTTAAATAGGCATTGCCTTTCATTATGATACAACAGATTTATAGGAAATGAAATAAATGAGAAACATGTAGATAAAATTAAACTAGAAATAATAAAACATTTATTACAAGCAATATTCATTAAATAACAATTTGTAACTAAAATATGATATTTTTTTTTAATTTTTAAATGTTTTTATTTTAAAGAGATAGGATTTGCCCGGGCAAATCTTTTCTCTTTAAAATAAAAACATTTAAAAATTAAAAAAAAATATCATATTTTAGTTACAAATTGTTATTTAATGATTAAAATAGAAATATTTAAAATATGATGTTATGATAAACAATGAAAGATTTATTCCAAACAATGCTCATTAAAAAGAACAACATCTTCAAAAATTGCATCAAAAGGGTCTCTTCCCTCTAACTTCGTAATATAAAATGGACAATAGTCTCCAAATGTAATGTACTATTCCTCAACCACGTATTTAATCGAATACCCAGGGTCTTGTTGCATCCTTTTTTCTGGCATCTCCATCTAATTTTATTCCCCACTTGCAGTTTCATATGTCTATTTCCACAACGCATTTTCTGCGGAATGACATTTTCCGCTCCTGAAGAAACGTAACAGCTGATTTTTCATCGTTCACCGTGCGAAAAATCTTCTTCAAATTCCAAGTCATATTTGAAGAAAATAATCAAAAACACATTCACGTTTAACTTGACATAAACAATAACAAAACAATAGAAAGGTTACAATAACAGTAGGAGATGGTTAAGAAAAGTGACACCTGAGCGCGCTGATGTCAGCAGGCCCTTAAACATACTAGTACCAAATAAATCTTAATTTTCTAGATTATAAACCATCAGCTAATAAACAGTTATAATATTCTAGGAGATGCTCTCGACGTAGGCAGAGGAGGAGGCATTTCGACAGAACTCTAGCATTGACCTACTCCACTCAATCTTGAAGGTCGTTCGACAAGCCTCCGGATCTTATAGTACATCATAATATTAGTACCCACACCGTTCTAGTACATCATATCATTTTTATTTAAATATCTAAGGATTAAGATAGAAAACAAAACAAAAAAAACGTGTACCACTTTAGGGCCCAGTACAAGGATAAGACTGCATTTGTTTCTAAGCAAACTGTCGTACAAGGAAGTAAATTAGTCGAGATTATGCTTCCCCCGCACTTAGGGTATCCATTTTACATATGCTGGGTGAACCCAAAGATGGATAATTTATCAGCTACATACGGATTTTAACAGACTGAGCTACCTTACTCCATCAAAATAAAATAAAAGAACTTGATTTATAATGATAAGCTTTTGATCCAAGTCTATTATAAAGGGAATTTATAAGAAGACAGTTACTCTGCTGATAGTCGCTTTTACTTTTACTGCCACAATCAACAACAACTAAGTTAAGACCGTGGAAACTTCCAACGAAAAGCCTTAAGTCTCCAAACTAAAACATAAATAGAAATTATCTGTCCAATATTCTTTCTATTCAATTTCTATTTCTGTTTTAGTTTGGAGACTTAAGGCTTTTCGTTGGAATTTTTCCACGGTCTTAACATTCATATAAGGTCTCTTTTTTACTTTTCAATATATTAATATATTTTGTGGAGTAGCCGTAGGTCCACTGGTTTCTTGATAATGATAATTTTTTTTTCTTGCATTTTTACTTTCATTTTTTTCATATGGTCTTTCGTCTTAAGTTTTGTGATGTTTGCTATTATTTATTTTTCCTGTGGTGCTTTTTGAAATTTGGTGAGTTCGTATTGAATTTTGAATTTCTGAAGTATCTATCAGCTGTTTTTATCTAACCTTAACCAGCTGGGATCGAGTAACCTTCCTTATGATTCATTAGTTACATTTTAGCCTTTGAGGTGGTGGGATGTTTCTTGGGTGCATTATTCATGTTTTGTTTTGCTGTTATTCTCTTTCTACCCTGAGACTGCCTGAATGGGCGAAATATTGGACAGATCATTTCTATTTCTGTTTTAGTTTGGAGACTTAAGGCTTTTCGTTGGAATTTTCCACGGTCTTAACATTTATGTAAGGTCTCTTTTTTACTTTTCAATATTAACAACAACTAAGTACTGCCAGCTTGAACCTGATACTGATTCCATCAAACTTTATGACGTGGCTCAGAGGAGAAATAAAAACTTTATAATTATTTTCTTTTATTCCTCATTAAATTATTTAATTATTTATTGAAATTAATTTTCTAGATGTTTTGCAGCCGGAGATGGATCATGCAGGATCTAGGGCCCTCCTGGGGCTCACCCAGCCTCTACAAAATGTTATAAAAACAGGGAACCCAAAATAAGGCGGAGAAATCTGGCGGTTGAGAGTGACCTAGGACAAGTCACCTACTTGCAGAACCGTTTTCCTTGAAACAGTACAGTCTCTACCATGTACTCAACCCCAGACCCGTTCACGGGTTGTAGTGGTACAGGTTTTTTTTATTATATAGTATTAACCGGTTCAGCACGTGGTATAGACTGTATTCTTTCTTGGACAACGGTTGAACAGGGAGATGATTTGTCCTAGATCAAGGTCAAGCGCCAATCAAGAGCATCCACGTTATAGAGACTGGATGAGCCATAAGTGGGGCTCTATGGTTGTTAACAAATTAAATAAGTTATCTGCCAAAGTCGGATTTCAACCTGGAAACTTTAGCAAAACAGTTCAGAATAAAGGAGATTTTCGAGTCGTCTCATCCTTTTATGAACTGAATATTCTACGTAATATCTTATTTTCGTATACCTGAAGACATTGTTATAGAGCGTATTCTAGATAATTTAAAACTTAAGACATTACTTTTTTAAATAAAAGAACAACTTCAGAGAATAATTAAAACCGGATATAATTTCTTATAATAACAAGATATCTAAAAGCTAAGTCATAATCCAAAGCGATCTTCCTCCTCTGTTATATAATTCGCTCAGACTCTAGGCGTGTAATCTTGTCAAAGTTTGACTTAGCGAGTTCTCTCCGGAGGTGGTATCCCGACCGACCTGCCAGGAAGGAGTACGTCGAGAAGGATATGGGGGTAGATTAAATATTTCTTAAGAGGAGGAAGTCGATGGGAGTACATACATAATGCACTATATCTTAGGGCACTTCCCCTTATATGTGAGCTAAGAAGGGGAGATGTTTTGTATTTTAGGATATACCGGAATAAGGAACAGTCTAAAGGACTTGTAAGATTTATAAACATCGAGGTAGATCTTATAACGGGGCTAGAATCCTTATAATAGAAAAAGAACCTGTTCCACTACAACCCATGAAGGTTCTGGGGCTCAGTATATGGTAGAGACTGTACTGTTTCATGGACAACGGTTCTGAATGGAGGTGACTTGTCCTAGGTCACGCTCAACCGCCAGATTTTTCCCCCTTATTTTGGGTATCCTATTTTTATATTTTCTTACAGAGGCTGGGTGAGCCCCAGGAGGGTCCTCGATCCTATATGATCCATCTCCGGCTGCAAACAGACTAAATAAAAGTCTTGACGACAGCGGGATTTGAACCAGAATTTCCGGCCTGACAACTCAGCGCTCTACCACTGAACCACTCCGCTCCCCATTCTTATAATATACTAAACTTGAATATGTACAATAATACTTGAGATATATATCGCATTAGTATTTTTTAAATCGTTTTGGTAATGTAAATAGGTTTAATATGAAAAATATTGAGAAAAAGAGGATCATGCCTCTACCCAGGAGATAAAGGACACCATGGCATGTTATTTCCCGGCTACCTATTAGTATAAACAGCTTAAAGAAAATTGTTGACATTTTTATAGGCGTTAATAAACAATTGGAAGTATAGTATTTATTTATGACAATTTACACAAAATATTACCCATTTTGTGTACAAAGTGTTCTCAACCTTCGCGGGAGATTGGTTATCATGAACAAATGGGGTTTATTTTTATTATTAAATCCTTGTTCATTTTTTAATCCCTGTACACAAAGAACATATATCTAGGATGTTTATTGATGATGTAATAAGAAATTATGGTTTTTAAAAGTTGAAGCAAGGTCCTTGGTCCGATCATATATACAGTTTATACAGCTGACATCCCAACTCATCCTAATACTATCCTTACCACGTATGCTGATGATACATGTGTATTATCAGTCAACACCAATACAGTTATTGCATCCCAAAGCCTCCAATCCCATATCACTGATCTTGAAGAATGGTGACAAAACTGGAGAATTAAAATAAATTCTCAAAAATCGCATCAAATCACTTTTACCTTACGTCGTAAACCAATGACTCCCTGCCCTTCAGTATCCTTTAATAATACCCCTCTGGTGCCTGTAGAACAGATCCGATACTTAGGGTTGCACCTTGACAAACGATTAACCTGGAATCCTCATACAAGACTGAAAAGACAAGAAACCGCTCGACGTTTCAGGCTACTTCAATACTTACTAGACAAACGCTCTAAGCTCCCAATTAACTACAAAAGACTCATCTACATGACCATCATACGACCTATTTGGACTTAGGGAGTAGAGCTATGGGGCTCCACTAAGCCATCGAATTCCTCTCGTATCCAATCCCTACAATCCAAAATCCTTCGTAAAATCCTCAATGCTCCTTATTTTGTTAAGAATAAAGTCATCCATAACGACCTTAATGTCCCTTTTGTTGCTGATTTGGCCCGAACCCGGTATCTATCCTTTCATAGCAAACTTCATTCCCACTCAAACCCTCTAGTTTCAAACCTAGCTTCCTCTTCGATTCCCGATAATCCACCGAGGCGTCTGAAAAGAAGATGGCCACGTGACCTTCTTACTTGAACTTTGATTTGAGTACTACCAGTGGGTAGTTTCTCTACTTGTCATTATCTCATGTCATTATATATCACTTAGCCTATTTACTTGTTGTATAATTGTAATACAGTTGTAGATATCAATAAATAAATTATAAAAAAAAAAAAAGTTGAAGTATTTATTTATTCAAACATTACTAACGATATCCAAGTGTACTATTTTGACAGTGAGCCACTGTATATGTCTATTTATATATACATTATTATGTTTTAATGTTTAGTAATGCATTTAATAATAATAATTATTATTATTTCTATAAGATATAATAAATCTATTAAACTATATTCTGGATCTAGACAAGAAGCAGAGAAGAGAGAGAGGGGTAGAGTCGGGACAGAGGAGGCAGAGATCAATAGCTCTACCGCAACTGCACCTCGAGCTCTACACTACTCTCTGTACTTCTACATATATATATATATATATATATATATATATATATATATATATATATATATATATATATATATATATATATATATTTGTATCTGTGTGTATTCATGTACTTAACGTTCTCAAATCGCAGTACTTTACGGTTAAAGTACAATAATATACCTTCCAGGACGAGTTTATGGAGTATTTAATTGTTCTGTATATCGCAGACCCTTAAAAGGAAATTAAACTTGCTCTTAAACTTCTCGAATCGCGGTTTTTAAGATTAAACTGCATATATTTACTCTCTGGTACAAGTTTATGGAGTATTTAATTAGTCTACATACTGAAAACCCTTGAAAGAAAATTAAACTTGCTCTCAAGCCTCTCAAATCGCAGTGTTTGGAGTTTTAAGTGCGATGATACATCCTGTAGGAGCGAGTTTTTTATAGTGTTTAATTGGTCTATATACCGAAACCCATTGAAAGAAAATTAAACTTACTTTTTTAAAAAAAAGTCAACTGGACTCAATCATATAATTAAAATAGGAGAAAAAAACCTATTTCCAGTAAAAAAAATTGTATTCCTTATTTATCGAGATACGTTTCGGCCTAGGCCATTCTCAATCTTCTGTTTAAATTGTTTCATTTTGTTCCCTATTAAATTTAAATTGTTTAACAATTCAACCATAAGTCATTCATCTCAATTTAAGTGGTTTTATTCTATTTAAATTTTTTTTTAATTCAGAGGGAACCATGTCCTCTACAGTCAATTAATAAGGTTGGAACTTATGATCGAATTGTTAACCATGTAATTGGAAAAAAATGAAACAATTTAAACAGAAGATTGAGAATGGCCTAAGCCGAAACGTATCTCGATAAATAAGGAATAAATTTTTTTTTTAATGGAAATAGGTTTTTTTCTCCAATTTTAAAGAACAAATTAAACTTATTTGATCGCCAAAAGTATTATTTTATCGCTGTTTATGGATTTTATAAAATATCATATCTTACACAAAAATTCATTTTAAATATAATATTTAACAAATTCGTAAAAGTTCAAGAAAAACTATACGAATGCAACTCATGAAGGCTCTATGGCTCAGTACATAGCACAAATACTTCTATGACAACGGTTGCGCAGGGAGGTGGTTTATCCCGAAATCATTCTTAACTGTCAGGATTTTCCCAATTAAAGCCACTTTACAGAGGCTGAGTGTGCCCCAGGAGGTCCCAAAGGGTTCATCCGTGGTTTCTAACATATTAAATGATTAGCCTGCCACTGCTGCTTTCAACTCGAAATATTCAATATAGCAACTCAGCACTCAACTCAGCTATTCCACTAATATATAAATTAAAATAAATTATTTTTTTTAAAGAGTTGATAAACTATAAATAATATTTGAAACTCAAAACTACTTAAGGCTAAGGTTCCGAACGAAAAGCGAGTAAATTGTTGCGATACTTTACAAAAAAAAAAACCTGTACCACTGCAACCCGTGAACGGGTCTGGGGTTCAGTACATGGTAGAGACTGTGCTGTTTCAAGGAATACGATTCTGCAAGGAGGTGACTTGTACTCCTTGACTTATTCGTCGACGTGAACGTGGACGTGACTTGACCGCCAGATTTTCCCCCCTTATTTTGAGTACCCTATATTTATAATATTTTATAGAGGCTGGGTGAGCCCCAGGAGGGTCCTAGATCCTATACGATCCATTTCCGGCTTCGAACAGACTAAATAAAAGTCTTGCCTACAGCGGGATTTGAACCAGGATTTCTGGCATGGTTACTCAGTGCTCTACCACTGAGCCACTCCGCTTACTGGATACTTTACAAAATTAAAATGCAATAAAAAAATAATTTAATAGTTAAAAATAATTATAATAATAATAATTATAAAAATATATTGCCCTCTTTCTAGACGACTAGTAGAAATGAGATATAATGGAAAGAGGACCCCCTCCAATTATATTCTACACTTAATTATTAATAAAACATGTTAACTAAATAAATAAATAAATCTATCTATAATGATATAATTTGGTTTTTATTGGTGGGAAATGAAAGGATACCAAGATTGAGACGGTTGGAACAAGTCCAAATTGCAACAAGTACGATAAATGGTTTTTTTTTTATATTCTACTTTTTTGCCGGATTTCCTTGCAAAAAAAATAAACCTGTACCCGACAACCCACGAAGGGCCTTGGTTTCAGCACATGATAGAGACTACATTCAACCGCAAGGTGTTGTTGTTGTTTTATTTTAAGGGCAAACAGCTACAAATGGTTGTTATTGCCCTCACCACTAGAGAATATAAATATTTACATTACCTAAATAATTACATATATACATTCTTCTAACATTAATAATTAGTAAAAATATTGTTATATATTAAAATATTAACATAGTATACTATATTAAACATCTAATAGAAAGATAAATCCTTATATAAAGTTATTCATTATTAAAATAAAACGTTATACATATTTGTATAAACTTTAAAATATAATATAAAATGTATATTATTTATATAAACGTTTGCTTGTTCATTTAACGTCACTTTATGCTGCTATGGCTAATCGGACGATGCTACAGTGGGAGCTCTAAATTTTGCCTATCCAGGTTTAATTAGGATAGGGATTTTTAACAAGTACCTGACATCGCACAGGCTCGGGACCCCCGTTTAACGTTCCTTCCGAAGGACGGCGTAACTAAGGTTTTTTACTCCCTTAAAAAAATCCTAGGACCACCTGCCGGGCTACGAACCCGCGATCTTGGGTTTAGTAGTTTGTTACGCTAACCACTAGACCACAGGTGACTTTTTTTTTTTATATATAAACGTTATAAATATTTTATATTTATTTTTCATACACATTAAGTATTTTTCTTAAATGGTACATAAGCATAGCTTACAGATATATGCATTCTTGTGTCGTTAGTGAATAATTAAAATATTATTGCAATAAACTCATATACAGATATATACATACATATATATCAAAATTGACTGAAATATATTGATGTTTTTAATAAATTCTAAGGTTTTATTTACACATTGTTCGTTATTGCCCAAGGCCTTCAGCATCTGCCGAGGCACGCCACGCCTTTCCATCACTCTACTGTACTTAGGACAATCCTCGAAGATATGGCGCACTGTAACTGTCACCTTACAGGGAGTACATTGAGGTGGGGGTCTCTTTATTATGAGATATTCGTGGGTCTAACACTGTGACCAATTCTAAGGGGGGAGGGGAGGTAATAACTATTTCTTCTCTTTTACGGTTTTTCTCCCAATTCACAAAGGATGAGTCCCTAACAGTTCTGCAGATCCTAAAGAGACTAATATTATTATTTCATCTGTCACAGCTGGATTGGAACTATTTACAACCCTATATACTCAGCTACCCCGCTCCCGCCATAAAATGTAGCTCTAAACTAATTTCTACTTAAAACATTTTTTTTTTGTATATGCTTCATTCATTTCCAAATAATCCACTTCCTCTGCTCATTTATCTATTATTTACGTATGCTATTTATCTCGACGTCAGTTCACTGACTAAGTACATACCTCCATTACCACAGAGCTGACCACGAACAGTTCAGTAACAACCGCACCTCACCACAAAGGAATGCCGAGTACTGAAGATCATACAGAAGTATTCTGTATGCAACTGCACAAAATTGTTCGGAATCATTTGAGTAACGGAATTCATCAGTATCATGTTCAACTGTAGGAATGAATATTTGTATTTAGAGTGGCTCAGTCAAAGAGCGCTGAGTTGCCAGCCTCAATAATGTGAGTACTCAAAATAAGGGGGGGAGAGGAATCTGGCGGTTCAGCTTGATCTAGGACAAATAACCTCCCTGCATAACCGTTCTCCAAGAAACATTACAGTCTCTAACCGTGTACTAAACCCTAGTCCCTTCACGTTTACACCTTTTTTATTTAGAGATCTTCGTAGCTATGGAAATTCTGGTATAAAATGTCCAAGAAAATTTTACTTGGAGGTAATTTCTTTAGAGAAAAGCAGTTTGAAAACTATTTGCGGGTAGGACGGGGAAGGGAGGAGGCTAAAAACTTGATATCTTCTCAACTATTTCCAGAATTTCTGAAGTTACTCTGTAACTAGAAACAAGTTCTCTGAGTTTTCCTCAGGGTGGCATTCTAGAAGTACGATAATCAAGGATATTGCGTTTTAACATAAGTTAACTTGAGGTTAGTCTAGCATGCTCCACCTGCAAATTATATTGTTCTTACATTATACTACAAAGAAACGAAGCAATGTCTACCAAAGTGTTATATCATCTTCTTACACATTTATTTTTACTTTTAATATCTAAAAACTATTTATATATTTCAGGGAATGGTAGTCTAGATGTATCTGCTTGGCCGGGGGGATAAGTATAATGTTACGTAGCCCGGCAGGTAGCCCTAGGATTTTTTTAAGGGAGTAAAAAATCCTTAGTTACGCCGTCCTTCAGAAGGGACGTTAAACGGGGGTCCCGATCCTGTAAGATGTCAGGTAATCGTTAAAAATCCCTATCCTAATTAAATCTGGATAGGCAAAGTATAGAGCTCCCATTGTAGCATCGTCCGATTAGCCATAACAGCATAAAGTGACGTTAAATGAACAAACAAACAATAAATTAATCTAGAAAAAAAGCGTAATTTCATCGCGCTTACTTTAGCCCGGAAACTTAAGCGCGATATTACCCACTTTCCAGTATTATGCCAACTTGCTCTAAGTAAGATAGTAAGTTATTTTTCCTTCAAGATCTGCGTAGAACGTCCTTCAACGGGCGGTATTCCCCATTGACTGTTGACTAACGTAGGACGCTGAATTAGGTTCCTTCCTCTCGGAAATAACTTTCTTTTCCTTTTAATATTAAAAAAAACAAAACGAAATAAGATATAGAAGTGATTCATCTGCCACGGAATACGTAATAATGTAAGCAACGGTTCGAGTGACAATGTCGTATATCGTTATTGTCACGAATGCCGTTATTATCAGATATCGTATGAGTAAAAAACATTTTTATCAGTAAACTCAAGTAAGTTTGATTATTATTAAACCTATTTGGGCTTGCTGCATAGAGCTTTGGGGCTCCACTAAGCCATCCAATTCCTCTCGTATCCAATCCTTACAATTCAAAATCCTTCGTAAAATCCTCAAGTAACTAACTTCGTTGCCAATAAAGTCATCGATAATGAGCTTAATCTCTCATTTTTTCTGAATCGGCCCAAACCCAATATCAATATTTTCATGATAAACTTCATTCCCTTTCAAACCGACTAGTTTCAGACCTAGCTTCCTCTTCGATTCCCAATCATCCTCCGAGGCGTCTCAAAAGAAAGTGGCCTCGTGACCTTATAAGAGTAATGTGTTAGTTGAGCACTACCAGTGGGCAGTTTCTCTGCTTGCCTTTATATATCATTCATTGATTAAATGTTTTATTATTTAATAAAATAGTAAATTTCAATCAATAAATAAACAAAAATTAAAATATGCAGTGATGATGAGGACTGAAATGAAAATTTTGAAAATGAAAAACTGAAACAGCATGGTCTATGCCGACAGAAGAGAAAATTCGAAACACAGTAACAATTGTTCTTTTTTGAATTTCTAAATCGTTTATAAGTTATTCTTTTATCAATCTAATTCTAACATTTAAACTGATGCACATTAAAAGAAATTGTATAACTCAAGGCGTAGTCAGTCTCGAGGATGTTCCTGGCGCGAACTCACAAGTTTTCCCCTACTCAAAATCGCCGAAAGCTGCTTAAGGAATTTTCACTTGAAAAAATATATTGCTAGATTGTACTGTATTGTCATTTGTACTGCTTAGCTTTCCACATCTCCGTAAACAAAGTTTAAATAACTTACATTCCCAACGCTTCAAATAGACATAGAAGGTAAACTAAACACACTATAATTAGGTAAATATCTCGAACATTTTTTAATTTTTTATTGGCAGCACTGGTGGAAGGTTATCACGCGCCAGGTTCATCACGAAATGAACCGTGTACTTTGTTATTACTCTATTATATGTCACACGTTACAGCAATTATCTGAAAGCTTTATTATCGAGCGCTCCTAAAAGTGAAAATCCTCTATAAATAATTCTTTGCAAGTTTTGTCTATCTTTCTTTGGCCTTAGCTAGATTAAACTGTACTAAAAATGCAAGAATTTATATTGAAATAGAAAACTGTATTATAAAAATACAAGTAAATAGAATGAGTGATCTCTTAACATAATAATAATAATACTATATACTATATTAACAATATAATATACTGTACTAAATAATAATTAACATAAAAATAATAATTAATAAAAATAAATTATAAATAATATATTGACTTATGTCAAAAAGATCCTAATTAAAGTAATGTAAGCAAAAATTTCGAGAACACGGGAATATAGGATCGGTGAAAAGAACGGATTTGTCTGACTGGGATACGACCCCTGGTAGCTCAGTAGTTCGAATCCCGGCCAGGACAAATCTTTTCTCTTCAAAACAAAAATATTTTAAAAATAATTCCCACAAAAATAACAATTAATAAGGTACTAATTAATGAACCATGGCAGTATCGGAAGGTAAGAATACAAAATGTATGCTTTGAATCGATACCTCAATCGAAAATACAAAACGCCAATTAATAAGTTAAACCGGTGGATATAATAATTTAAAACAAGAGTTATAATTAAATATTCCGATCGTCTATTTAATACAAGCATTCAATTTAATAGAACTCCTCATCGATGATGATACAATAATAATACGGTTCATTCCAGAGAAATAATTTAATCATGTTAATTAATTAAATTATAATTAATTAATCATAAATTATTTTTAGTACAAAAAAATAAATTATGAAAAATGACTTTATAGTATAGTAGCTTTTTTGTTTTTAAAAGCAAACAAAAACAACAATAATCATTGATATTATGATACAGAAAAAACAAGAATAAAGAGTTTTGTAGAGCACATTCGGAGCGCCGGATCGTGTCTGTAGTTTATTCATGCTAAGCCAGCACAACCTTTCAGGAATGCGGGCACTGTAGATCCTACCTCGTATTTCTTAATATCTCACAGTCAATGTATAGAATATCTTTACATTTATGACCACTTTATTGGTTGGGGATTAAAATTAATAGGCATTAATACATATAATAATTAAAACAATAAAAACCTGTACCACTAGAACCCGTGAACGGGTCTGGGGTTGAGTACATGGTAGAGACTGTACTGGTTTATGGAAAACGGTTCTGCAAGGAGGTGACTTAGGTCCTAGGTCACGCTCAACCGTCAGATTTTTTCCCCTTATTTTGGGTACCCTATTTTTATAATACTTTATAGAGGCTGGGTGAGCCCCAGGAGGGTCCTAGATCCTATATGATCCATCTCCGGCCGCAAACAGACTAAATTAAAGTCTTGTTTTTTCAAGTGCTAGAAAGCGATTGTGACCGAATCATAGTACACCAACTGCAAATTGACTACTGCATTTATAATAATACAAGTAAATATCAGGAATGATATAGAAGAAGCTTGAAATGGCGATTAGGTTAGGATTCCTAGTTGGTGTAGACTTTAATATCGAATCTTGCCAGTGACGCGTCTGGGAAAGGGCGCAGAGGCCTCCCGGACTCCTGCTTTGCCCTCATTCCTGAGGAAGAAGCTTAGTTCGGTGACCCCAGCAAAATTATAAATATTGTAATTATGATATGAATGTGAGAAATTATTTTATTTATATTATAATTTTCGCAAGTATTTATTTTGTTTTTAATATCCGGATGTATAATTTTTTTTTTTAATTTTATGATTGCATAGCTAATTAGCGTTATTACGTATTTCCTACGAGTGGCAGATTGTAATATTTCAATAAAATAAAAAAATATCGAATATCTTCTGTGGATTAATAAAAACTTATTGCTGTATTCATAAAAAAAATCACATCAATTAATTGGATTTAAAATAAAATAAAAAATTATAAATCGGTAAGTCAACCATTTTCAGAAAGGTTCTTTTTCTATTTCTTGTTGTGTATTTTTTTTTTTTCATATAGCCGTTTCTTCATCTTATCGGTAAAACAATTATGGCAGCAATATAGCAAGTCTTCTATATCCAGCATTAATATGTACCATTCTTTATCAGTGCGTTACTATACACTCACATACCAAAACCACAAGCAATTAACTTTGTTACAAAATAAATCATTCAATAACAGCTGTCCAATACAAGCTATTCTTGACAAGAGAAGTTGTTTTTCTATTTCCTGTTCTGTATTTTTTTTTCTTATCGTTATTTGTAAGTCTATAAATTTCTTTGTCTTATCACAATATCAGAAAATTTCTCTTGTTTACTTGCAATGACTTTATCAACTCGGAGAATCTTGTTTCCCGTCCCCGCCCAGATTCTTCATTTTCCTTGCGATGCTATCCGTAGGGCTATTGTAGATTTTTTTTTCTCTGTAAACATGTAAATCTAATGCATAGAGGAATTCCCAATGTAAAAATAAATGAAAAGTATTCGTTCGAGTCATCTAAATTTATTTTATACAATAAATCTCTACAACCCGTGAAGTGTCTTTTGCAGGCAAGTAATTTGGTCTGAGATCACCCTCGCTGGCCAGATCTTATCCCTACTTAAGGGTCCGTACTAGCTGGGTGAGCCCCAGGATCTGCAGATCCACAGGATTGATTGATTTAATAATATATCTGCCAGAGCAGGATTAAAACTCAGGACCTTCAGCAAATCAGCGCTCAACACCCAGATCTACCCTCTCCTGTTTAATCTACAGGATATTTCTCTTAAATTGAATGATTTCATTTGATTGATTCCGTTAAGAGCCAGGGGTCCTCCATGCGGTTTCCAGAGACCCTCTGCAGATCGGCCAGTCTCTATAAAGTTGTAAAATTTTATTTGGAAGATAAACCTGGCTGTTGAAAATCCACGATCACCTCCCTACACAACCGTTAAAACAGTAAAGTCTCTACAATAATCAGTACCCAATATTCTACGTAGATTTTACAGGACCCCCCTCTGATAAAATTCTCCCTGTAGCAAAAAAATAAAAGAACTAAATTTAAATATTTTTATTTTTTGAAGAGTCGTGCTTCACAAGTGTCACATATGAACACCACTCTAGCTGAAATTTATCATGAAATATTTTCCAAACATATCATACAATAGAAGTTTTTTGCAATATTTTTCATTGGTTTTTATATGTACCACCCCTCCAAATTGAATTAGCGGATTTAAAATTTCCAAACAAAGAGAATTGGTAAATAATTTTGTTCTGAAGAGAAAATAAATATATTGAAAAATTATCACCATCAAAATAACAATTAATTAAAATAAATTATAAATAATATATTGACGTAATTCAACGAGATCCTAATTAAAGTAATGTCCAATGAACATTCTTCCTCGTATATACATCGCAAAAATTGCGAGAACACGGGGATATAGGATCGGTGAAGAGAACGGATTTGTCTTACTGGGATGCGAGCCCTGGTAGCTCAGTGGTTAGAGCACTGCACTAGAGATGCTGACAACCCGGGTTCGAATCTCGGCCAGGACAAATCTTTTCTCTTCAAAACAAAAATATTTAATAATAATCACCATCAAGGCTAAGTTTTCTCCAACCAAAAGTTGTTAATAAACATGACTCCGGAAAAAACTCCGGAATCAAGAAATATTTACTTAGACCAATATCTGTGCAAAGCCTACGAGATCAGCGACATAAATAATGGATAATTAAGATGATCGATAGTTGTGACGACAAAAGCTAAATCAAAGCAATATCTTGGTGAGACAGAAGACGAGCCGAAATAGACTTTGTCGAAGATATATCAAAAGAGGACGGAACATAAATCGAAGAGGATTTAGAAGGCGGTGGATAGGAAAGCTATTAATATCTTCTCTCAGCCTCATCAATTTACAGTTTTAATAATCGGATGGAACCATCGCTGTATTAAATCACGACCACAGCCTCCTAAAGCGGTCTCTGCAAAGCCACCGCGATATAAATATATAATGCTAACAAGTTATGAGTATAAAACTGTTTGATTATTATTTATCTGTTTAGTGTAAATAAAATGATAAATGATAAATAAACATAAATAGATAAATCTATAAATATCGATAATATAAATTTATAGACGCAAAATAATTATAAATAAAAACAACTTGTGCTACTAAAATCTATATCTTTCTAAGGCAACTGTTATTCAGGAAGATGATTTGTCATTGATCACGCTCAACCAAATATTCTTCTCCGCCATTAATGATTCCCATTTTATATTCTTTCAAGTCACCTAAGGCATATTTAATTTTTTTTTTGTTTATGTTTTTAAATTCAGGAGGTTAGGAAAATCACGCGATATTTTAATTGTGTCATATTATAATGAAATAGGAGCGGATTGGCTGAGTGGTAGAGCACTGAGCTGCCATGCCGGAAATCCTGGTTCAAATCCCGCTACAGGCAAAGACTTTAGTCTGAAATAATGAGACGATTTTTATATTTATTTTAGGTTGATTATAGTTTAAAAAAATTTATAGTTTATAAAAAAAGATGTATTAATCTTATTCACTGGATTGATATGAAAACACTAAAATCAAAATATTGGAATAAGATGTATCGTGTTTAATTTTTCAATTTCAGGCATTCCATTTTCATTTATATATACTTTATATATTTATAAAGAAACTCTTCCTAGGTATACAAACCAAATTACAGAAGAAAGAGGAAGATCGAGTATGGAGGATGTAAGAGAAGGAATGGCAGCAAGAGGGCTGCGAGAGGAAGAAGAAGAATGGGCCGATAGGAAGGAGTGGCAGGAGAAGATTTTGCGTATCGGAATACATTAACTTTAAAAAACCCGAGTAAATAAATAAAATAAAAATACATAAAAAAAAATAGTCCTATATTTTTCGTAACGGGAAAATGAAGTCAGGCTGTATGATTTGTCAATATTTAAAATGTTTATAATGTAACTTATCGAGCATGATAAAAGACAAATAAACAAATATAATATACATGTAACAGTACAACTCGGACAACAATTGTATAGGGAAGTGATTTGTAGGGAGGTGGTTTGTAGGGAGGTGGTTTGTAGGGAATTGATTTGTAGGGAGGTGAATTGTAGGGAGGTGGTTTGTAGGGAGTTGATTTGTAGGGAGGTGATTTGTAGGGAGGTGATTTGTAGGGAGGTGTTTTGTAGGGAGTTGATTTGTCCTGGATTAAGCTCAATCGCAAGATTCTCATATTTTGGGTAACCGCATTAAAAAGGCTGGGTTGGAAATGGAATTGGAAACAAAACGGAGGAACTTAAAGATGGCAACTGAGGGCTCTAACACTGAGCCACTGATTTTATAAAACTATTATAATACAAAGTGGTGTTTCGAACTATAAACATAACCTGATTAAATAATAATAAAACTATAATAACACAAGGGAACAAATTTTTATTAATTTTTTGTTGCATGGAGTTTTAGGCCTGTTGTTTACTAATTAGAGGTTGGTGATTACAAATCTAGCCTCAGTTTTTCTCCAGCACCTTTTGTTTTTGGCAAACAGCTGATAGACATATATTTGTACTAGTCACATTCAAACTTCAATTCAACTGAGTTGTTTAGTGAAAAAGTTTGTGCTCTTGTGTTAAATAACAATGTCCAAGTTAAGAAATATCTGTAGAAACGATCCAAACTATTTCTGTAACATTTGTGGTGAATATACATTCAAAAATTGTAGGCTAAGTGTGTCAGAGTTTATAACACAGGTATATTTTGATTACTTTGGATTCGCTTTGGACATCCGTGACAAGTACTGGATCCCTCATATGGTATGTAAAACATGTGTTGAGTCTTTGAGATTATGGGCAAATAAGAAAAGACCCCATTTTAAGTATCAAACACCAATGATTTGGCGGGAACCTAATAATCATCAAGATGATTGTTATTTTTGTGTGATTGATATTAATGGAATTAATAAAAATAACCGGTCGAAATGGTCTTATCCAAACTTGTTATCTGTTACTCGACCAGTCTTGTTCTCTGGCGATGCACCAGTACCCCAAGCTTCTTCATCTGTACAAAATGATCATGATATAGAAAAACAAAACTATTCTTCAAGTGATGAAAGTCGGACAAGTGATTCTTACCCTGATTTTACTTCTGAGCCCCAGCTCTTTAATCAGGAAGACCTCAATGCATTAATCAGAGATCTTGGTCTTTCTAAAAAGACATCGGAGATTCTAGCTTCTCGATTAAAGCAAAGAAATCTTTTAACCCCAGAAACAAGAATTTCATACTATCGTAACCGAGAGGCAGAATTGCTGTCATTCTTTTCTAAAGATGACGACTTTGCTTTTTGTTCAGATGTTCCTGGTTTATTGAAAGCAATGGGAGTACAGAAGTATGATCCAAATGAATGGCGTTTATTTATTGACTCCTCTAAACGTAGCCTGAAATGTGTACTTATGCATAACGGCAATAAGCTGGGTTCGATACCGATTGCACATTCAACTACAGTCAAAGAAGAATATGCTACTGTAGCTTCTGTAATGGATAGAATCAAATACAACGAACAAAAGTGGTTGATAAGTGTTGATCTAAAAATGGTGAATTTTCTTCTTGGACAACAAGGTGGATATACAAAATATCCATGTTTTATTTGTTTATGGGACAGCAGAGCTAAGTTTGAGCACTGGATTAGAAAAGATTGGCCTTCCAGGCAATCTATGGTTCCGGGACAACTGAATGTAATAAATGAGCCCCTTGTGCCCACGGATCGAATAATACCACCTTTGCATATCTAACTAGGGCTCATGAAACAATTTGTCAAAGCTTTGAACAAGGGTGGTGATTGCTATAAATACATCTCTAAGAAGTTCTTTAATTTGAGCCAAGAAAAAATTAAAAATGGAATTTTTGATGGTCCCCAAATAAGAAGGTTGATAAAGGATGAAAACTTTATTAGTTACATGACTGATATTGAAAAAAATGCCTGGAATGAATTCGTTTGGACTGCTCAAAATTTTCTGGGAAACAAAAAGGAAGAAAGCTATGCGGAGCATACTGAACTAATGTTGTTACACTTCCAGCAGCTTGGTTGTAATATGAGCATCAAAGTACACTTCCTCCACAGCCATTTGGACCGTTTCCCTGAAAATCTTGGTGATATGAGTGAAGAACAAGGGGAACGGTTCCATCAGGACATTCGAACTATGGAGGAACGTTACCAAGGTCACTGGAATGCTCACATGATGGCGGACTATTGTTGGAGCATTAAAAACAGCCCCCGTGAACCGAATCAAGCCAGAAAATCTTACAAAAGAAAATTTTTTGATATGTAGTGGTAATTTTTTTAATAGTTTTCTTAATAAAAAATATTTTCATCTTAAAAAACAGTTTATAATTATAACCCCAAAAGTAAAGCTGATACAAACAAACTGACTTCAGATCTTAAATCAGCACCTCGAGGGAGTAGAATATTAGTCAAAATATTTCATGCAACAAAAATGTTGTTCCCTTGTGTAATATTAGTAATGGATTACCGGTTTAGTGTTATGTAATATATCATATTACTGCATACAGTATAGGATTTAACATACACGCTAATTCTAGTGGACATTATAGAAGAGTTTGAATATATAGGTCGCTTTTAGTATAGAGAGGACCCTTTGATAGAACGGCTGAGAGGAGAACAGGTTGTAAATACAACGAAAGCTGATAGAATTGTAAATGTGTGTAATCGCTAGCTCCAGGTAGCCGATGAAAAAATGGTGAGGGGTTTCTTTTCGAATCCTCAACACGTTACTCTCTTTTATATTCCAATTTCAAAATATTTCCACAACAAATATAGTCTGTTTTGTATATATTCAAATTTTAGTTGTACCATTCACAAAAAAATTTAAATTTTCTGAACTCGACACAAATTCCATAAATGGAAAACCACTAAGCCTAAAATCGATCGTTAAAATAATATATTGAAATTTACAACCATATAATAATAATAATACATCAAGTAAATAGAATGAAACATATGTAATGGGACGAGATACAACCAAGTCGAGAAACTACCCGCAGGTAGTACTCAAATCACAAGTTCAACTAAGAAGGTCATGAGGCCATCTTCTTTTCAAACGCCTTAAAGGATAATAAGGAATTGAAGAAGTAGCTAGTTTAAAAAATATTTGGTTTGAGTGGGAATAAAGTTAGTCATGAAATGACTGATATTGGGTTCCGGCCAAATCAGTAACAAATAAGACATTGTGATAATTATGGATGACTTTGTTCGTAACAAACTAAGGAGCATTTGGGATTTTACGAATGATTTTAGAAGTTAATGTTATAGAGCCACCACCAAGCTCTACTCCACAAGTCCAGATAGTTCTTATTTTCATGTATGTGAGTATTTTGTGATTCATTGAGCTTAGAGCGTTTGTCTAGTAAATGTTGAAGTAGCATGAAACGGCGAGCATTTTCTTGTCGTTTTAGTTTAGTGCAAGGATTCCAAGTTAAGCGTTTGTCAAGGTGAAGTCCGAATTAAGACAAGGTGAAGTACCAATTAAGACATGACTAACATCAAGCTGGCCATTGTAAACAGCTGTTAACATGTTAATACTACACATAGAGGATTAAGTTCGCAATACAGCCAGCATTAAACCTCTTGCAAGTCATTTCTCCTAAAATTTTTCATTTTTTTATGTTTTGTTCCTGGAAGTATATAAGTTACCGGACCTTTATTACGGGAATCAAAATAAAAACCTTAAAATCTTTATATATGCTGTATTGTACAGTCGAACAGGAAGTATTAAGTATTTAAGAATTGAAGTATTTCATCATTGCAACTTTTAAGATCAAAACTAAAGATCCTGAAGGTAGTATCCTTGGCCCAATCCTTTATACAGTTTATACAGCTGACATCCCAACACATCCTTACGTCGTAAACCAATGACTCCCTGCCCTTCAGTATCCTTTAAATAACATCCCACTGGTGCCTGTAGAACAGATCCGATACTTAGGGTTGCACCTTGACAAAAGATTAACCTGGAATCCTCATACAAGACTGAAAAGACAAGAAATCGCTCGACGTTTCAGGCTACTTCAACACTTACTAGACAAACGCTCTAAGCTCCCAATTATTTACAAAAGACTCATCTACGTGACCATCATACGACCTATTTGGACTTACGGAGTAGAGCTTTGGGGCTCCACTAAGCCATCGAATTCCTCTCGTATCCTATCCCTACAATCCAAAATCCTTCGTAAAATCTTCAATGATCCTTATTTTGTTAATAATAAAGTCATCCATAATGACCTTAATGTCCCATTTGTTGCTGATTCAGCCAGAACCCGGTATCTATCCTTTCATAACAAACTTCATTCCCACTCAAACCTTCTAGTTTCAACCTAGCTTCCTCTTCAATTCCCGATAATCCTCCGAGGCGTCTTAAAAGAAGATGGTCACGTGACCTTCTTAGTTGAACTCGTGATTTGAGTACTACCAGTGGGTAGTTTCTCTACTTGTCATTATCTCATGTCATTATGTATCACTTAGCCTATTTACTTGTTGTATTATTGTAATACAGTTGTAAATATGAATAG
This sequence comes from Arma custos, assembly GCA_037127475.1. Taxonomy (NCBI): domain Eukaryota; kingdom Metazoa; phylum Arthropoda; class Insecta; order Hemiptera; family Pentatomidae; genus Arma; species Arma custos. The sequence continues at coordinate 62,766,230 of CM073765.1, read as the reverse complement.
ATAAATAATTTAAAAAAAACAAAGAATTATACTTGATTATAATAATTGAAACATAGATTGATGAAACTTGAATCGGTTCACAGCTAGGCCAACACTGACAGCGAAGTACTACATACGAACATATAGCGTACAATGTTCTAGGTAAAGACAATTGTTAAGGCCCTTAACATTATAATATTAGTTATTTTTAAGTTTAATTAAATTCCCTTGTTTTGTTTTTCATTACGATCTAATTAACCATTCTTGAAGTAAAGTTTTTGTTTATTTCATATATTAATTATTGAAAGCAAAAAGGTATTGTATTTATTTCAAAAGATAATGATCAGTTAAGCCTAGCAGAATATTGTTTGTGTAAATAACATATGGTGTAAGTGAACAAACAAGTGCCTTTTGCCTACGGTGAACAACTGAAGTACGCGCTGTGATCGTCGGTTAGTTAAAGTTAGTCAAGCTGGATGGTTGTACGCCTCTCGCAATCATCTATCGATTATCGCCTCATCGACCACCTATCGATTGTCGTTACATCGATCATCGCCACATCGATCACCCATCGATTTTCGACCGCATCGATCACATGGTTGATATCGACTCCACCAGCTGGATTTGCTGACTGACGCTCGAGGTACAAGGCGTCGTTATTTTCGCAATACACCTGCAGGTGATTAATATTGAACATTAATATTTTTCTTTATTTGGAATTTTAGATTCACTAATTGATATACTTAAAATTGTTACTTATAAACAAGCTTTGCATTTTTTTTTTTTTATTCAACCAAAAGAAATTGTTAATTATCAGGATTTTCTCAAATAGTAGCTTATAGAAATATTTAAATCATAATCTTTATGATATATGTTATAAAGATTTATTTATTTATTTATAATTAAGGGGTTTCAGTTATTTTGTTTGTTTAATTATTAAACCATTTGTTTATTGTGATTGAATTAATTGTGATTTGCTTTCAATAATTTTCTTAATATTATTTTTTTTTACATTTAACTTTTTCAGCTAGTGATTCGGATCAGCTTGAAACGGGGTTTGAGATTTGTAATTTTGTATCCAATATTGCCGCTCTCCCCATCAACAATAAAATGACTTCTTGGAATAATCTCTAATTAACAAACTATAATTAGTTTAATCATTTAACTTTATAATGCGTAGTAATAAAAACGTTAAGAACTATAATATCTGTTCTATAGTGTAGCAAAGATCATATATAACAAATGAATTATAATCTCATATCTTTTTCGAATACAAAATTGTAGTGATTTCATATTACACGGCCCGTTCAGCTTTCCAAAGGTAGAATTAAATATTGCATTATTCATTTTATTCACATATATTATTAATGAAGTCAATAATATATGTCAATATCTAATATATGATATTATATATGGATATATGATTGTAGAACACTTAGTTCCTCATCAAGTTCCTATCAGTATGCGTTGGAAGGCATGACGTAAAATGCAATGAAGTTGTAATATAAAAGGATTGCGATAAATAAACCATTCCTAGTCAACAGACCTGATGCGACCTTTCTGATCAGGGCCACTAGAGACAAATAAAGCCATCTCGTTGCTGGCTATACTGGTCACTAACAAGTACTATAGTACGCCATTAGTATTCACTATATCAAGTACGTCTAGTAGTAATAGTGCACCTACTCCGTTCAATATCAAGTAGGCCTACAGGAATATTAACTCTTTGCACTTGGCTGTCCCCCGAAGTTCATCAGCGATTACGGAGAATCGAAACACGTGTTACCTTGTAGTTTTCTATTAAAATGGCACAACAAAAAATCGAAATACGATAAAATTAACAAGATGCGCGATAAATAAATTAACCATTTTACGCGTCGAAAAATAACGTGCGAAGTGCGTTCACGACGGATTATACACTTCTCTAATCCGTTGAGCAATTTGTAGAAATTTTTTTTTTTGTTAAACACTTTATTAAAACATTACAATCTTCCACTTGTGGGCAATAAGTAATGTCACACTATGCAGCTTACAATCATTCCATAAAAAAACAATGATATAAACAAAATAAAATAAATAAATATATACATGCGGTAATAAAAAGAAGTTAATGCAAAAATGATAATAAAATAAAATAAAAAAATTAGAATAAACAATATAATAATAAATAAAAAATAAAATAAAACCTATTTGGACATATGGAGCAGAACTTTGGGGTTCAGCAAAAAAAGTTCACATACACAAGATACTAACTACGCTATCCAAAATTCTGATAAAAATTATTAATGCACCATGGTATGTTTCGAATCACACTTTACACAATGACATGAACATTCCTACTATAAAATCATATATTCATAACAAATACATAACATTCCACTCATCGACACAATATCACCCAAACCCACTCGTTCTTCCGCTTTCCTACTCCCTGTTACCTGGACTTGATAAAAAAAGATTAAAAAGACATTGGCCAAGAGACCTACTCAACAATTGATATGTTTTTTTTTTCCAAAATAACTGGATGATGATGGAGAAAAACGAAGAGAAAGACACTTCAATCAAATTTGCTAGATGCGCAATTGCTAATGAAAATTAAATAATAATAATAAAAAATAAATATAATTTTGTAGAATTGGAGAATTAAGCGTACAGAGATACACGGTTATGGCTCAATGATATGAGAAACTTGATAAGATAATAAAGAAATCCGAAAACTGAGAGATGAAATTTACAAGATCTCAGTTCGTATTCAAGCGTCGAATAGTAAAGATCTCTGCAGTAATAAGACAGTCTTGTGCTTTCGTCATTTACTATTAGCAACTTCCAAAGCATTTCTTTATCTTTTCTTCTATTTTATAATCAACATTTTTTTTTTTATAAAAATGGCAAAACAAACATAGGCGGATCCAGTACGGGGCCAGATAGGAGCACGGGGACACGAGCCCCCCCAGACGGTTTGTGTACTGTGGAGAATCCATTACAGTACACACTTATAGGCACATCATGTGATGATACTTGTTAAAGTAAGAGAAATAAAATGAGTGAAACTATTGTTTAGATATTTTAATAAACCTTTGAAACCTTTCTATAAATACTACAAGTGTATTTCTAAGTTACTGTTGATTTTTTTGCCCGCCTGCCCGTTGTGCCCCCTCCCCCTAGAAAACAATCATGGATCCGCCCTTGAAAAGGAACAAGCACCAGTGAATCTCGTGAAGTAAGCAGATAGTGAAGACGAGTTTCAGATAGACATTTATACAGGCAGATTTAACAAAATAACTATTCAAGCATGTAATAATAGTGATGATATTGTCCAACCTACAAGAAAACGAAGGAATTTTATAGATCGTGATAGCGATACAATTAGCGTAAAAGAAACCTTTTTGTAGATGTATCAAGTGTTATGGACGTTATGGAACCTACCGATTCTCCATCAATAATCCAGTTTGACATACAGTCCCTGGCCATATTAATGTGACCACTGGATAGGTTCGTTATTGTTACATGTTTGCATTATCTTTTTGTATGCGTAATGATGTAAGTCGAGTTTAAATATTAGTTTTATGGGTAAGTTAGTTGTCTGATAATAATATGAAATTGAAAAAAAATTGTTTCGAAAATAAATCTTTATTTTGTTTTAATATTTTGTGGTGTCACCCTATTTTACATATTGATGAAAAAAAACTATCAAAATAGTTAAAATATATGATACAAATAATAAATCAATAATAAACTTACCGAATCTGACTTGTATTTAATGAAAAAGAAACAATAAATCCACAAAAACTTCAAACACAAATTATGCACGCCGTCACTCGTAAAACAAAATGGCTGTACTAAAACCAATGCTGTCATTACTAAAAAAAAAAAACTTTAAAAACTTATAACAGTGTTGCCATTACTTAAAACAGCAATATATTAAGACACTCGAAAGTATATAAAAAAAATTAGGAAAACACTGAGAACTGAGTTCACGTGCCCAAGGTCCCGGGTTCGAATCCGGCTGAGGTAGATAATCTATTTAACCTGAAAACAGCCGAGGGTAACTCCTGTGGAATCTGGAGACCTCTTGGGGCACACCCAGCCTCTATAAAGTAGGCACTTTACAGAGGTGGGAAACCTGGCAGTTCAGTATATGACCTTCCTGCATAACCGTTGTCCTACGAGAATTACATAATTCTGTCCCCCTCAAAACAGTTGACTCTCTCTGAAAATAATCCGACGTGACACTTATTCACCGGGGCTACAGCTATAACCCATGACTATTGAGCAACAGTGCTACAATTTTTGTTATTTACATGTATACATGTTACATGCATAACTTTTGTTTATTTGTTGTTTAATCATTTGAAGTAAATTTACGCTGCTACGGCAATTGGACAATGCTACAGTGGAAGTCCTAAATTTTGCCTGTGATCAAGTTAATTTTAAAGGCAATAACAAAAGGAATTAGAAAAAAAGTTAAATTTAATAAACAATAGAGAAATTTAACAGACAATAAACAAGACAAACTAAAAACACAATTTAATGACGCACACAAAAATAATTCAAATGAGAAGAGGTTACACTAGTTAAAGAAGTAGGGTTCATGCAGACCGGCTAATACACAAGTGCCGAGAATGCAATAAAACGGGTGACCTAACCTAAAAGGTACAGTGGCGCTACCTAGGTAGGAAGGGTAGAACTAACAAGAGCTATTAGTAGTAGCGGGAGACAGCGATTAGAATGAAGGCTGTTTACAAAGGCATTCCGCAACAAGTGTCCCTCATGACAACAGTCCTACCGGAACTGGGGGGGGGGGAGGGGGGGAAGTCAGGGGGCCTTATTTTGGTTCTATATTGATCCCCTCCTTCTTAGCTTACATTCACTCTCATAATGTTCTCTATTCGGCTCGGAGGCTGGGTGAACCCAACTTGTAATAGCTCTGGGAGGTTCTTACGTTAATAATCCAATATTCTTTAAAATAAAATTATTATTAAGTAAAACACGAAAATATAGATTAAGAAAGAATGTCTGTGCCGTATTTCGGCACGTTTTCTTTTACTATAAATTACTTTAATTTATTTTTTAATTATGCCTAGAGTCGTAAGATATCATAGACTTACAGCAATTTTTCCTAGTTTTAAACTCCCACCTCTTATAATTTGTACTACTAGCGCCGTTAGTTAATTGTTCTTCCGCACTTCAGGCAGTGGACTGTTTTAAAGCCCCGTAGTCTAATTTCAGCGGTCCTTAAGATGACATCTTCTGTTTCAACTATGCCTCTAGTGGTAGCCACACACCTTCAGATATCTGTTTTATGTGTATGAAGATGTGTTCAGGTATTTTTTCTTCCTTTTTTATTCCTTTTATACCATTGCCTTTCTCCTGTATTACTATTCAGAACCTGGTACATTTCATTGCACACGTAAACCTGCTAGAGAAACCATTAGATTCTAGAAGATACAGATATTCAGGTGATTTGATCTTTTTCTTACCCTTTTTTATTTCAGTTCATTACTTTGTAATTAATTTCCAGTCTAAATTTATTTCTTTTTTTTTTTACAATATTACTATGGTCCTCCGTTCTATGCGACGAAACGCCAATTAAGTATATTGAATTCGATTGGCTACGTGAACTCGAAAGAGAAAATTTAAATGATCGCGTCCTTAAATTCTTTTTTTTTCTTACAATGTCTAAAACAAGAATTGCATCTCCTGGATTGCTAAAATAATACCTGTTGTAAAAACGGAACGCCTCTTCCCCAGTCAATGCCTCTAGAACTATAGTCTCAAAAATAGTCCTGGAAAGTATAAATTCTAAGGAAAAAAATGGGTGAAGATGGATGGAAATTGTGAATTAACAGAGAAAATGGAAGGAAATTCTATAACAAGTGGAAGGAATCTCGCATACTTCTCAGAAGAAAAGGCTGACATTCCTCGAACATCTGCAAAGCATGAACAAGCATAGATTGACCCAGCAAATATCAGACTACTTTTAGATAAAGGGAGGACCACGACGACGTGGACTGAATACGTAAAGAAGGGTTTGGAGAAATGGAATGTTACAGAGTCTCACGCGCTAGCATTTAGAAGCAGGAACACGAAGAATAATATTTAAATATTTTATTTTGAAGAGAAAAAATTGTCCATGCCGGGATTCGAACCCGGGTCTTGTGCATTCTCTAGCGCAGTGCTCTAACCAACTGAGCTACCAGGCTCGTAACATGGCCAGAAAAATCCATTCTCTTCACCGATCCTATATCCCCCTGTTCTCGAAATTTTTGCGATGTATACGACCTAATTAAAGTAATGTTCAATAAACATTCTTCCCCTTGTATACATCGCAAAAATGGTGATCGGTGAAGAGAACGGATTTGTCTGAGTTGGATACGAGCCCTGGTAGCTCAGTGGTTTAGAGCACTGCAATAGAGATGCAGACGACCCGGGTTCGAATCCCGGTCGGCGAGAATCTTTTCTCTTCAAAACAAAAATATTTAAAAATAATTACCATTTAAATAAATAAAAACTAAAATAATACATTTATAAAGGATCAACTCAGGCAGATAAATATCGACTTATCTTAAAAATCTGATAACGTATAATGCATGGACGAAGGAGATCGGGGTCTCTTCGGATGGAATTGAAGGACGTTCCTCACTTAAGAAAATACTTCAGAATGTTCAAGGCTTTCAAGAAAGACCGAAAAGAAAAACCGCTGCGATTGGGACAGAAGAAAGAAATCAAAACACAGGGGATGAGAGAGATGTGGAAAAACAGCAAGACAAGGAAAGAATAGTTGAAACACAGGGGATGAGAGAGATGTGGAAAAACAGCAAGACAAGGAAAGAATAGTTGAAACACAGGGGATGAGAGAGATGTGGAAAAACAGCAAGACAAGGAAAGAATAGTTGAAACACAGGGGATGAGAGAGATGTGGAAAAACAGCAAGACAAGGAAAGAATAGTTGAAACAAACAACCGTAGTCCATAATGGCTCAATCGTAACCGCCTGAAATATATATACAGCATAGGAACAATAACTACAAGTGTAAATAATTATATTAAAAGGTTGGAATAAAATTTAGTATTGAAGGAAAAATTACATGTAGGTAATGATTGGAGATGAAGTGGTCATTTGCTAAGCCCAAGATCGCGGGTTCGTAGCCCGGCAGGTGGCCCTAGGATTTTTTTAAGGGAGTAAAAAATCCTTAGTTACGCCGTCCTTCGGAAGGGACGTTAAACGGGGGTCCTGAGCCTGTGCGATGTCAGGTACTCGTTAAAAATCGCTATCCTAATTAAACCTGGATAGGCAAAATTTAGAGCTCCCACTGTAGCATCGTCCGATTAGCCATAGCAGCATAAAGTGACGTAAGTGAATAAACAAACAAACAGTGGTCATTTGCGGGAATTGCGATTGTAAAAAATGCATTTAAAAAAAGAATAGTAGTGAGAAGAAAGCAAAGACAATTTTTCAACACATTCTGCAAAACATTTTTTTGTTTATTCGCTTAAAATCACTTAATGTTGCTATGGCCAATTGGACGATGCTACTCTGGGAGTCCTTTTGCCTATCAAGGTATAATTAGTACAGGAATCTTTCAGGAGTAGCTGACGCCGCACAGGAAACTTAAAATGGCGGTCCCGAGCATTTTAAGTTTCCTCCGAAGGACGGAATGATTAAGAAGAATTAAGGCCAACTACGGGTCTGTGGTTTTGGATATAGTAGCCGGTTTTCCTGGGGGCAGGTGACGCCCAGGAAAATTTTATATATCCTATTCAATAACATCATGTCATATGTCAAGTCCTAAGTTCTTAGCAATTTTATTATGATATATATATATATATATATATAACAGAAGATTACAATAAATTAAGAAACGCTTCTTGTAACTGTTGCTAATTCTAAAACAATAAAAGCGTTGGATTGAAACCAATTCCCATTCCTTGAAATCTAAATACCTTCCACAAACATGCTAAAATAGCTTGATCTAAACTACGTTCATTCATATCTTTGCCAAGCCTAGGCAAACCAAACGCTAAGCACAAACGCAAACGTGTAATCGGATGCTAAATCAGAGATGTGCCAAGCCCAGACTTGTCAATCCAAAAACTTTCAGACGTCGGATTTACTTAAAATTAGGAAATGCCTGAATGAGCAATATAAACTTTTCATTGATTAACAATTAATTAATATAATTAAACAATAATGTAATTAAATTACCTATCCTTTTAGCATTTTCAACTGTTTATGAAAAAGTCATAGTAAACATACATCTTACAACTTACGGAGATCATTCAGCAAAATCAAATCACTTACCTGAAACAAAATATATATTGATTAGAATAAAGAAATTTAAAAAAAAACTTAAGAATTATTATTAGTAATGTACTTTGATGTTAGTAACATAAATTTTTTTTTTTAAACTGATAATGTAATTAAGTACAATAACCTGAACTTTTACCACTACAACCCGTGAATGGGACTGGGGTTCATTACATGGTAGAGACTGTACTGTTTCAAGGACACTGTTGTGCAGGGAGGTGATTTGTCCTAGATCACGCTCAACCGACAGACTTTTCCCCTTTATTGCGGGGAGGCTGGGTGAGCCCCAGGAGGGTCCTAGATCCTATATGATCCATCTTCGGCTGCAAACAGACTAAATAAAAGTCTTGCCTGCAGCGGGATTTGAACCAGGATTTCCGGCATGGCAACTCAGTGCTCTGCCACTGAGCCACTCCGCTCCCGGACTAATATTATAATGTACTAACACCGTATGATAATTAATTAAGATTCAGTCAAATGATTTAATTGACGATTTTGATGTTGATTTCGATTTTGAAAAGGGCAATTATAGTCGTTTATTTAAAGTGTTATTTTCATTCCAATGTGTCGGTCACAGATTTTACTACTGATGAATATTAATTCAAGCTCAGTGTGAAAAGTGTTAAGTTGCTAAGCTGAAGTATTCCGTAGTTGAGGATTCCGATCTAGCTGTGACGGGTAATTGCGAAGCATGTATCTTGTAAATATTATTGAAGAGACAGCGTCACAAAGATTAAGATGGTCTTGTAAAGTTTCTAACATTAGTAACGAAGGAATTCCTAAAAAGTTAATATGCACTGTGTCGACAGGGAAGTGCCTGGGGTGTTGACCGAGGCGTAGATGGGAGGATAGCGTTACCTGGCATCTGTGTTTGGGTTTGGTCCGTGGACGGAAGTTTGTAAGCAGAGAGCGGTGGTATCGGCATCGAACCTTCGGGTTCGCTAAGATGTATTATTATTATTAACAGCTAAATATAGACAGAATGTCAATCTGGAGAACTTCCTTACACAGTTTACATAGCAACTATAAAGTGGTTACCTGACGGTTGAGAGTGATCTCGGACATATCAGCTCCCTGTACACAACCGTTGTCTTAGCAACAGTGCAGTCTCTAACAGGTACTGTACCCAAAACCTTTCCTCGTGAGTGGCAGTGCTACAGGTTATGTAAGAATAATTCGTACAAGATAAGAAAATATAGCAGACATTTTTGGATTTCCCAAAGGAATTAATGAAATAAAGCAACTCAATCATAGCGACTTTACAACTTAATCTGAGGAGAATTGAAACTAAGAAGGCAATTCTTTCCTAAGCCGCTTGACGAAGCAGGCTTGCCAACTGAGAGGACTTCTATTTAATTTCTTTAAGTAAAAGTTAAGTCGAGCTCTTGAGGCGGCTTTCCCATTAAATCGTGAAGAAGTTGCGCTACGGATGAACCAATCGCGCACAACCAGAATCTAATCTCATGCAAAAGCTTCAATAAGAATTAATAAAATAAAAAAATAGAAAAGAAAAATATTAAAACTTTTTTTAAAGATAATTCGAAAGATATCTCGTCAGAATTCATACTTATTCCAGTGACCTCAATAAGTAATATTTTTTTCAGCTCTAGGAGGCAGTGTTTTTTTTTTGAATGACGATGATTTTCAAATTCGCACCAGAATATAATAAAAAAAAAGCAATTTTAAATAGTTTAAATTATTGTGGGGAGCGGAGTGGCTCAGTGGTAGAGCACTGAGTTGCCATGCCGGAAATCCTGATTCAAATCCCGCTGCGGGCGACAAGAAAAATCTCGCCGTTTCGGAGTACCTCAACACTAACTAGACAAAACGTTTTGAGTTCGAAATTAATTGCAAAAGACTCATATATATGACTACTGTAAGACGTAATTTAACTTATGGAGTAGAACTTTGGGGCTCGAATAAGCATCGGATTCTAAAATCCTTCGCAAAATCCTGAATGCTCCTTATTTTGTTACGGATAAAGTCACCCATAATGACCTTAATGTCACATTTGTTGCTGATTTGGCCCGAATCCGATATCAATCCTTCATGACAAACTTCGTTCCCACTCAAAACCGACTAGTTTCAAACCTCGGAACCTCTCCGATTCCTGATAATCGTCCCAGGCATCTGAAAAGAAGATGACCTCGTGACCTTCTATGCTGATTTTTTATTTGAGTATACCTGTTGGTTGGTATTTTCATTAATTCAACCATATCATTATGAATATTTATTATATTCACTTATTTTATTGTTAAAATGCAGTCGTAAATTTCAATAAATAAATTTAATTTTAAAAATATCCAAATTTGTTGATATAATTACATACAACAAGAATATAAAATAGCAATATAACTATATAATGTAATATGATGTGATATAATGTAATATATAATAGTCAAGTATATGTAAACTTTACATAGACATTAAGGCCTAGGTTCAAGGCTCTTTCACTATTAGAGAAGAGTCGGCTCTTTTCGGCTGTAATCGGGCATTTCCGTTCCTAATCAGCACTTCCCTTATCAGCGCGTCTTATCAGCACTCTTCCCGCCAGAATCGTCCCGCCAATCCTCCACCAATGTCTTTACGCCAGTCTGCTGCCCTTATCAGATTGCTCTGATAATTTTATCACTTGTTTATTGCTGCCGTGGTATAAATATACTTTTGATGAAAACAAATAATATATAAACAAGAATGTATATTTTTGTTTAGATATAACGACAATTGATATCGTAATAAAAATTACACAAGCTATTATATTACTTCTTATTAGTTTTATAATATATAAATAAGCGCCTTATTATTAGAAATCAATTAAGAAAAAGGGTCATCAATCATTCTTTTAATTCAGTGTTCAGATAATAATTAAATTATCCTATAATCTATTTTACTTTCTATGTCAGGAGAAGAATTAAGATTTATAGTTTTTGGTTAATCATTATTAATTACTGCTAGTTTATTTCCTGAAGTTAGGAGATTTTTTTGTAAAAAAGGTGGCTAATCAGCCACCTTCGTTTTTTTTTAAATAAATTTTTTAATTATATAACTCGAAGGCGTTACATCACTATTTTATTTAAATGAATGATCCGGATTCGAAACTAAACCTATAAGCTGAATCGTGTGAATAGGTAAAAAACGTTTTTATAATAGTTACAAATGATTGCTTAATTATTATTATTACTAAATTACTTGTGGAGGAAGATGATTTGTCTGATATCATGCTATACCTAATCAAGGGTACCTACTTTTTGGAGGCTAGGCTAGCCTTTGAGAATTTATTTCAATGCCCCAAAATATTCTAGAACGGGTTCTTTTCCAAAGGTGATATACCAATCAATCGAAATTAATATTCCTCATCCTAATTAAGTTCCTTAACACCGTATCTTTTTTTCTGTCTTCCACTTTACCTGTTTTCTTTTTCGGCTTCCCATTAAGGTAATAAGGTACTAAGGTATTAAGGTACTAGCACTCCCCTCAGTTACATTGCTTCCTACTTTAGAGACTCTCTGCTACCTGTTTTAATTTACTGTCGTTCACCTTGGAATAATATTCTTATTTTCTGAAATTCTCTAGTACTAGGCTGAAAACACCAGAAACAACTCGCCGTTTCAGGCTAATTCAGCATTTACTAGACAAACAATAATAATTAATCCCAATTACATAATTACAAAAGACTCATATTCATGACAATCATTAGACCCATCTGGACTTACGGAGTAAGCTTTGAGGCTCCACTAAGCCATCCAATTCCCCTCGTATCCAATCCTTACAATTTTTATCTTTCGTAAAATCCTCAATTCTCCTTTCTTTGTTACGAATAAAGTCATCTAAATGACCTTAATGCCCCATTTGTGGCTAATTTGGTCTGAATCCTATACCAATCTTTTTATGGCAAACTTTATTCCCACTCAAATCCCCCGAGGCGTCTGAAAATGTGGCCTGGGGACTTTCTAAGTTGAACTTGTTATTTGAGTATAGTATACTTGTCTTTATCCCTGCAAATTTGTATCATTCCTGACATTTACTTGTAAATTTCAATGAATAAATTATAAAAATAAATTCTATTAAAATCTGATATACGTTTGGATGATTCATATTAGCATATACTCAGCCTTAACAATTTAAACAGTAGCGTACAGAGGTTAAAATAAAATTGGAAAGCGGAACAAAAAAACAGAGAATGCTTACAGCTAAGTAAGCTAAGTTAGGTTAGGTTACCTAAGTAAGCTAAGTAAATATTGTGATAAACTCAATTATCTATTCCTTCTCGTTAAGAGGAAGAGAGATAACTCAGTAACAAGGACTTGAAGAAGAAAAAACTGGAATCATTCTCATTAGTCCGTGGAGGAACGGAAAGAAGAAGATGGGGCGTGGAAAACTGCGAGATCTCCTAATGAAGAAGTAAAGGCAGCCCAAGAGAGCCCCATCGCATCAGTGTGCCAATTACTAATACACAGCCTAATAATTATCACTCAGCTCTCGAGACAGCTTTCTTTTCACAGCCACTATACGGGATTAATTAGTGGATAATTAAGTTCTTAAAAAGAGCGATAGAGCTCCCTTCTTGGCAGTTATATTCAGGATATAGTTCTCTTTCGGTGGAAACTAGGATGGGAACATAAAGTTAATTAGAGAGATTTGTACTTTTTAATAAAATAATTACGATTTAACGCTGTTTCGTTCATTTGTATATTATATCTGAGATGCAGCGGGCCCGAAATACACCAGAAGGATACATGCTAAAATCCGACACAGAAATTTACAGTGAAATCCCTGACTTGGAAACAGATTGAGAGTAAGAGGACTCAGGATTTATGGACACATGAAGAGAATGAGGAGGAAACAAAGGTAAATAATATAAAGGAAAAAAGAAAATTTTAAGTAAAATTATCGGGTACAAATCAAGCAGGAAACACAGAGATTCAGGATTACACAGGATTTATGTGAAAATGTGACAGAATACAAGAAATTCCAGAAAAGTGTGGTACTTGTCGTAAACAGTAGAAAAAGTCTGTATATCACATGGACGGAAGAAGGGAGGAAATCATGAGGCAATAGTGGGTCAAGAAGAAAAAACATATATATATATATATATATATATATATATATATATATATATATATATATATATAGCTTTTGCCCGCGGCTTCGCTCGCGTGGAATTTGGTCTGCCACATAAAGTTTCGTGAAAGATCATTTTAAATAAATAATTTAATTTTTTTTAAACTATAGTTACTCGTACATCCAAAATTTTAGATGTCTAACTTCAAAACTGACGGATTCCATACAATCTTTAAACCCCGGTTATATTAAAGAAGAAACCCTTGAGGGCGGAATTATCCAAATATCTTTCTTAAATTATACAAAGAACCTATCTGCAAATTTCAAGATGCTAAGTTCCTGATTTGCCTTTAATTATGTACTATAATGGGAGAGGGCATATGCCCCCGTGCGCCCCCCTAAATCCGCGCTTGCTATAGCCCATGTGTTATTCTGATGTATAACCTATATTACTGCAAAGTTTCATCCAAATTCTTTCAGTAGTTTTTGCGTGAAAGAGAGACAAACATACAAACTTTCGCATTTATAATAAGTATATTAGTAGGATGTGTATAATCTTTTTTTTTTCCTACAGAAAGATAATGTTAAACATGAGATTCGAGAGTGCAAGCAATGAGAGAAGAGACAAGATGTGTTCTGAAGAAATAAATAAAAATGGTGAAAAGATAAGGGAGTATTGGAAGAAAAAAAAGACAACAAATGAGAAGGAATTGAAATTGGCACGTGGTCCCTATTGAAGGCTATATATATATATATATATATATATATATATATATATATATATATATATATATATATATATATATATATAATGTTTAAATGAAATATATAAAAATACAATATATTCGCAAGGAATTAGGAAATCGTACCGATATATTTTTTAAAATCTATAATTTCGTCCGATACATTATATAGATATATCAAAAGCAATCCCTAGGGCATGCATAACCACAATTGGTTATTCAACCAAATTAGTACACCCACTAAATAGATGTCGGTTGAGCCCCAGGAGGATCTCCAGATCCCAAAGGATCGATTCACTGCTGATAATAGAATAATTAATTCATCTGCCACGCCTGGTCTCGGATCCAATAACAAGAGAATTGTTGCTTTGTTCTGTTACTCGTCGCTCTTATTATTGATTTTAGTTTAAACAACAATTAACAGTGAGTTATTGTTTACTCGAGTTTATATTACTTAAATAAAAATAAAAAAAATTAAAACTGCAAAGGGGAAAAAATATGTTGAATCAAAACGATACTTATTATTTAAACATTATTTTTAGAATTTAGTAATCATATTTGGTTGCGCGACCTCGGAAATAAATGATAGCTTATTAATATCTCTGAAGATCCCACAATACAGACGAAGGACGAAATGTTCTTTGGTGTCAACTCCTGGGGACCTCACCTACTAATATGGAACCCTAAAAATAGAATTAAAATCTTATAAAGTTATGGACTGCTAAAAATCTTCCTATTCATTTGAAATTATTGATTTATATATTCATACAGAAACCTTTCTGCATTTATGAGCTCGTATCAAACATCTCTCACTACAAATTTTAGAAAAACTTAACATCCCAAGATCGCGGGATCATAGTCTGGCAGGTGGCCTGAGGATTTTTTTAAGTGAGTAAAACATCCTTAGCTATGCGTCCATAGGAAGGCTCATAAAATGGCGGTTTCGATCCTGTACGATGTCAGGTACTCGTTAATGATCCGAATCCTAATTAATCCTGGATAGCCAAGTTTTAGCCAAAAACCCACTATGAAGGTCACGAGTTAATCTTCTTTTCAGAAGCCTCAGAATATTATCAGGAATTAAAGAAGAAGCTATGTTTGAAACTAATGGGTTTGAGTGAGAATAAAGTTTGCCATGAAAGGATTGATATCGAGTTCGGGACAAAGTTTTAACTTTTGATTTAAAAAATTAAAAAAAGGAAATATCTGCGAGCATGACGCAAACCCTTAGATATTATAAACATTGACTAAATAAATTATAATTATCAATAGTTAATAATTATAATCAATTATCCCAATAGTTCTCTTCAGGTAACAGCTGTATTGGACTGGGTACCTTTACTTTGAGACGGAAGAACACTTTGACCTCAGCGTTCTTTAGCACCCCCCCCCCCCCGGACCGGAATCAAAGACTCTCCCCCATGACGAGGGTCCCATCAAGGAACTACTCTGTCAAAGGACGACACATTAATCTCGGCATGAATAGCAACACTCCTTATCAGAACAACATTTCAAACAAACCCTTCAGACTTCAGTCTTTGATAAGCCATCCTCTACTTAGGCGCACTCTGGATTCAGATGATTCAATATTTGAGCCGAATATATATTTATACATTTTTAAGTCCATAACTACATATCTACTGCCCCGGCGCTTAAGTGGATTATTGTCAGGACAGAGTAAACTGTATTCTTGTCATTTTGTCGTCTTTGGCTAAATCTAGCTACAATATAAGCCATTTTAAGACAATTGCTGACTTAGCCACTTTGCATCACGAGAATCAAACGATTCCGCTTCCAGTACATTTAACTCATCAAGGACCAAATTCGACTCAAACTCTTCTTTATTGGGACTACTGACATATTAGTTTTAATTATTAATGTAAATATATTGTATATTATTAACTCCTTTTTATCTATTTCATTTTTATTTGTTTGTATCTTGTCCAACAAGCCCAGAAGAATACATCTAATATTGGTCAAAACGGCTGGATCCAATACCTAGTTCATTTCTATAAAAAAATTCTTTCCTTTTCATCGAATTCTTTCCCAATCATACCCATTAGTTTCAAACCTAGCAACATTTTCAGTACCCGATGATCCTCCGAGGCGTCTGAAAAGAAGATGGCCTTGTGACCTTCTAAGTTGTATCTGTTATTTGAGTGTTACCAGGGGGTAGTTTCTGTGTTGCCTTTATCCATAACATTATGATTTTTCATGCTATTTTATCCACTTGTTGCATTGTATTAATAGAGTTGCAAATTTCAATAAATACATTTTTTAAACATTCTCGGTTCGAATCCGCTCTGAACCAACAAACCTTAATGAAACGAAAACTAAACTCCCCGCCCCCAATATTTAACTTGTATTTTTCTCCTAAGAAAATATACATTTACAATTGGCACTTATATATACGTTACATACATACGCTATATAAAAATCTCAGTGTTTTATTTTTAAAAAAATGTCATCCCTAATCATATCACAACAATATACTGCCAGTTGTAGCAGATATTGTAAAAATAATAAAAAAGATTTATAACTTGTTAACTTTAAAATATATTGTCAGTAAATCTGAATAGACAGTGGATCGTATTTCTCTTCGCTTTCGAGAGGAGGTAAGATACAGGCTATTGGAAGTAGGCCAGCTCTCCAAGCGAAGGCAAACAAAGCTTCCCAGTTGTCAATAGAGGAAGAGAGGAACCGAGAGAGAGAGAGAGAGAGAGGGAGAGAGAGAGAGAGAGAGAGAGAGGGTGAGAGAGAGAGAGAGAGAGAGAGAGAGAGAGTACTTTGGATCTATGAACCTCCAGAGATCTCTATTGTAGAGCTGTAGAGCTGGTGAGAGGGAAACCAATATATATGACCACTTCTACTTCAAAGCTGGATCGTTCGCTGTTTAATGTGATACCAAAATCGCTACTGTAACTATCGCGGTAGCTGCTGTCATGAGAGTGTTTCATGTCAGCCTGACAGCTACTATAGGGAGAAGAGGGACATAATGAATGTTAGAATTTTCTAGTTCTTCAGGGAGTTGCTATCCTGAAGATTTCGTGAACAAGTACCGCCATGGCAGATTACTTAATTAACCTAGGTTAGTCTCAAGCACGTGCCAAGTTTAAAAAATAGATCAGTTTATCATCAATCAGTTACTTTATAATATCTCATAAAATGTTAATATTTCAATAGTTGTAATCAATGAGTAAGTCAGAACATATAATTTCCATAACAGTTGAAGGGAGCTGCACTTTTGATGCGTTGTAAGGGCGTGCCTGAGTAGTGTTAATCTAAGTTTGCAACCGAAAAAACGGATGGGAAAACTTTTGGTGGCCGAAAAACCTCGAAATGTTCGGAGTTAATTCAGTTTTTGGCCTTCTTAATCTCCTAATCGGTGCGTTTTTGACAAAAAAAAAAATAGGTGACCATTTTTGATGTAGATTAAATTTTCAAAAATTTTAACCCAACCGCAGCTCTATAGGTCTCATAGATTCTGAGTTGCGCCTTTGAAAATTGGTAATTTTTTCCAAAAAGTTCAAATTTTTAGTTTTGGCCGACTTTCGTGAGGAACACCGGCTGAAGGAGTGATCCTACGATGAAGGTCAAGGGGAATGGAGTTGTAGCAAATTTAATTAGCTTTAATTAGGACTGTAGGTGTTATACTTCTCTTGTTAATTAAAGAAAAAGGAAACTCAGGGAAGTGGATGTTTTAAGAAAATGACCTTGTACGCCACGAATCGATCTAAAACAGCTTGGTTATTGTAAAGTATAAATATTTACTTGTAAATTACCTATAAAAAAATAATGGTAGTACTAGTAGGCGGGGGGAGGGAGGGTGGAAGAGCCACCAAGCCTCCCCGAGGTTTTTAGGCCACCAAAAGTTTTCCCATCCGTTTTTCGGTTGCGAACTCAGACATGGCCTTACAGCATATCAAAAATGCAGTTTTCCTCAATTTTTTGCGATCAAAAGCCCTTTTTTGGTACCTGACCGCTGGTCTATATAATATATGTTATGTATAAAATATACATATTTTTAAATAATTAATATTAATAAGTTATTTACAAGTAAAGAGCTGATAATATAGTAATAATGCTCTATTTAAATAAGTAATGTCGCTTTATCAGAGAACTCCTTGAAGTATATCTAACGAGCAGTTCATGCATATTCACAACCTCTCTCTCGTTCTTTCTGCATTCGAATAGACGTAACTAACTACACACGTCCGAGGAGTATTATTTAAACACGAGTCAGTTATGGGAGTAGCGTACGCCATGTAACAGTAGCTGCAAGTTTAATCACTCGTAGTTAGATCAGGTATGGCATGAAGTGCGCCATATCCTCCATGTTGGGGTTCTCGTCCGATTCGGATGCACATCGCACGAAGCTAAAAATGAGGTCGTAGAATATTATTACTGCTTCAATGTCGCCTAATGAGATGTAATATTTAAACGGCGTTGCCTAGCAACGGTTCTAGGAACTACTTTCATTAGTCTTTTGTCTTGAGCGGTCAGTGAAATTAAAAATATTTTTAAAAATTGGCCGTCGACTTCTTTAAGCCATTACATGAAATATAATGTTTTTGAATTTATAATTAAGCGAAAACAATCATTACAGAATATATTTCTCTCTATTAGACCAATAAGTGTTTAGTCACGTGACACTTAATCGGGGTTGCCTAGCAACGGATCCAGGGACTACTTTCATTAGTCTTTTGTCTTGAGCGGTCAGTGAAATTAGAAATATTTTTAAAAATTGGTCGTCGACTTCTTTAAGCCATTACATGAAGTATTATAATGTTTTGGAATTTATAATTAAGCGAAAACACTCATTACGGAATATACTTCTCTCTATTAGACCAATAAGTGTTTAGTCACGTGACATTTAATCGGGGTTGCCTAGAAACGGATTCAGGGACTACTTCATTAGTCTTTTGTCTTGAGCGGTCAGTGAAATTAAAAATATTTTTAAAAATTGGCCGTCGACTTCTTTAAGCCATTACATGAAATATAATGTTTTTGAATTTATAATTAAGCGAAAACAATCATTACAGAATATATTTCTCTCTATTAGACCAATAAGTGTTTAGTCACGTGACACTTAATCGGGGTTGCCTAGCAACGGATCCAGGGACTACTTTCATTAGTCTTTTGTCTTGAGCGGTCAGTGAAATTAGAAATATTTTTAAAAATTGGTCGTCGACTTCTTTAAGCCATTACATGAAGTATTATAATGTTTTGGAATTTATAATTAAGCGAAAACACTCATTACGGAATATACTTCTCTCTATTAGACCAATAAGTGTTTAGTCACGTGACATTTAATCGGGGTTGCCTAGCAACGGATTCAGGGACTACTTCATTAGTCTTTTGTCTTGAGCGGTCAGTGGAATTAAAAATATTTTTAAAAATTGGCCGTCGACTTCTTTAAGCCATTACATGAAATATAATGTTTTTGAATTTATAATTAAGCGAAAACAATCATTACAGAATATATTTCTCTCTATTAGACCAATAAGTGTTTAGTCACGTGACATTTAATCGGGGTTGCCTAGCAACGGATCCAGGGACTACTTTCATTAGTCTTTTGTCTTGAGCGGTCAGTGAAATTAGAAATATTTTTAAAAATTGGTCGTCGACTTCTTTAAGCCATTACATGAAGTATTATAATGTTTTGGAATTTATAATTAAGCGAAAACACTCATTACGGAATATACTTCTCTCTATTAGACCAATAAGTGTTTAGTCACGTGACATTTAATCGGGGTTGCCTAGCAACGGATTCAGGGACTACTTCATTAGTCTTTTGTCTTGAGCGGTCAGTGAAATTAAAAATATTTTTAAAAATTGGCCGTCGACTTCTTTAAGCCATTACATGAAATATAATGTTTTTGAATTTATAATTAAGCGAAAACAATCATTACAGAATATATTTCTCTCTATTAGACCAATAAGTGTTTAGTCACGTGACACTTAATCGGGGTTGCCTAGCAACGGATCCAGGGACTACTTTCATTAGTCTTTTGTCTTGAGCGGTCAGTGAAATTAGAAATATTTTTAAAAATTGGTCGTCGACTTCTTTAAGCCATTACATGAAGTATTATAATGTTTTGGAATTTATAATTAAGCGAAAACACTCATTACGGAATATACTTCTCTCTATTAGACCAATAAGTGTTTAGTCACGTGACATTTAATCGGGGTTGCCTAGCAACGGATTCAGGGACTACTTCATTAGTCTTTTGTCTTGAGCGGTCAGTGGAATTAAAAATATTTTTAAAAATTGGTCGTCGACTTCTTTAAGCCATTACATGAAGTATTATAATGTTTTGGAATTTATAATTAAGCGAAAACACTCATTACGGAATATACTTCTCTCTATTAGACCAATAAGTGTTTAGTCACGTGACATTTAATCGGGGTTGCCTAGCAACGGATTCAGGGACTACTTCATTAGTCTTTTGTCTTGAGCGGTCAGTGGAATTAAAAATATTTTTAAAAATTGGCCGTCGACTTCTTTAAGCCATTACATGAAATATAATGTTTTTGAATTTATAATTAAGCGAAAACAATCATTACAGAATATATTTCTCTCTATTAGACCAATAAGTGTTTAGTCACGTGACATTTAATCGGGGTTGCCTAGCAACGGATCCAGGGACTACTTTCATTAGTCTTTTGTCTTGAGCGGTCAGTGGAATTAAAAATATTTTTAAAAATTGGTCGTCGACTTCTTTAAGCCATTACATGAAGTATTATAATGTTTTGGAATTTATAATTAAGCGAAAACACTCATTACGGAATATACTTCTCTCTATTAGACCAATAAGTGTTTAGTCACGTGACATTTAATCGGGGTTGCCTAGCAACGGATTCAGGGACTACTTCATTAGTCTTTTGTCTTGAGCGGTCAGTGGAATTAAAAATATTTTTAAAAATTGGCCGTCGACTTCTTTAAGCCATTACATGAAATATAATGTTTTTGAATTTATAATTAAGCGAAAACAATCATTACAGAATATATTTCTCTCTATTAGACCAATAAGTGTTTAGTCACGTGACATTTAATCGGGGTTGCCTAGCAACGGATCCAGGGACTACTTTCATTAGTCTTTTGTCTTGAGCGGTCAGTGAAATTAGAAATATTTTTAAAAATTGGTCGTCGACTTCTTTAAGCCATTACATGAAGTATTATAATGTTTTGGAATTTATAATTAAGCGAAAACACTCATTACGGAATATACTTCTCTCTATTAGACCAATAAGTGTTTAGTCACGTGACATTTAATCGGGGTTGCCTAGCAACGGATTCAGGGACTACTTCATTAGTCTTTTGTCTTGAGCGGTCAGTGAAATTAAAAATATTTTTAAAAATTGGCCGTCGACTTCTTTAAGCCATTACATGAAATATAATGTTTTTGAATTTATAATTAAGCGAAAACAATCATTACAGAATATATTTCTCTCTATTAGACCAATAAGTGTTTAGTCACGTGACACTTAATCGGGGTTGCCTAGCAACGGATCCAGGGACTACTTTCATTAGTCTTTTGTCTTGAGCGGTCAGTGAAATTAGAAATATTTTTAAAAATTGGTCGTCGACTTCTTTAAGCCATTACATGAAGTATTATAATGTTTTGGAATTTATAATTAAGCGAAAACACTCATTACGGAATATACTTCTCTCTATTAGACCAATAAGTGTTTAGTCACGTGACATTTAATCGGGGTTGCCTAGCAACGGATTCAGGGACTACTTCATTAGTCTTTTGTCTTGAGCGGTCAGTGGAATTAAAAATATTTTTAAAAATTGGCCGTCGACTTCTTTAAGCCATTACATGAAATATAATGTTTTTGAATTTATAATTAAGCGAAAACAATCATTACAGAATATATTTCTCTCTATTAGACCAATAAGTGTTTAGTCACGTGACACTTAATCGGGGTTGCCTAGCAACGGATCCAGGGACTACTTTTTCTGCTGTCTTTTGTCTTGAGCGGTCAGTGAAATTAGAAATATTTTTAAAAATTGGCCGTCGACTTCTTAAAGCCATTGCATGAAATATTATATTTTTGAATTTATAATTAAGCGGAAACAATCATTACAGAATATATTTCTCTCTATTATACGAATAAGTGTTTAGTCCCGTGACATATAATCGGGGTTGCCTAGCAACGGATCCAGGTACTATTTTTTCTGTAGTCTATTGTCTTGCTAGATCAGCTGTTTTATAAATATTTTTAAAAATTGGTAGATTACAAAGCAACTGTTACTGACTTCTTTAATCCGTTAAACTAAATATAGAAATCTTTTTGAATTTAAATGGAATGCATCGATTTAAAAAATAAAATAAGCTGTTTTATCCTAATATTTCACTTTTAGGACTATTATTTCAATACATAAAAATGCAGAAAAATTATATTAAGACATTTTACTTATAAACTATATATTTTTTTGTGAAAGAAAATAGTCCGGGTGAAGATCCAAAAATTTCTCTTAAGTAGGGACAAATGTTTTTTAAAGAGCCAACGTTTCAACCTACATTGCAGGTCTTCTTCAGGGCTTTCGTTAGGAGGAGACCCGGTGTAACTTCGTCACTAACTCTATTCACATCACTTTTATCTACAAAACAAGCAAATAAAAATTTTTAATTTTAAT
Organism: Arma custos; assembly: GCA_037127475.1. Lineage (NCBI taxonomy): Eukaryota > Metazoa > Arthropoda > Insecta > Hemiptera > Pentatomidae > Arma > Arma custos. The sequence continues at coordinate 62,743,493 of CM073765.1, read as the reverse complement.
TGGTAATTATTGTAATTATTTTTAAATATTTTTATTTTGAAGAGAAAAGATTTGCCCAGGCCGAGATTCGAACCCGTGCCGTCTGCTTCTTCGTATCAATGCTTAAAACCACTGAGCTATCAGGAGTCGTATCCCAGTCAGACAAATTCGTTCCCTTCACCGATCCTATATCCCCGTATTCTCGCAATTTTTGCGATGTATACAAGAGGAATAATGTTCATTGAACATTACTTTAATTAAGATCTAGTTGACATACCTCAATATATTATTTATAATTTTTATTTTTATTAATTCTAATTATTATTACATATTTTTGTTTTGAAGAGAAAAGATTTGCCCTGGTCGGGATTCTAACTAGTGTATACATCGCAAAAATTGCGACTACACAGGGATATAGGATCAGTGAAGAGAAGGGATTTGTCTGGCTTGGATACGAGCCCTGGTAGCTCAGTGGTTTAGAGCACCGCACTAGAGATGCAGACGACCCGGGTTCGATCACCGGCCAGGACAAATCTTTTCTCTTCAAAACAAAAATACAAATTTGATTACTTGGTTTGATATAAAATAGTCAATATCTCAAAAGCAGTACTAAGTAGCGCTTGTATTTTATTAAGCTCGCAAGGGGATACATTGTAGCTGCTACCTCTGCTGCAACGTTAAGTACCTATGTATTCTCGTAAAATTAAATTAACACATTTAGTTTGTGAAATGCTGGATATGGCTGGGTGAGCCACAGGATGGTCTCCAGATCGTGCAGAGGCGATTCGCGGCTGGTAACAGAATAAACACTGAGTAACTGAGTAACACTGCGCCCTATTTTCTATCCCGATTATTCTATCAAAACCATTTTTTTTTAAAAATCGGTTGTACATTAGATTTTTAAAAATATCTTATTATAAAAGGATTGTTGTTTGTAAGGTTAATGCAGTTAACTGGCAGGCCTTGCACACATTAACTAGACCACAAAGGATTGTGAAATTGTAACCGCTTCACGCCAATTGACAGAGTAGAAATATTCAGAATGATGTGGATAGACAGCATAAGTGGCAAAAAAACGAGCTGATGCTGGGGCTAAAGAAGCAGAAAAAAGCTGTGTCGTTCCCTTCTTAAGATCAACATTTTTGTCGGAATGGTTAAAAGTAATATCCAGTAAAATTAAAAAGAATTGGAATGAAGAATAGTATAGGCTTCCGCAAAACCACTTCCCTCAAATAAAAGTTGAAGAGAAGTTCATCAAAATCAAATAAAAAACAAATCTTTATCCAATCTCTCAACAATAATAATCTGCAAAAGAATGTGCGGCTTATATAAGGAAGCATTTCTGACTGTAACTTATTTCCTCAATACAACAGACCAAAAATAAACATTGCTTATTCCTTCTAATAATTCTTCCTTATTGTGTCACAGAATACAGCTCATCCTCCGTCACCGTTGAGGATTTGCAAGAGAACCAGTGCCAGAGACTTTTCGGAAGTTTATAATACAAAACTAAACGAGCAAACAAAGCTTTGTAATGTAGTTCAGTAAGTTCGCGATGGCATATCTAATTGATTATACAACGGCTTTGTTTCTGTTCACCAACTTAGCCAACAAGCTATAAGGCCATTTTCAGTATGACCTAATGTTCGAGTTTCTAATCATTTAGCGAGAACTGGCCAAATGATATTAATAATAATGGATTATTTATTAATAAAGCATGTACCACTACAAACCATGAAAGGCCTTGGTTCAGTACATGGTAGAGACCATACAGTTTCTATAAAGGTTGTGCAGGGAGGTGATATGTACGAGATTAAGCTAAACCGTCGAGGTTGTCTCCTCTTTTAAGAGTGCCCAGTGTATCCAAGATACATTTGAATGAAAATGATCAAAAACTCAAAGAGATGTATCAATTACACAGGCCAACGATGAAAAAACTTTTGTACTGATAACACCTTATTCCTGTAGTTTTTAAGGTGCTGAATCCAAATATGATATTAAAAAAAGCAGTATCACTCACAATTTTTTCACATTTTATAATCAAATTTATTAATTAATTAATTAATTTAAGCGATTTTTAAAGAATTGAACAGCTTTAATATTTAAAATAAAAAACTAGATCTATTGGTGCGGATGAAGTTGGTAGCACTGCTGAAACACATTTGCTGGCCAAAAAAGGTTGATTCTTCTTCCTGTTAACAGCTGATGTTTTGTTTGCTGTCAACCTGACCTCACTTTCACGTTTCCTGTACATGTGCTCAGTACAATGTCTAATCGCGGTTGTAAAAACTTTGCTGACAGTTTTTGTTATATTTGTGGTGAGTTTGTGATTAAAAAACACCAAAGAAACATTACAGACTTTGTCGAAAAGGTTTATCTATCATACTTTGGAATGCAACTTGGATAAATCTTGAGTCCCGCATAAGGTATGTTATGTATGTGTCGAAAATCTAAGAAAATGGTCGAAAAAAGAGAAAAAACCCTTTAATTTTGCTGTTGCTATGATATGGAGGGAGCCAGGAAATAATTCCGATGATTGCTACTTTTGCTGTGTCGATATTACCGGTCATAACTCGGACAACAAGAAGGTAATAAGCTACCCTAACCTTCCGTCCGCCATCCGACCAATGGGCACGCTGTAGATTTACCGGTCCCTGAACCACCAGATGATTTAAATTCTATTCCAACGGAAGTATTTTCTGATGTACAATCGGAGTTAGATGAACAAGATGATGAAGAATTCCAATGTTTTACAGAAAATGTAGAGCCTAAACTGTTTACTCAAATCGACCTAAACGATTCGGTTAGGGATCTTGGCTTAACGAAAGAAAAAGCTGAATTGCTTGGCTCTAGATTGGAACCAGCATTTTATGTGTACAAGAAAAGAGAGCAACAATTTAAACTATGGGTGATACAAAAAACAAATAAGGCCAGATTTAGATTCAGCACATAAAAATCTATAAAGGTCAACTATTAAAGTTAAAAAAGTTTAAAAAAAATTTTTTTTTGTTGGCCTGTGTTAACAATCAGGATACAATATGATAAATAAAAAATCCTTAATTCTATAAAATACTTTTTAAAAACTAACTAGTCAACATTTCGCCAATTCAGGCATCATAAGTACATCAAAAGAAAATTCATACCAAAGAAGACTATGTGCAGAACATCGCACAGCTGTGTATTACCTTAATTTTCGTTAGTTGTTTGTGGAAGGCTGTTGTCTCTATTTGATGAGTCTTTTTGGGCTGTTGATGTGAGATGTGCTGAGCAGTCTCTTCTTTGATCTGAGCTCTCTTTTGGTCTATGTCCTTTGACGTTGGTTGGTTTTTCTAATATTTTAGAGGCTGGGATTTTTTATTGCTATATAAAATAAATAACTTTCAAGATAACAAAACACAAAGATAGAATATTCGAATATTATTTAATATATTACAGTTTCCTTTTATTCAAACAATAGGCAGGTAACACTGTATTAAACAGTCGTAAATAAGACAAGAGCTGCCATTGGCTAAGCCCGTCCTGTCATTCGACCAATGGCCTCACATAAATCGAGCTAATTGTTGCTAGGGCTACACCGCAACCAATCACCGGCCTCTTCTGTAATTATCCCGACTGAATTCTAGATTCTGATTGGACGTTTTCGATCCATCATTTTTTTCTTGCAGAGGGGCCCACTAGCTGTAAATCACAACTTCATTGTGCATTTTTTTCGTAATTACATTTTCGCAACGTGCGTAAATCCTTGAAGGGTACAAGAGAAAAAAAACCAGCCTCTTTAAAGTACCCATAATTAAAAATTTTCGCTGTTAGGTGTGATCTCGGACAAATCACTGAATGCACTATGTGGTACTAGCATCAGTACAATCTCTACCATGTAGTGAACTTAAGACCCTTCATGGGTGTAGTGGAACAGTTTTTTTTTTTTTTTTTAATAGCTTACAGGAAAATATCACAGGTTCATGAGTTTCACTCATTAATCTTTTAACTTCCTTTAGGTAGTGTTTCGAGAATATATTGTTTTCATATTCCTGTCCTAAAAATGAAAAAAAGACTTACTTTATTCTATATTATTATAGTTTGTTTTATAGGTTATCAGTGGTGTAGTAGTTAGCATAACAACATTCTAAGCTCATGATAAAGAGTTCCTTCCCAACCGGCATGCGGCACTAGGAATTTTAAAAATGGGGTAAAAAAAAACCTTGGTTATGCCGTTCTTCGTAAAATATGGGTCTGAAGTCTGTGCGGTCTCGATAAAAATCCCTATCCTAATTAAACCTGGACAGGCAACATTTAGAGCTCCCACTGTAGCATCGTCCGATTAGTAATAGCAGCCTAAAATGACATTAAATTAATAAACATTAATAGGCTTTTAGTTTAATTAATAATAATAAATAGAGGCTTTCAGTTCTATTGTATTAACACACCAGTCTAAACCTGTATCGCAATATAATGTATCCTGCAAGTAGTGTTAAATACGTTTTTATTAATGATGTAAAGCAGCTGTTGACACTAATTGCAAGATGCAGGTTAGTGCGTTGTTGGTATTTTGAGTGATTTAATAAAAAACATCCCCTAATTAATTTGTAAGAACATTAAGAATAAGGATTTATCATTATTTCTTTTAAATTGTACAAATGTTAATTTTATGTTCAGAATAGTGTGTGGTTTATGTTTAATGTAATTCACACTCATAGGCATGTTTGTAAGTATGCCATGTCCCGTGGTTATGAGAACAAAAATTAATTCGAGAACCTGAAGAAATTGGTATCTTTTTTTTTCTGGACCGTTTATATTTACATATGAAGTAGATGCCTATTTTTGTACAGATTTTCCCAACTAGGAAGTCAAAACTATTTCAATCATGGCGGCGATCATTTACTTGATGCTAGGAGGAAGATGATTGGTGGATGTAAGTGGCCAACTGGACCGCTCCTGAAATCGACTTAACCAATAGGATTAGAGCAACTGCCCTAGATTCGCTCCGACATCCACCCTATCTCACCTATGTCTTTAGGATTTAGGATACCTCCGTCTATTGCACTGTTATCTTATTTAAACGAACTATAATTAAATATATATAAAAAAAAATTATTGAAATTTACAGCCGATACATAAAGGCATGAGATAAAAGGCTAGTATCAGTTTGGCAGGCTGTCACATCAAGTTAAGTTACAAGTTCATACTTTTCATTTATTTTATTTTTAATAATCTCATTTTAATAAAAATAATCCTGAGTTTTATTTTGGATTGAAATTACGATTTAATCATTTCGTCAAGAAATAAACGTTTCGACAAACATATAACATCATCTATACTTCGAAATGTTAGTTGAAACATTTATTTCTTCATTAAATTTTTAGCAAAATCTACACATTTCCCAAAATTATACTCTAAATTTTTATACTAAAGCTCACGATAATTTGTATTTTTGGAAAAATATTAGAAATTAAACGAATGAAAAGTTAAAAAATTTTGTGACTCAACTCGAATTGACAACCTGCGGTACTAATACCATATTTTTTCATAATTTCAACGATTATGAAATTCACAGTTGAATAAAATGAAGTAAGTTATCGCGATTTCCGCTAGATAGCACTAGTGAAGTCAGTCCAAAGCTGTTCTGTCTCCCTCTTCTCTTGTATTTTTTCCCACCCCTTCATTATCTCATGGCTTCAAGACGTTTGGGCATTATTTAATTTTAATCTTTATATTGTATACTTAGCATATATATATATATATATATATATATATATATATATATATATATACACATACTACAAGGTATATTATAAAACTGGAGAGGTGGTAGAGAATAAGATATCATATGATGGGAGGTATTGGCTTTCGACGACTGTTTGGCTTCGCGGTTACGATCCGATTATAGCGTTGGTCTACTTAACGTTCATTGGATTACTCTATAAGTGGATTGTTTCCAGGCTGCAGCTCTTCCAAAAATATATCTACTTCTATATTCAGTCTCTACAGAGTTCTCAATAGGCTGTGCTGTGCAGACCCTACTGAGGCTCACCCAGCCTCTATAATGAACAATACAGTTGCAAAAGGTTACTAGGATATGCTAGGATACTAGTATATTTTAGGGCCTGTTGACATCAGCGAGCTCAGGTGTCACTTTTCTTAACCATCTCCTACTGTTATTGTAACCTTTCTTAGTCCTTTGTTATTGTTTGTGTCAAGTGAATGTGGATTTGTTTTCATATTATTTTGACAATATGAGTTGGAATTTAATGAAGATTTTTCGCACGGTGACTGATGAAAACTCAGCTCTCCTATTTCTTCAGGAGGAACTGACTTCCATAAAGTTTTGTGACGAACAGCTCAACATGTCTCATTCAACAGTGATTGATTATTCCAATTATATGAGAGAAGTGTGTACGTTTAAAATAGAGAGAAGTTCAACAACTATTGGAGGGATGTATGTAGAAATTGACGAATGTCTATATAGTAGAAGAAAAAACAGCACAGGACGGATTTTGCCTCAGCAGTGGATATTTGGAGGAATATATAGAGAAACAAAAGAGTGTTTCATAGTTAAAGTTCCTGAAGATATTGTTGTTTTTAATGAACATTGCTTCTAATAAATGTTTCATTGTTTCTTGACATGTTTCTCATATTATCATATTTTAAATATATTTTAAAGAGAAATGATAATATCTAACTAAAATATTATATTTTTTTGCCCGGACAAATCTTTTCTCTTCAAAAGAAAAATAGATAAAAATTAAAACAATTAACAAAAAAAATATATTTTAGTTAGATATTCTTCTTTTTAATGAAGATTGCTTCAAATAAATGATTAATTTTTTTCTAGTTTTGTTTTGTCTTGACATGTTTCTCATTTATTTCATTTCCTAAAAATCTGTTCTATGATAATGAAAGGCAATACTGTTTGAAATAAATTGTAGGCAGCAGAACCTGACAGGGTCCAAATAGTTGAGGTAAGTGACACCTGAGCGCGCTGATGTCAGCAGGCCCTAAAACATACTAGTACCAAAGCTAGTTTTACCTGTAAACATTAACAACTAGGGTTCTCCGATATTACCGAGAAGAGTAAGGTATCGATATTTTTTCTTTCGATGTATTATCGATATCGGTAGAGACTTGAGAAAATCGAATCATTCGAAAAAGTGAAAATCAAAAATACAAAAGATCGACTGAAAATGGAAGCGAGGGGATGATATCTTATTGTTATTAATTTTATATACACACTATAATATATTAGTATTAGGCTATCTTCAGGGCTGGGAAAAAGAACAACAACTTAATTGATAAGAATGAAAAGAAGTAGATAGAGTGAGATAAATTGTGAAATAATTAGCGAGAAATAAAAAAACCTGTACCACTACAACCCGTCCCACTTATTTTGGGTACCCTATTTTTATAATATTTTACAGAGGCTGGGTGAGCCCCAGGAGGGTCCTAGATCCTATATTGTTCATCTCCAGCTGCAAACTGACTAAATAAAAGTCCTGCCCGCAGCAGGATTTGAACCAGGATTTCCGGCATGGCAACTCAGTGCTCTACCACTGAGCCACTCCGCTCTCTACTACTCCGCTAGCGAGAAATGATAAGAATGGAAAACAAAATAAAATTAAAAGGAATTTTTTTCTCTCTAGTTATTTCATAATGATTTATCTTACTCTCTCTATTTTATTTCATTCTTATCAATTCTGTTTATGAAAACTGTAAATCTTTCTTAGTAATGGAATGTCTTATAATTTTCTGTTTCTTTTTCCCAGCCATGAAGTCAGCCTACATCTTAACATCTTAGGTTGACACAAAAAAATAAGTCATTCTTATTTTGTGTAATCCTTTACTGCCTCCCCCCCCTGACAATTCCATACCATTATTAGAATTGTCTAGGCAACTATAAAAAATTAATAATAACACCATTTTTTAATAAAACTGCCTGAACACATTTATAGTATACTATAAACAGTAATTAATAAAAGATGAAATCAATTATTCCTCTCGAGCGAAGCGTTTAATTATTCCATATTTTCCGATCAGCAACTCCATTAAATTAAATACTAGAATTAAATTGCGGATCTGAATATTTAATTATTATACCTGTTTTAAATTATTCCCGCATGTTTCGCAAATTGGTTTTGGTTTTGAATGTATTATGGACATATCGATTCTAAGCCTCCCTATCATATTCTTACCGACCGATTTATATTTCGATGGTTTTTAAATTATTACCCTGCATTTTTATTATTGTAAAATAATACTAACAATGAAAGGCTTAGTGAACCCGAAGGGGCTCGATGCCGGATGGGTATAAATGATATAAAAAATATCGATTGTGAAAGATATATCGATAGTATTAAAATCATCGATGGTAAAAGAAATATGGATAAAAAGCATCTATAATAGAAGAAATATCAATAGTAACAAAAATATCGATTATAACAAACATCCCGACTGTATCAAAATAGTGATTGTAGAAGGAATATCGAAAGTATAAAGGAATATAGATAGTAAAATAAATATCGATAGTGAAAGAAATAGCGATTGTAGAAAAAGTACCAATGGTAATATAAATAGTCGAAAAATGTCAAAATCAAAAGAAAAATGGATTATAAATTAAATATCGGAATTAAAAGAAATATAGACAGTAAAAGAAATATCGATTATAAAAGAAATGTCGAAAGTAAAATAAATAACGACACTGAAAGATACATAGAATTACGAAAGTACGAAAGACCGATATTAAAAAAAATCGTGAAAGAAATATCGTTAGTATCAAAAATATCGATAGTAAAAGAAATACCGATAGTAGAAGAAATATCGCTAATAAAAGAAAAATATATTGTACAAGAAATATCGATAGTAAATGAATAGTCAATAGAGAAATATCGATACATGAAATATCGAGTGTAAAGAATATATCAAAAGTAAAAGATATATCGATAGTAAATGAAATATGAAAGACCAATGGATAGTAAAAGAACTGTCGTTTGTTAAAGAAATATCGATTGTAAAACAAATATCGATAGAAAAGACAAGTAAAAGAACTATTGATTGTACAAACTACAAAAAGGAACTATCGACTATATAATAACCATCGATACCCAGAGAACTATCGAAGGGTTGTATGCATTAGCAATTGAAACAAACTAGAGTGGAGGAAATGTTTTAATAAGAGAAGTTTTAATGACTTAATTATTCCGGTTCGCATGATCCACCTTCCGCTTTGATTTCATCTCAACGTTTGTTATTTGTTCTCTCGTCTAGAAATCGAGAAAGGTACAGAGTACAAGTATCGATTTCTGTTTTCCTATAAAGTACCCGAGGCCCGTATTAAAATAAGTCGGTGATAATTATTTCCAAACAAATGACTTATTATTTCCAAGCGTTTAATTCAAAAATATCACATGACTAACGTTCGCTTAAGATGTAATGTAAAAATAGTAAAGAAAAAATTATACACAGTTTCTTCTCAGAGCCGTAAAATAGAAAAATAAAAAATAAAACGTGGTATACAAAGAAGCAAGTGGAATGAACATTCGGAAATAATGGCAGCTAGTTTTGTTAATACTTGGGAAACTAAAAACTTCTGAAGATGCTACTGTTGTCGAAAAGTTAGACAACAACAAAATTAACAAACAACAAATTAAAATTCAACAAAATATTATGAGCCTTTTATAAAACCAGAAGTCGCCTGAGGTAAGAACAGGGAAGGGGAAGAGCAAGAAGCCAGTGGATGTGGAGGATGGATCGAGGGAAGCAGGAGGTATCAAATCAGCTGTCTCCAGAACCCATGTAAATTTTAAGAAGGGGGTAAAAGCGTCATGTTGGTCGACTTAAAAGTTATATCATCGAATAAATAAGCCAAAATAATAGGAAAAGCAAAGTAGAAAAGCAAACATCTGGTTGAAATAGAGGAAGAAAATCCACGGCGAAAGGATGAACAAGTTATGGGAGAATATAAAAAAAGAATTAATAAATATGTCAATTGTTTCCCGTGGCTCAAAGAAATTCAAAATCAATGAAATCAAAATGGTTAGAATTATCTAAGGTCACTTTATACTGCTCTGGTCCTGAAAAGTCCTTAATTTTGACCCGGTACAATTTGGATAGGGGTCTATAATGAGAACGTTACAACGCACAGGTCCAGGCTATTTTACGCCCCTGCTTTAATTTCCTTACATGAATTTCGTAATCATTGTAGTTATGAAAAAAGATGGTATTAGTACCGCAGGTTGTCACTTCGAGTTGAGTCACAAAAAGTTTTAACTTTTCATTCGTTTAATTTTTAATATTTCTTCAAAAATACAAATTATCGTGAGCTTTAGGATGAAAATTTAGAGTATAATTGTGGGAATTGCGTATATTTTAGTACTCATTTCATCAAGAAATAAATGTTTCAAATAACATTTCGAAGTATAGATGATGTTATATGGTTGTCGAGACGTTTATTTGTTGATGGGATGATTAAATTCCTTAAACTGCCTTAAAGACGGCATAATTAAGGATTTTTCACTCTTTTAAAAAATCCAAAGGCCAATCTAGAATAGTAACATACCATTTTATTTTAATAATATCGACACAATTTTATCTAGCCTAAATTCATCGAAGATATTTCTTTCTATAAACATCCTTCAAATAAAATTGGTTCAGTACATGGAAGAGACTGTACTGTGTCTAGGACAACGGTTCTGCAAGGAGTTGACTTATCCTAGGTCACGCTCAACCGCCAGATTTTCCCCCTTATTATGGGTACCCTATTTTTATAATATTTTATAGAGGCTGGGTGATCCCCAGGAGGGTCCTAGATCCTATATGATCCATCTCCCGCTGCAAACAGACTAAATATAAGTCTTGCCCGCAGCGGGATCTGAACCAGGATTTCCGGCATGGGAACTCAGTGCTCTACCACTGAGCCACTCCGCTCCTTGTGTGGTATTTATAACAGAATTAAATATTTCAGGGATCATGTTTTCCTTTAAAATATCCCTGATTCATACCCAACACGTTTAGCGGACATTAATAGAATAGTTATGTTATAGGTTAAATGTTTACAGATGCCTCTCATCCAATAATAATTGTTACTTTATTCAATTAAATAAATACCACAAGTATACCATTAAATAAACTAAGGATGGAGTGTTTAGATATTAACTGATATAAAACTAGTAAATTAATAGACATTTATTATTTCTAAAATATCTGCACAACGTATCTAGAGATATATTTAGTCATGGATAGATGATCTCATTGCTTTATTTAAATGTTTACTAGAGAAATATATTCTGTAGGCCTAATGGCGGACCAATCAACATTTTACATATTACATTACATTCACCGAGTAGAAATATTTTTTTTTTCATATTTTTAAAATTTACAACTGTATAAGAATAATACATCAAGTAAATAGAATAAAATATATATAGGCACATGAAGTAAAGGCGAGTAGAGGAACTACACAGTGGGAGTAATCGAATAACTTAAAAAGTCACGAGACCATCTTCTTTTCAGGAGCTTCGTAGGATCATCAGGAATAGGAAGAGGAAGCTAGGTTAGAAACTTGTGGGTTTGAGGGAAAATAAAGTTTGCCGGGTTCGGGCCAGACCGGTAACTAATAGGACATTAATTCATTACATACGACTCAATTCGTCAAAAGTAAGGAGTGTTGAGAATTTCACGAAACATTTTGGATTGGAAGGATTGAATACGAGAGGAATTCGATGGCTTAGTGGGGCCCTAAAGCTCTATTCCGTAAGTCCAGATGGGTCTAATGATTATCATGTAGATGAGTCTTTTGTAGTTAATTGGGAGCTTAGAGCGTTTGTCTAGTAAATATTGAAGTAGCCTCAAACGGCGAGCAGTTACAAAAATATAAAAATAAAATAAAAAATATAACTAAAACATATGTTTATGGTTCAGTACATAGTAGAGACTATACTGTTTTTAGTAATTCGGGCTATAAAGATATAATTAGATAAGAAATTTTTTGTAATTAACTAATCATAAAGTTGATTTTTTATTTATGAATTAAAGGCAAGATAAAAACATTCAGAATACGGGCGCGATAAGAAAGTAACTTGTCAGAAATATGAAGGGGCAGCGCTGCGATCGATAATCCCCGCTCATTCCATTCACCAATTTACTTAGTCTACATTTCTCTCCTTGTTAACTTCTTTTAAGTAAAAAATAAATTGTTTTTATATACCTCCGGTAAATTAAATATAGGTAGATAACAGAAGATTTTTTTTTCCATTTAAGGCATTATTAGAAAGGATAAGGACAAAACATGAATGATGTAGAAGAAACTGTAAATCCCACACGAAGACTAAAGTTTAAAAACGCGGTTTTCCCGAAAATTGGTTAACAGCTGTTTCTAATAGACGTTCAGTTAACAATCGGTGGACGACTTGTAAGAGAAATATATATTTATTGATATAGGGAACAGATATACTACGAAATATATAGAACTAAAATGCGTTAAAAAGTAGACGTTGAATTTGTAACGTATTTTAGTTGCCAGTTACCTTTCCTTGCAGCCGCTCCGTACATTTGACCTGAAGATGACCTACAAAATAGGTCGAAACGTCGGCACACAATAAATAAGTATTCACTTATTATGGTGTCTTAATTGACTGCACCCCCAACAATCTCTATCCTTACATTATTATACTACCTACTTAGTATTACTTGTTATTGTGTTGATCTACACCTTCAGTTCCAAATTGGTCCAGGACCACATCCCCAGGGATACAAGGGAGACTCGACGGGGGTCTACGTTGGCGTGACAGAAAATGGTTTTAATAATCAGAACATGACTTCCTGCCCTTCAGTATCCTTTAATAATATCCCTCTGGTGCCTGTAGGACAGATCCGATACTTAGGGTTGCACCTTGACAAACGATTAACCTGGAATCCTCATACAAGACTGAAAAGACAAGAAACCACTCGACGTTTCAGGCTACTTCAACACTTACTAGACAAACGCTCTAAGCTCCCAATTAACTACAAAAGACTCATCTGCATGACCATCATACGACCTATTTGGACTTACGGAGTAGAGCTATGGGGCTCCACTAAGCCATCGAATTCCTCTCGTATCCAATCCTTACAATCCAAAATCCTTCGTAAAATCCTCAATGCTCCTTATTTTGTTAAGAATAAACTCATCCATAACGACCTTAATGTCCCTTTTGTTGCTGATTTGGCCCGAACCCGGTATCTATCCTTCCATAACAAACTTCATTACCACTCAAACCCTCTAGTTTCAAACCTAGCTTCCTCTTCAATTCCCGATAATCCTCCGAGGCGTCTGAAAAGAAGATGGCCACGAGACCTCCTTACTTGAATTCTGATTTGAGTACTACCAGTGGGTAGGTTCTCTACTTGTTATTATCATGTCATTATGTATCACTTAGCCTATTTACTTGTTGTATTATTGTAATACAGTTGTAGATATCAATAAATAAATTTTAAAAAAAATAAATAAAAAAAATAATGAGAACCAGTTTGCCATCGATACTTTGTTTACAAGTAGTATTGCAAGTCGGTAATCTTCACATTTTTTGTCGAGTTTTGGGAATATGGTAGAAATGTTGCTGTTCTGCTGGTCCACCAGAACTAGCTAAATTTTGAAAGTGGTCTATGAGAAAAAAAGTCTGGGAACCTCTGATCTACACCAGCCGCGTGGTCTATGGTAAATTAGAATGCCAACGTTTCGGCCTTCGATATGAAATTCATCATTGCTATTAAGTACCAACAAGCGAGTCAACTGTGGTGAAATGGCTAGCATAGCAACCTACTTAGTCCACGACTGTGATTTCATAGTAAGTGGTCCTAGGTATTTTTAAATACAACAAAAAATCCTTGGTCATGCCTTACTTCGGAAGGAACGTAAAATGTGGAAATCGAGCCTGTTCGATGTCAGTTACTCCTCAAGGATCCCCTATTCCTTGATAGGGAACAATATAACACTTCCGGCGTATTAGCCACAGCAGCATAAAGCGGCTTTATATAAAACAAACAAACAACTAAAATTTTTTTATTTAATGATTTTCTCATATTCATGGCCACAGTAGCCAAGAAGAATAGCTCTATAGGGCCAAAACGTCATAATGAGTTAAACAGCTCTACTACTACCGTTGATCTTGAACCTCATCCAAACAATTCATAAATAGTTGGCACTGATAAAAATTCTCTTTTGGTTTCAAAGTTGCTCTTGAATTATTTAAGAAACGGTTCATTGGAATATAACTTGGCCATGGATACCAACTGTAGAAATTAATGCGAAATTGGCCTCACAGGTCTAGTTAAAATTTCGATTTCTATTCTTGCCAAGTTGGCAACCGTGCAAGAGTGTGGCTTATCAGTACATCGAGTCTATTCATCGCCGAATATAGTTATAACATCACATAATATATAATTGGGACCAGCCCCGATTAAATGGGATAGTTATATTGTTGGCGAAATGTTTATAGATGTATAAAAAAAAAAACAACCTGTACCACTACAAACCGTGAACGGGTTTGGGGTTCAGTACATGATAGAGACTGTACTGTTTCATGGGCAACGGTTGGACAGGGAGGCGAATTGTCCTGTATCATCCTCAACCGCCAGATCCCCCCCCCTTTGCGTACCCACTTTATAGAGGCTGTGTGAGCCCCAGGAAGGTCCTAGATCCCATAAGATCGATCTCCGGCTGCTAACAGATTAAATTAAAGTCTTGCCAGAAGCGGGATTTGTACCGAGGACCTTCAGCCCAGCAAATGAGCGCTCTAACTATGAGCCACTCCGCTCCCAGAGTATCAATAACTTAAATATAAGGTCACCTGTGGTCTAGTGGTTAGCGTAACAAACTACTAAACCCAAGATCGCGGGTTCGTAGCCCGGCAGGTGGCCCTAGGATTTTTTCAAGAGCGTAAAAAATCCTTAGTTACGCCGTCCTTCGGAAGGGACGTTAAAAGGGGGTCCCGAGCCTGTACGATGTCAGGTACTCGTTAAAAATCCCTATCCTAATTAAACCTGGATAGGCAAAATTTAGAGCTCCCACTGTAGCATCGTCCGATTAGCCATAGCAGCATAAAGTGACGTTAAATGAACAAACAAACTTAAATATAATATTGTTTTAAAATAAGAAAAGATGGTAATTAACTCGAAACCTAGCGATCAATAACATAGCATCGTACATACGAGCTGCCTCCCAGGTTATATATTACTAGCTTTTGCCCATGGCTTCGCTCGTGTGGAATTTGGTCTGCAACATAAAGTTTCGTGACAGATCATTTTAAATAAATAATTTAATTTTTTTTTAACTATAAGTTACTCGTACATCCCAAATTGTCTAACTTCAAAACTGACGAATTCCATACAATATTTGAGCCCCTATTATATTAAGGGGAAATCCTTGGGGTGGAATTATCCAAATTTCTTTCTTAAATTATACAAAGAACCTATCAGCTAAGTTCCTGATTTGCCTTTAATTATGCACTATAGTGGATTCTCCACAGTACCTAAAAAACTGTCGGGGGGGCACGTGCCCCCGTGCTCCCCCCTAAATCCGCTCTTGCTGTAGCCTATGTGGTATTCTGATGTATAACCTATATTACTGTAAAGTTTCATCAAAATCCGTTCAGTAGTTTTTGCGTGAAAGAGAGACAAATATACAAACTTTCGCATTTATAATATTAATAGGATTGTTATTACATTCATAGCCAAGAACTCTATAAAAAGAACTCAGATATAGACAAGAGTCTATTGATGTAAACGATAGAGAATACGATTAGTCGAGAGTTGATTCAGAAAGGAGGAAAAGAAGTGGACTGATGGAGCGCTTTACTCATTCATCAATCTCATCAGATTGTGCGAAGAAATGATTGAGGCAAAGTAGAGTCATTCCTCATTCCAGATCCAAGTGAATCACAGCTCTTTCGTGCAGCCTCCAGGAACAATAACGGTTTCTCTAGATATAATACACAGCGTAACTAAGGAGCTAACAAGTTGTTTTATATAATATAATCACCGTATAATAATAATAATAATCAATATGTAAATATATAATAAATCCAAAAATTATACATTATAATAAGATAATTAAAGCAGCAATGTTATAAGCCATTGAAACCTCGACTTTTAAAACAAAACAGATAAGGAAAATCTAAAGAAAGAGGAAAGGAAAATAATTAGGAAGATTCTGGGACCAAGATGGACCGAGGAAGGTAGAGCTTACAGGAAACATCTAAAAAACTAAGAATATTCTAGTATAAAGGCAGGCATGAGGAAAAGACTTCAAATTCTATGGCCACGTCATGAGTCTTACCGATCAAAGAATAGTAAAATACGTAACATACCTTGTTAATAATGGAACGGATCCGAAATATTAAGAATGACTTGGGGTAAGTACAAATTACTAATGAAGACATGAACACAAGAAACAATTTTAATCTTAAAGTTGAAAGATAGAAAACCAGAGACAAAAAAGCTGAAACAAAATGGAGCGAAGAAAGAAAAGAAGAATTATCGCAAATAATGCTGCGATGCTGCGAAAAACTGGTGGGCAAATAAGTAGAACAAGATATCCTAACGTGAACCATCTTTACTTAGCATCTTCCACTTTGGCGGGTTTACGACTAATAATAGTAAAATAATACTGCATGGTATGGAAACAGTCAGCCTTCCGAGTCTGCAGAAAGTCCTGAAGATTGAGAGAAAAATTCTGAGGAGGATTCATGGATCCAAAGTAACACAAGAGGGGTACAGGCGAAAATCCAACGAAGAAATATACAGAAATTTGGAAGATCTTGAAACAGTCATCGGGACCAGAAGACTGAGCTTCTACGGGTAGATGGTCAGAATGAACAATAAGAGGATGAACAAAAAAATGTGGACAAAAAAAGCACAAATAAAGGATATGTGGAACAAATAACAGAGGAGCTGGAGAGGCTAAAAATCAAGGATAAGGACTGCTCGGAAAGAGAGTTTTTTGGAAAAACTAAAAGAAGTTGGGGTTCTTGCAGGAAGGAAGGAGAGAGAAGGGAGAAAACGGACTAAGGAAGAGCGAGAGGAACAGTCCAGGAAGATGAGAGAGTATTGGAGTAGAAGGAAGGCGGAGAGTCTGAAGAAGATTATTAAGTGATATTCGTCTGGTTTTTTCTGCCCGTTATTATGAAATTAAAATAATAATAAAGGTTTTTTTACAAATTATTTAACGTCCCTTGTGCTGCTATGGGAGGATATAAATTAAATAAAAACGGAGAAGGAACACTACCGTATTCCTATATATATATATATATATATATATATATATATATATATATATATATATATATATATATATATATATATATATATCCAATATATATGAAGTAAGAAATATGTTTCAACTGTATAAAGTTCATAAACCCTATCATCAAACATAACTAACAACCTTAAAAAAAAGTTTAAATATTTGACTTCCACTGTATCGAACTTTACTAACCGAACACGAAAATTGGCGTTAGCTCAAAAGTTGTCAAAGCACTTGCGGACTAATAATCTCAAATGACAAGTTCTCGGTTGATAGCTGGCTCAACAAATCTAATTCGGATCGGAAGAAATAGTAAAGTTTTACAATATTAAACTTTATAAATAAATTAATATAAAAATGAAAAACTAAAAAAAAATATGTAAGGTGGAAAAGCTATATTGTAAAGTTATATTGGACAGATAATTTCTATTTCTGTTTTAGTTTGGAGACTTAAGGCTTTTCGTTGGAATTTTTCCACGCTCTTGACATTTATGTAAAGTCTCTTTTTTACTTTTCAATATATATTAAATATAATATATTTTGTGGAATAGCCATAAGTCCTCTGGTTTCTTGATAATGCTATTAATTTTTTTTTCTTGCATTTTTACTTTAATTTTTTCAATGGTCTTTCGTCTTAAGTTTTGTGATGTTTGCTATTATTTATTTTTCCTGTGGTGCTTTTTGAAATTTGGTGAGTGTATATTGAATTTTGAATTTCTGAAGTATTTATCAGCTGTTTTTATCTAACCTTAACCAGCTGGGGTCGAGTAACCTTCCTTATGATTCATTAGTTGCATTTGAGCCTTCGAGGTGGTGGGATGTTTCTTGAGTGCATTATTCATGTTTTGTTTTGCTGTTATTCCCTTTCTACCCTGAGGATGCCTGAATGGGCGAAATATTGGACAGATAATTTCTATTTCTGTTTTAGTTTGGAGACTTAAGGCTTTTCGTTGGAATTTTTCCACGGTCTTGACAAATATGTAAGGTTTATATAAAAATATCAAAGAAGAAGTCTCAAGATAGAAATAAAAATACTAAAATAGCTCAGTTGAGGACAATAAAAAGAACTTTATAAAATTAACAAAAAATATATTTACCGTATTTATATAGCAAAATATTATATTTTATGGTTATACATTTGGCTAAAAGACATATTAAAGATATTGCATCTTAAAAAGCATGAAGCCAAATGAATTCCCGAATTAATGAATGTATAATAATATAATAATAGATTATACAAAAAACTAAAGTTGAAGTTAAGTCTAACAAAAATAAATATTTTTTTAAGCTAAATAAATAAATAAATACTAGTAGATAAAAAGTTTTACAAGCGATTATTCATAAGATGATAAGAGGCCTCGGTGTTGGGCACGTACAATGTCCACTAGATATCGGTTCAACAGATAGGGCTAATATATTATTTATACAGGAGACTTTAAGCAAAAACATTTAATTTTTTTTTTACATTTAATAAATATATACACACAGTACAACTAGACCATAGGTCACTCCCCCCCATACCAGTCAGCTTAGCGATATTAAGTGGTATTTAAAAAATAAAATTTCCGTAAGATTGCTGTACTTGAAAGTTTGAAGACATCTGTTCAAATCTAGAAACTGTCCAGACTGATAAAATGTCAAGAAACTTTGAGTATTATTTTTAAAATTATGTCTCGACAGGATAAAAAGCACAACCCGACGAAGGATGTATAACAACTTTACGGAAGAACGAAAAGTTTTAAATTAAGCAGTCCGACTTGGGCAAGAGGTAACTTGTAACGGAAACTTCCTGATTAGGTATAAAATATAAACAAAGATGGATTCTTAAAATAAATTAATAATATTTATTAATATAAAAATAAAGTAAAAATCAAATGAAATTGAAATTAAACTATGAAGAGTCTTGGATTCAGTACATTGTAGATACTGTACTGATGACCACGCCGATTTAAGTTAGCAACTTTATACAGGCTGGGTGAGTACGAGAAGGGTTTCTGTACAACGGTCGCTGTTAACTTATTAAATAATTTATTTAGCAGAGCAACTTAACAGAGCGCCTTACAAACTGAGCTAATCTACACATTACCGTCTTATCAATAGCACAATGAAAGCTAAATCACTTTTCGGATTAATTAACTTTAAAAACGTGATACGTGGGATATAGATAGCCTGGGCCTGCAGTAAAATAAAACACTAATTAAGACAAACTTATTTATTATAACTGCCGACGTTTCGGCCTCGTTTGCAGCTCTGCCTTCTCTCATAGCCCTCAAGATGGCCTACAACGTATATTAAATAAGTTTGTCTTATTTTGACCCCCACACTATTTTCCAGTCAACTATTTTCCTCTCAATCAAAAACGTGATATCTTTAAGTAATTGCTAATTAATTAAGAAAAAAAAACTGTGACAGGGTTGTGAATAGACTTGAGTTTTGTACTTCAGGCAAGGATACCGTTTTTAATTTATCGGTTTCCCAAAGAAGCGAATTGTCCAAAATCATGCTCAATTGCCAGGTTTTCTTCCCAATTAAGAGTATCATATTATCAAACAGTATATAGAGGTTTGGTGAGCCACAGAGGGTCGAGTCATTGCTCATAGTAGAATAATAATTTGCTACGTATTTTAGTGATTAATGAATTATTATTAAACTATATTTTTTTAAATGTTCCTTGTAAATAAACATAAACGGGATCAGCTGAGGTGTAGTGGTTAGCGCCACAATCAATGCCCAAGCTCGCGGGTTCTCAGCCAATCAGGTGGCGTTAAGATTGTTTTAAGACAATGTCAGTCCGAGCATTTGCATTCTCAGGTACTCTTTAATGGTTTCTACCACAATTATACATACAGTTAATATGTATAGCTTCCACTATAGCACCGTCCGCTTAGCCATAGCGGTACTAGTATGTTTAAGGGCCTGCTGACATCAGCGCGCTCAGGTGTCACTTTTCTTAACCATCTCCTACTGTTATAGTAACCTTTCTATTGTTTTGTTATTGTTTATGTGAAGTTGAACGTGAATGTGTTTTTGATTATTTTCTTCAAATATGACTTGGAATTTGAAGAAGATTTTTCGGAGGCCCAGGGATGTATGTAGAAATTGAAAGTCTATATACTAGAAGAAAAAGCAACAGAGGACGGATTTTGCCTCAGCATTGGATATTTGGAGGAATATGCAGAGAAACAAAAGAGCGTTTCATAGTTAAAGTTCCTGATAGGTCTGTAACAACATTAATTCCATTCATCATTAAGAACAATCGACCCGGTTCAATAATCGTATCTGACTCCTGGAAAGCATATAAAAACCTGCAGAACGAAGGCTATACCCATTTAATGGTTAATTTCCTATGAATGTGTTGTATCATAATGAAAGGCAATGCCTATTTAAAATTCATGCATAACCTGACAAGGTCCAAATAGTTAAGGTAAGTGACACCTGAGCGCGCTGATGTCAGTAGGCCCTTAAACATACTAGTGCCGTCATAGCAATATAAAGTGATATTAAATTAATAGATAAAAACCATTTCGATCTTCACTTATTCTAATCCAACGAGTTAACTAGGGGACCGCACAGATATAGTTTGAGTTTTCATGTCGTTCTAAAACTAATTAATAAAATAACAAAAACTCAGGAATATTTTTTATCTTGAATCTTTGTCATCCTCTTTCCTTTCTACTGTCCATTTTCGGTATTTTTCCATTAATCGGCCTTAAATATCCACTAATTCGACCGTTATTGATCTTTCGTTTTGTAAATAAGCTCACGTCTATCTTAATTATTTTTTCAGTACCACAGATTTTTTTCTTCAGTTCCGCAAATACTTCTACACAAATTTCTCTTACGTAGCTGTTCCAATCTACAAATGATTCATATCCAGCTGTTTTTTTACACCATTTGACTAATGTAATCTCTTACCTCCAGCCTTAAATAAATCTCAAAGATTTTAGAAAACTCAACATGGACAATTCGAACCTAGTACTTCTGCGAATACTCCAGTTAGTGCGACATGTTGAAAGATTGCAACGCCAACGTACTCCGTCAAAAAATACAGATTCATTTCCTGATTCTCATAGCATGTTGCATTTTTTGCCAATATAAATTTCTCTTGAAAAAAATATTGCATCTTTTTCAGTTCTAGCTAAATCCCATTTATTTTTTTTTTTACAGAAATTATGACTTTTTACATTAAATAAATAAGCAAACAGTAATTAAAAACTATTCCACGATGATGTGATATTCGCCACTTGTTGAATTTGCAAATTATAATCTACGACAGCTTTTTGACGGTGACTGAAGTTTTTTCCGGAACATCTTTCTTTTGGCAGCTGCCAGAGCTTTATGGCTCTAGGCCATTTTTCAACTTTTTTTTTTCCTAGCTAGAGGTCGCTGATAATGTCCCCCCCCCCCCGCCAGATTTCGGTCGTTACCGAAGCCAATAAATCTCGCTAGGATATGAGACCTGTTCATTATAGGGCAATACCGACAACACCTTAGCCTCGCCATGTCACCTTAGATATAATGGTTTAAACGTCCCTTAAAATATATATGAAAAAGTGGTTATTTAATATATATTTTCCTTCTATATTATATGAAAAGCCTATGCCACTACATGTCTGAGGTTCAGTACATGGTGGAGACTCTACTGTTTCTTGGACGACGGTTATGCAGAGAGAGAGAGGTGGAGAAGACATAATCAATCAATCCTTAAATAAATAAAAATTTGAATTTTTAATTTTTTTTTTAAGAAAAGAAAATGAAGATATACCGCTATTCCGATGTCATTTAAACCAACAAGTCTCTATGTATCGATTTGTACATTTGTATATCGACTCCATTAAAATAGATGTCCAACTATCGACACTTTCTAAGATCTATCGAACTAGTATTTCGCTGTAATACAAAAACGAATCGATATATTAAGAGCCTCTAAGTTATGGAAAACAGTCCAATATTAAGTAAAAAAGTTAAGTCCTGTTTTAAGTTTGGTTAGAATGTTAGTTTCGAAGACTACATTAGCTCTTGACTAAGTTCTCTACAGCTTCAATCAGATATTCAAATCTATTGTTAGTTAAGACTTGCGCAAAAAGGAGCCTAGCTTTCGTGTTTACCTCGAGTTCATTAGTTACTAAAGAAATCTGTATTCACACGGCATGTTGCCATGACAATACACTCGTTTGACGAGGAAAAAAGTAACAAAAAATAGTGGAACTAACAAAAAAAAATATTATTCTGGCCAATTTTCCAGTAGGTGGACCAATAACTCGAGCATTGAGAAAAACATGGGAGCGTTGTCAACAAGCTTCCTCATCTACGATATTATCTCCCGTCGATAGTGATTTAGACTTTGAAAACATATCCTAGGTCAACGCATCATCACTAACATGTTACTCATGCAAGTCTATCTGACTATGTTTATTTTTATTATTAGCGAAGAAATAGTTGACTGTAACTTCTAATGTAAGGAAGAAACAGTCAATGAAAACACCAGAATAAGTGTAAACTTATTTATTGTGTGTCGACGTTTCGGTCTACAATGTAGGCCATCTTCAGGGCTATGAGAGAGAAACGAACGGAACAAAAATATAAAAAAAACATAAAGTCACTATATTTATTACGACCGTGGAAAAATTCCAACAAAAAGCCCTAAGTCTCCAAACTAAAACAGAAATAGAAATTATCTGTCCAATATTTCGCCCATTCAGGCATCCTCAGGGTAGAAAGAGAATAACAGCAAAACAAAACATGAATAATGCACCCAAGAAACATCCCAACACCTCGAAGGCTCAAATGCGACTAATGAATCATAAGGAAGGATACTGGACCCCAGCTGGTTAAGGTTAGAAAACAGCTGATAGATACTTCAGAAATTCAAAATTCAATACGAACTCACCAAATTCCAAAAAGCACCACAGGAAAAATAAATAATAGCAAACATCACAAAGCTTAAGACGAAAGACCATATGAAAAAATAAAAGTAAAAATGGAAGAAAAACAATTATCATTATCAATAAACCAGTGGACCTACGGCTACTCCACAAAATATATTAATATTGAATAGAAATTATCTGTCCAATATTTCGCCCATTCAGGCATCTTCAGGGTAGAAAGAGAATAACAGCATAACAAAACATGAATAATGCTTGTGGTCATGATCGTAACATTTATGTAAGGTCTCTTTTTTTTCTTTTCAATATTAATAAAGTCACTATTTTAATTTTCTACATTACATTTCACTATATTCTTGTTTCTGCAACGTTTTTTCTTATATTTTTGTTCTGTTTGTTTCTCTCTCTTAGCCCTGAAGATGGCCTACACAGGCCGAAACGTTGGCACACAATAAATAAGTTACACTTATTATGGTGTTTTCATTGACTGCACCCCCAACTATTTCTTCCTTACATATCTTTATTTTTAATTTGTAATAGTGTTTTGAACATAATATTGGTCTTTATAAAGTCCTTGTGCCTTAGTATACACTACAAACGAAATAATAGGTGATTTTTTAGCAACTTTCTTTTTGATAACACTGTTTTTGGCAGCTCAGCTGTTTTCGTGTAACCTGTTACTGTTCATTTTGGTCTATAATTTAACCATGAATCGAGTTACAAACGAACAAAACTTGCAGATTATTGAAATTTATAATCAAACTAGCGTCCCACCCCAACTTTTTTAATTTTTTTTATCACGTAGCGAATCACTATGGACCTTGCGAATATCATTGGTTAGGCTTCTTTCGGAGTCTTGATTTTCCTTCCTCCCATCTCAGCTGATGTACTTTATTATATAGAAATTATAAAAATAAAAACAAAACCAAATATTTCTTTAAATACGAATTTATTATCTTGCACGTGATTGCACATCTTCGTTGAAACCCATCGATATTCCGACCCATTTGTAGAAAACCTGGACAAATTATATACCTAAACCTTCCTGGTGAATCACTCTATCTATTGGTGAAGACCGGATGAAAATCCGTGCAGTTGTTTCTGAGTTTACGCGGCCGAGGACTTTGTTTTATAATATGTAGAGATGAGAAGCGAGTTCGGTGAACAGTTTATTTCACGTTTGGGGCCGGCCAATTTGCCGCCTAGATCGTTCGATTTAACGCCTTTCGACTATTTTTTGTGGGGCCATGTTAAGGCTCGTGTCTATAGGGACAAGCCTACAACGGTTGATGCACTGGAGCCAATATTGAAGAATTTATTCCTGAGATACCGGCCGATATGTTGGAGAAAGTATGCCAAAATTGGAGCGTATGAACCATTTGAGGCATAGCCGCGGTCAACATTTGCATGAAATCGTCTTTAAACATTGAATCATACAGAACGTTCAATCGACTCAAATAAAGATTTCATACATTTATTTAAATTTTATGGTTATAAATGAGCAAAATCTCAAAGAGAGACGTAAATTATTAATTAGAATCCAATACGAAAAATCTAAAAAGCCATTTCAGCACATCTCATATCAACAGACCAAACATGCTCATCTAATAGAGACATATACCTACTCCAATATCTTCAAATTAACGCAAAATCAGTGGAATTTCGTAAACTTAATATTTTGCTTTTTGGGATTTTTTTATTGTATTCTAAAATATATTTATACGTGTATATTACCCTTGCTACCGTATAAATACTAAATACTTGATCGCACCATTTCATTAGCAAGTAGTCACGTTGTCCTGAACTTATGCTCCCGATCTGGGGTCACCTTTGGTGTAGTAGTTAGCATAACAACGTACTAAGCCCAAGATGGCACAGTTCACAGCCAATCACGTGGCCCTTGGTTTTTTTAAAGTCAGTGAAATATTCATAATTATGGAGTGACCTTTATTTAATCTTTTCGCTCAACCGCCATTTCCCCCCCCCCTTGTTTTGGGAACCCACTTTATAGAGGCTGGGTGAGCCCCAGGAGGGTCCTAGATCCTGTAAGATCAATCTTTTGTTGCTAACAGACTTAATAAAAGTCTTGCCAGCAACGGGATTTGAACCAGGATTTTCGGCATGGAGCCACTCCGCACCCCACCCCTCCCAAAATTCATTTGCTATATTATTATTCAAAATGTACTTGTCCCAGAAAAAACAATTTATTATTAAAAATATTTAATGCCTACATACAATATACATATACAGCTACTTTGAAAAACTCTGGTGATAAAATGCAAAAGTTTTATTCCAAGTTGGACAAGATCCCATCGAGCGAACAAGGAACGGCTTCATTACCCGACCAAGTTGTTCTTCAAGAAAGTTATCACCGGCTTCGAGGGCCCCCCCTTCAATTTCATAATTTGGCAACTCTCCCGTCAAGAGATAATTCCCAATATCTTCTTCCAGTTTTCTTGATTAAAAATAACCCATTTTATATACAGCCTTGTTAGAGGCCAATCTCGCTAATCAAGGTCTCTACTTGTTTTTTCTTAATTTCATTTTTTTTTATTTTAAACTGTTATGGAACAAAAGAAAACAGTTCTGACGAGAATTCAATTTAGAGTATAATTTAGATAGCGCTGGGGGAGATAAGGAAAATTATCCGAAAATAATTTTATGACCATTGTACAAGGACTGTACAATTGTTGTTTTAAGGAATTTTACAAAATATTATTGTTATGATTTTTGTATGCTATTCAATTCTTATATTTCTAGAGCTTATTTTCCATTGAAAAAAAAAAAATCTTGAACTGCTACAACCGATAGAGGATCAGTACGTGTAGGGTAGAGTCTGTTCTCAATTGCTAAGAGCAAAATAACGATTTTATATTATCTAAATATTTTTGAAAAAGAAGTTTATAAATGTTTTAATAAAGTATTTTCGACGTTTTCGCCTACTTCAACATTTACTGGACAAACGCTCTGAGCTCCCAATTAATTACAAAAGACTCATTTACATGACAGTTATCAGGCCTATTTGGACATACGGAGTTGAGCTTTGGGGCTCTACTAAACCATCCAATTCATCTCGTATCCAATCCTTACAATCCAAAATCCTTCGTAAAATCCTCAATGCTCCTTATTATGTCACAAACAAACTCATCCATCATGATCTTAATATCCCATATGTTGCTGATTTGGCCCAAACTAGATACCTATCCTTCCATGACGAGCTCCATACACACTTTAATCCGCTAGTCTCTCGACTTGCTTCCTGTGCTATTCCTGATAACCCTCCGAGGCGTCTGAAAAGAAGATGGCCTCGAGACCTCCTACTATAGAACGTTATTGGAGTGCTACCGATGGGTAGATTCTCACAAGGGGTTTTTTTTTCATGTCATATGTTCATATAACCAGATTTACTTGTAATATTATTATAGTTGTAAATATGAATAAATTGATCTAAAAAAAAATGAAGTAATTTCATTTTACCTTACATTCCACACGCCGTTTAATGCGCTCCTGGCAATAAAAATTTTCCTAGGAGCGAGCTGCAGGCTTGGTGTGCTATGATCTAATTTATGTGAATTTACTTACGAATTGGGTAATATTCATAGTTAACATGTTTTTAAAATTAAAAATGAGCAATATAAAGGGAAAAAATCGGCTGCTGGGGACCGTCTCCGAAAATCGTCGCCTCGAATGAGTTAATAGACACTTGTAGTGAAGCCACACAGTTTATAATGTTTATGTTCGAATAGTTTATTAATTATTTAATTATCTTTATTAACTCTAAAATATCCTTTCATTACAATAATAAAACTATAAAAACCATTTTATAAAAATAATATTTATTTAATATATAAACAAATCATTTTCCACTAATGCTAGTTATATAATAGAGAAAAAAAGTATTTTTATATATTCAACACGCTTCGAACATGACAATGACAGACACAGGATACATTATATATTCTATCGGCCATCATTTCGAAACGTAAGACAGGATATGATGATTTCCTGAGACAGTATAGTGTCATCTGTCACTTCGATCCCGAAAATCAAGGAAATTATGCAATTCGCATAAATGTCGTGTGTTATGGAAAATAATAAAACAAAATTAGTAAAGCTGGACAGCGATTGAATATCATTAAAATTTAGAAATTTACTAAAAATGAAGTTTTTGTATTGATTTTTATCGATGCGAATTTTCGTCTAAGTCCTGATGATAGAGGAACTGGCAAAACTTAAGCCTTTGTATTTTACAAAATAACAAAAAAGTGTAACCTTACAACCCGCGAAGGATGTTAGTCTCAATACAAGATATAAAAAGTACTGTTTCTAAATCAACTGATTTCGATGGAGGTGATTTAGCCTAGATCATAATCAACCACCAGATTTTTCAACATAATTAATGGTATTCACTTTTAGAGCGTAGGAAAGACTCATGCTTTTTATCTGCTACAGCCGTATTCGAAACTGTGGACTAATAGTTCAGGAACTCAGCGCCCTACTCACTGAGTACGGCCACTGCCCGAGTAATTAAAGAAAAATATATAATAAAAAAAGTATATGTATATAGTTCCGTAAATCAAAACAATATTGATAAAATGATATATCGTTCCTTCAAAGAACAATACCAGTATTCCCATCTGCGTCAGTTTTGACGTTAGACGTCTGAAACTTTGGATGTACGAGTAACTTATATTTAAAAAAAAAATTAAATTATTTATTTTAAATGATCTTTCACGAAACTTTATGTGGCAGATCAAATTCCACGCGAGCGAAACCGCGGGCATAGGCTAGTATATATATACATAACGTTATTAAAAACATATTTAGAAATGGAATATCAGATCTGTCGTTCCTGAATTAAAAAGGTACAACCAATATAGCTGCTACTGAAGGCTTAACTCAAAAATGCCAAGTTTTGAGTGATGTAGTTCTTTTAAAGGTGCGATATCAGGAAAAAAATCTATAAATTTTATGTTATCGACATTTTTTCACCATCCCTTAAAGATCTATTACTTATTTGGTCCAAATTTTCGGAATTAAAAAAATGTTAAATTTAGCCTTTGTACGTGTATAATTAAGCTGTGTATTATCGATAGACTGTTATTGGTCAATTATAAAAATATTTTGTATATCATTAAAAAATTGCGGCCTCTTTGTTATGATTGGAGAACGTAGGAATTTTATTAAATGTACATCACCTGATTTACTAGCACTCATTAATAAAAATATAATAAAATTAACATTAAAGAATAGTGTTTGGTGTCCGTTGTCAACGAAGGATATTTCTAGAACAGAAAATGTTTTATTTTCGAGGAATTTTCAGCTACAGCTGATCACTACCTCTTTTGATCTCTTCGTCTCTATTTCTGATCGCTGGGGCGTCGTCATCTGTTTTTTATTTTTAACGACGATCGGAAGGCGTTACATTTCTAAGTGGCTATAAAATATGTCAGGCTTTTAATGGCGACAAAGCTTGTACCATCCCTCAAGTCAAAAGGCAGCCCAGAATTGTGTAAATAGGACTAAATAATAAATAGATAAAACTAAAAAATAAAATAAAACCCTATGCCTATAAACACTTATCAAATAGAACTTCTAGTATATGGAACTCATATATGCAATACATAAAGAAAAACATTTTTTTTTTTAAATTTATTTACTGATATCTACAACTGTATTACAATAATAAATCAAGTAAATAGGCTAAGTGATATATAATGACAAGTAGAGAAACTACCCACTGGTAGTACTCAAATCAAAGTTCAAGTAAGGAGGTCACGTGGCCATCTTCTTTTCAGACGCCTCGGAGGATTATCGGGAATTGAAGAGGAAGCTATGTTTGAAACTAGAGGGTTTGAGTGGTAACGAAGTTTGTTATGAAAGGATAGATACCGGGTTCGGGCCAAATCAGCAACAAAAGGGACATTAAGGTCGTTATGGATGACTTTATTCTTAACAAAATAAGGAGCATTGAGGATTTTACGAAGGATTTAGGACTGTAAGGATTGGATACGAGAGGAATTCGATGGCTTAGTGGAGCCACAAAGCTCTACTCCGTAAGTGCAAATAGGTCGTAGATGAGTCTTTTGTAGTTAATTGGGAGCTTAGAGCGTTTGTCTAGTAAGTGTTGAAGTAGCCTGAATCGTCGTGCGGTTTCTTGTCTTTTCAGTCTTGTATGAGGATTCCAGGTCATTCGTTTGTCGAGGTGCAACCCTAAGTTCATAAAGAAAATAAAAGAAAAAATTGGAAAAATGTATTTAAATAAACTTGTTTTTAAAAAATCTCAATAAAATTAATAAATGACTAAAAACAAATGCAATCGTCAAATAACAAATCCAACCAAATATCAACGGTACGGATGGACGTAAAAAAATTGTCTTATACGGAGAGAACTGTTTACAGGAGAGCCAAACTTAAAAAAATTTAACTTACATCTATCACTGAGTCATTCAGAATAAATCATAGATCACATACCTGCAACAAAAAACAAACAAATAAGAATTGTAGTGAAACTAGAAAAAAAAAAATAATGATGACAATTGTTTTCAATAAAAAAATATAAAATAAATTAATTGAGAAATTAAATACATTATTACTTTTATAAATAATTTGGATAAATATTTAAGCCAACTCAATCTCTAAAAAGTGTGCATACAAAAAATTATATATATGTTTTTCTTAAAGTTTTTTGAGCTTCTTTGAGTCCCTTCTTGATCAAGATGTTCAGGAACAGGTTTTATCGTTGATTGAATCTTGAAGGAATTTTTGATTTCTTTAAATTTCACCTCACGATTTCCTTGTATTGAATATTATTTAGTTAAATAAAATTCATTACAAACAAATAATCTGGACTGGCGCGTCATACGACTTTTCTAATTAAAATAAATTTAACTATTTTTCATAGAATCATTTGCATCCAGTATAATAATATAGCAATATAATTATCTGAATCATGGTATATAATAAAAACATTAGTGCAATGCTTGTTATTTTCTGTTCTCATCAACGAGTTTGTCCGAGATCTCTGTCTGTAGAAATTTTAGTTAGATGTTATAGAAATAGAAATATATAAACAGTTGAAACATTTAAATTTATTTAATTGTTATATGATATAATTTTTTTTTTTAAATATTTTATTTGAAAAGAAAAGACAAGGCCAGGACCGGAACTCGAACCCGGGTATTTCACCTCTGCATGGTGAAGTACCCGGGTTCGAGTTCCGGTTCTTTTCATTTCAAATAAAAACATTTAAATTTATAATAGAAAGAGGCAACTGAAGATGAAGGATACATAGATAACCCAAAAGACTAACTAAACGTCTATTGGGCTAAGTGAGTTTTCTTAAAACATAGTTAAAAAAGATTTTTTATGTATTTACCATATGTAATTTTAACTGTCTGTATTTTGCATATTTAGCCGTGAAGAAGGCCTGCAATGTGGGCCGAAACGCTCTCCGATAAACAGTTCTTCCTACTTAGGAGCAAGTTTTTGTCCTCCATTCGAACCATTGTCTTCCTCATAAGGTGAACTATTATTATTCATGATTTGATGAGAAAGATTTGGTTAAAGTGAAAATTGATAATGCGGAAACATTCCTGGATACATCAGAAATAAGATTGATAAATGAAAATCTACTCCGGAGAAAGCGCTATCAAAACAAACCGGCCAAAATGGAAGAGGTAGAAGAAATGCATAGGAAACATTATATTGCTCCTTTCGAAGAAAACCGGTAAAACTAAAAAAATAGAAGTACAGTTTCTGCCATGTACTGAACACAAGACCCTTAATGAGTTGTAGTGGTACATGCTTCTCATTTTTACTATGAATTAAGTTTTGCGTCTCCGGAGCTACTTAATGTACAGACGAGCAGTTTAATTTTTTATGATTTTAATAATTACTATGTAATTAATAATATATTTTCTTTTTGGGATATTTTTCCAAAAAACTGTATACGTAATCAACTGAGCACCTTTCAATTATCCTATTAAATGAGTAGGAATTTGAGTCTCGTTTGAAGGTGCCATTAAGTCAAAAGGTGCTCATTTCGGCGGGAATTGGGCCTGTGATTTTTCAAAGTAGCGGGGTTTTGGTCACGCTATGTTGTCATCGATTTCCATAGGTAAATATTGTTCAAGGCGCCCCCCCCAAGGAAGAAAATTTTAAAAAAGGGAAAAGAAGTTTTATCATTTTAAATAATCAACGTGCAGTTATTCATTTAATATAAGTTATTAAATTAATTTTTATAACCACCATTCTTCCACTGAAATTTGGATAAACAACGTCTACAAGTATACCAAAAAAATGATGAGATCACTGGAGAATTCAGGAGATTACAAAACGCGGAATTGCGAAGCATGCAATCGGTTAATATTATTCAAATGATAGCGTCGTTAATATGGGCCTGTTTGGGTTTGTAACGAACGAATTCCTAAAAAGTTAATAACCGCTGTAAGCGTCTGAGAGGTTGGCCGAGGCGTAGGTGGGAGGATTGCGTTAAGAGTGATCTGGTGGATTTAGGTTTGGGTAGGGATCCATGGACAGAAGCTTGCAAGCAAAGATTAGTGCTATCGGCATCGAGCCTTCGGGTTAATAATAATCTCTATGCCTTAATATTATTAAATTACTTAAAATATAATAAAAAATATATATTCCAAAACAGGGTTATGGGCGTGAAGGGAGTTTTTTGTCGAAATCACGTTCAAAATTTCAATTTATTCAGCTCGAACCCCCAAAGTGCCTACTCAATAGAACCTAGATGAATCCTTGGGCACTCACATCTTATTCCAGATAGATGTATACATTCTCAGTACTAGCAAGTCATTCACCAACATCTAGTTGTGTCTCTTAAGAAGGTATTCTTACCTCATATAAAAGGCATTTTCTAAACGATGTCACACCGTCGGATGTTTGGTAACGCTGGAATCAATCCAACATATCGCTGGAGGATGTTGAGTGTTGGCTGCTACTGAGTATCTCCAGAGGCATAACAATTTTGCATCAAGCCCTGGCGGTGAAATACAATATACTGGATGATAAGGCACGATATTATAAGTACTATCAAATAGATAATAATAAAGTCTCGAAACATTGCTAACAGGTCATTTAACAAGCATTGAGACCTTAGTTCAGTTTCGATATTTTGCTCAACTCCTGAATGCTCCTGACTTAGGAATTCTTGGTAATTTATGCAGACTCCAAGGATGAAAAAATAAACCTCGCTGATCTGTTGTTGCTTGCTAATTAGTTGACAATGATCAGTAGCGGGCGTGACTAGGCATTATTAGCTTGTTATCGAGGATATTGTTACAGCTCCTTAGGACTCTGAACCCTCTTGGACTGTTCCTTTCGAAGGAACGATAAGGACCTATTAAGAAACCGGTTCCTGACAGACCTGACCTAGAGCTGTCTTCGCCCCATCATTCATTCTCCCGAGGAACCGTTGTTTAGGATATTGTTACAGTTCCTGAGGATGTAGTTACAGTTCCTCCGGAGGACTGTGAACTGATCCTTTGGGAAGGATAAGGACCTTTGAAGGACCTATTAAGGAACCGGTTCCTGTTAAACCTGACCTAGAGCTGTCCTCGCCCCATCACTCAACTCCCGAAGGAACTGTTGAGCTGTTTGTTCACTGTTGCTCCTGTCGACTTTTATAATTGATTCTATTAGCCAGCTATGTCTAAGGATATACTTCGGTAGTTTGAATTATTTTGTCTAATATTATCAGAATCATTTTAATATATTTGGGAGCAGGATACCTAAATGAATACAGTGTTGAGTCGCACATTCCTGAATGTACCGGGTTAAATCCAGTTCAGGCAGATAAATTATCTTATCAGTTGACAGCCCCTCGGATGGAATCTGTGAGATCTACACATCCTGTTGGGGCTCACTCAGCTTAATTCAGGGGGGACTGGGGATTGAGTACTGTTGTCTCTACTGAGCCAAGACCGTTCATGGTTTGTAGTTGTACGAGTTTATATATTTATCATAGTGCTTATATGATAAAGGAAGCAGTGGGGGCCGATATATCACAAATGTGCAATGGCTACGAGGCTATAGTGTAATTTTGTTTAATGACAGAACAGTCCTATATAACTAGGACTGAGTAATTTTCAATTCGACACTCCTTTGTTTTTCTATCTTCTGTAGTAATTTCGAGCCCATTTTATCTAATGGAGATGAGAATTTATTTTTGTGTCATTCCAATCAAACTCTATTACTATTGAAATGACTAAAACAATCTCAGAACGCTTGAAAAAAAAAGTTAAAAGTTTTATTAATTTTCCTACTCTCAAGTTTCCTCGACAAGAAGATCCCTAAGAAAAATTGAAATTGCCTCTTGTACATTTTACATTTCGGGTTTAATCGCTAATAATAATGATAATAACAATAAGTTGAGTAGGCCTGAAGACTGGGAGCCGATACCAACAATCGCTTATACAAACTATAATATAAGTCAAGGGATTTCCGCCTACAATAAAAATCCCTAAGATCACTCAACATGTAATCCTCCCATATATGCTTCGGTCTAACTTTTGAGCATTTACCATTCGGCTAATTTTTTTATTTTTATTTAACGCCACTTTATGCTGCTATGGCTAATCGGACGATGCTACAGTGAGAGCTCTAAAGTTTGCCTATCCAGGTTTAATTAGGATAGGGATTTTTAACGAGTACCTGATATCGTACAGGATCGGGACCCCCGTGATTTTGGGCTTAGTAAGGTTGTTAAGCAAGCCTACCAACATTACATAGATAATATTGTAACTAATTATGGATTATGATAACTATTATTATTTGAAATAATAGATAAAACGTGTTTAAAATTGCTTACTTGATCAAGCAAATCTATTATTAATAATGTATCAAGCTTGATTATTTCTAATTATTTTAAGATCTCCGATGTGTAAAATATTGCGAACTGCATTTATCAGCTGTCAGATCCGATCTAGAAGCTACTGAACTAAAGATTGAGGTTATGACCTATACCAATCGACTGCAATTGCACGCTATATATTGTCACTCTACAGTTCAGCTTTATACAGGAGTTAATATATGCGAGTATATAAATATATACACAACAAATCAAAATATATAAAATTTTGAATAATATTAGTCGAACTCGTTCATATGATGAAGAAAATGGCCCACGTGGAGGTTAGGAAAAAATATCTCGAATAAACAGATCTAGTTATTTTAAATCCAACGTTTCGACCAGCATTGCATGTCTTCTTTAAGGCTAAAATGGAGCCAAGGGTTGGCAGTTGACTGAAATATTTAAAATAAAAAGTTCTCATTATTTAAGAGACGCCCCTCCTCGGAGCATTTTCTTTATCAGTGAATCCATAAAATAGTTATCATGAATGGAAAAACTAAAACAACAAACCATGCGCCTTTAAAATTACACGGACAGAGAAATTTGTCTGGCCGTGTTACGAGCCAGGTTAGCTCAGTTGGTTAGAGCACCGCGCTAGAGATGCAGAAGACCCGGGTTCGAATCACAGCCTGGGCAAATCTTTTCTCTTCAAAATAAAGATACTTAAAAAATATCACCACCATAAAAATAAAAAAAAATTATAATATAAAATTGACGTAAGTCAACGAGATCCTAATTAAAGTAATGTTCAATGAACATTTTTCTCTTTGTATACATCGCAAAAATTGCGAGAACACGGGAATATAGGATCGGTGAAGAGAATGGATTTGCCTGGCCGTGTTACGAGCCAAGTTAGCTCAGGTGGTTAGAACACTGCGCTAGAGACGCGGGCGACCCGGATTAAAATCCTGGATGGCTGGACAAATCTTTTCTCTTCAAAATAAATAAATCAAACCACTACCTCAGGGACTGTAAACACTCAAAAAAGACACAAATCAGACACAGCACGACCAATGAAATTACTAAAGCAATAACATTAAAAAAGAGGAATAATAAATAGAGGAAACTAGAACGGTAAATATTTAATGAAGTAAACAAGATAATAAAAATAACCCAAATAATAACGATATCAAATAAATAATAAAATACTAGTTATTATTTTATTATTATTGTTATCAGCTCGTTTTATTTGACACAGCTCACTGTAATCTGTATCCACTACGACCCTTGAACGTGTCTGGGATTCAGTACATGGTAGAGACTGTACTGTTTCATGGACAACGGTTCTGCAGTGAGGTGACTTATCCTAGGTCACACTCAACCGCCAGATTTCCCCCCCTTATTTTGGGTACCCTATTTTTATAACATTTTATAGAGGCTGGGTGAGCCCCAGGAGGGTCCTAGATCCTATGTGATCCATCTCCGGCTGCAAACAGACTAAATAAAAGTCTTGCCTGCAGCGGGATTTGAACCAGGATTTCCGGCATGGCAACTCAGTGCTCTACCACTGAGCCACTCCGCTCCGCAATATAGCTCACTGAATAACTATAATCTTCACATTTAATGTCATACATGACTATACATTCAGTTTAGTTACAAGCTCCCACTTAACAACAAAAGACTCATATATGTATATGACTATTATACAAACCTCATTACTCATGATCCCAAAGCCTCCAATCCCATATCACTGACCTTGAAAATTGTTGTCAAAACTGGAGGATAAAAATAAAATCCCACAAATCCCGCAATTACCCTTCGTCGTAAACAAATGACTTCCTGCCCTTCAGTGTCCTTTAATAACCCACTGACTTTTGTAGTCCGTGAAAACCAATACCTACGATTGCACCTTAAAAACATTCAACTTGGAATCCTCCTACTATACAGAAAATACAGGAAACCGCTCGACGTTTCAGGCTACTTCAACACTTACTAGACAAACGCTCTAAGCTCCCAATTAACTACAAAAGTCTCATCTACATGATCATCATACAACTTATTTGGACTTACGGAGTAGAGCTTTAAGGCTTCACTAATCCATCGAATTCCTCTCGAATCCAATCCTTACAATCCAAGATACTGCGTAAAATCCTCAATGCCCCTTATTCTGTTATGAAAAATGTTTCATGAGAAACTTTATTCCCA
Source organism: Arma custos (assembly GCA_037127475.1). Lineage (NCBI taxonomy): Eukaryota > Metazoa > Arthropoda > Insecta > Hemiptera > Pentatomidae > Arma > Arma custos. The sequence goes on along the minus strand of CM073765.1, from coordinate 62,707,342 downwards.
CTCAAATCCACTAGTTTCAAACCTAGCTTCCTCTTGAATTCAGGATAATCCTCCGAGGCGCCTGAAAAGAAGATGGCCTGGTGACCTTCTAAGTTGACTTAGTTATTTGAGTACCAGTGGGTAGTATCTCTACTTTACTAGTCGTAATTACCATTCATAATAATTACTACTTGTATTATTTAATAATGTTGTAATTTTCAATGTATTAACTTTTTGTAAATATTTAAGATATTAGCATGACATATTGGGTTTATTCAACAATTTCCTAAACCGATACGTTCCTCACTTATCAAAAGCCATAGATAAGATACATATAAAAGCTTTCCATTGCGAAACACGAATCGCTTAATAAAATCGATTACACAGCCGCAGTAACTAAACCATTGACGGACGATTCGATATATCGATTGTAGAAAGTAGAATCATAGAAAGGTAAAGACAAAAAGATGGACTGTAAGGCATGAAGTAGGGCTTGTACTAGAACTGCCTACGATATTATCGATACTGCATTATTAAACTATGTTATTAAAAAGTATCGATTAAAAAATAAACCTACATATAATTATTTAAATTACTTAAACACACACATAGGCACACACGTATAAATATATACATCGTTCTCGTCATCTCCTTACACAATCTTCCCGTAAGCTTCTCGTATCTTCTCTCATCTTCCCCCACTTTGACTATTGTAGCGTGGTATATGGAGGCCTCTCTAAAATGCTTGAAGACAGATTAAAGAGAATAATGAATTGCTCTCTAAGATTTGTGCTTGGTACTCCGAAGCGATCGCGCGTCTCCCACCTCTATGATGGGTTAAAGTGGCTCTTCCCTCCCTTCCGAAGACAATATTTCCTCTGTTCATTCTTATACCAATCCATTCACTCTCAACACCCTTCATATATCTACAGTCTCCTCCAATTCAAATCATCAGTGCAACACCATAAAACAAGATCCCGCCTTTCTGATCTCTATATACGTTCACACAGAACTAAAGCATTCGAACGTTCCTTTCTCGCCCGCTCCACCACAATGTGGAACTCAATCCCTCCTAATATCCGTCATACTCCCTCTCTATCATTATTCAAATCCTGGCTGTTTCAACATCTATTAGCTTCCCAGAAGGATAGTCTCTAGGTAGGTTAGTCATTTGCTTAGAATACAATGTATATAATAACAAACTGTGTTATCTAGTTCTTTTAATTCTGCTCTTTGAAAAGCTGTACATCATGTAAACAAATTATGGAATGCTAGCTCATGCATTCAATTTCAAAAGCTTTGGATTTATCTATTCTCTGTAATTGCTTAATATCCTGTCAAGATCTGTACTATTTATTTACTTACTATTATTTTTGTTTATATATTTCTTTTTAAATTGTTTTCTGTCATGTTTTCACGCTTTATGATTTGTAACATTTAGCCTTCTGGCCAGATAAATATTATGTTTTTATTCCTGTTCATATCTGTTATTCTAAAGGGACTTTGTCCCAGAATAAAGTTACTTTTCTATTTCTATTTCTATTTCTATATATATAATCTTACTAATATTATAAATGTGAATGTTTGTATGTTTGTCTCTCTTTCACGCAAAAACTACTGAACGGATTTGGATGGAACTTTACAGTAATATAGGTTATACATCAGAATAACACATAGGCTATAGCAAGCGCGGATTTAGGGGGAGGTGCAAGGGGGCACGTGCCCTTCCCGGCAGTATTTTAGGTACTGTGGAGTATCCATTATTGTACATAAATAAAGGCAAATCCCATGATAATAGTTGTTATAATAACAGAAATAACATGAGTGAAACTATTTGTTTTGATATCCTACTAATCTTACTAATATTATAAATGTGAATGTTTTTATGTTTGTCTCTCTTTCACACAAAAACTACAGGACGGATTTGGATGAAACTTTACAGTAATATAGGTTATACATCAGAATAACACATAGCTTATAACAAGCACGGATTTATGGGGGGGGTGCAATGGGGCACGTTCCCCCCCTGCAATATTTTAGGTACTGTGGAGAATCCATTATTGTACATAAATAAATGCAAACCACATGATGATCTATGTGGGGGCACGGGGCATGTGCCCCCCCGTTATAGTACATAATTAAAGGTAAATCAGGAACTTAGCATCTAGAAATTTGTAGTTAGGTTCTGTGTATAGTTTAAGAAAGAAAGTCGGATAATTCCACTCTTTAATATAATAGGGGTTCAAAGGTTGTATAGAATCCGTCAGTTTTGAAGTTAGACATCTGAAATTTCGGATGTTCGAGTAACTTATATTTAAAGAAAATAATTAAATTATTTATTTAAAATGATCTTTCACGAAACTTTATGTGGCAGACCAAATTCCACGCGTGCGAAGCCGCGGGCATAAGCTAGTTAAATTATAAAGTAGAATGCAATAGGAAAAATTTCAACTGGAAAAAACTAACCGATCAGGATGCGACTGTGGTCTAGCCAAAGATCGCGGATTCGTAGCATGGCAGGTGGGATTTTTTTTTTAAGGCAGCAAAAAGTCTTTGGTCAAGACGTATTTCGGAAGGTTCGTTAAACGGGGATCCCTATCCAGTACGATATTAGGTGCTCGCTGAGGTCCCTTTCCTAATTAAACTTTGATAGGCAAAATTTAGAACTCCCACTGTAGCATCGTCCGATTAACCGTAGCAGCATAAAGCGGACTCAAGACCGTATTATACTCTATGATAATATACTTTTTTCCTGTTTTTGTATATTTACAATGGTATTAAATATTACAGCTTCTATAAAAAAACTAATTAATTAACGATTCGAGATTATTATCCGATATAGAAGGGAAAGGCAGAACCAGCCTTGTTGATGAAGCGAGCAGGCAAACCGCCTGTCCTTAAATGGGCAGCGGCTAACTGTCTAGGGAGCATAATATCCCAGCTCAATATATGGATATATATGAATGGATATAAATGGTATATATTTATATATAAAAATTCAAGAATCAGAACACACACACACACACAGATGTATGTGTGTGTGTATATATATATATATATATATATATATATATATATATATATATAAAATATATATATATATATATATATACATACATATACATCGTTAAGGGTTAAGCTTTTAGTCCACATGTTCCGAGATTTTTATTTATTTTCCCAAACCCCCCTCCCAAGAGGATTCATTTCATTTTATTCGCTTGCCCTGCAGACATAAGCACTCTGTACAACGTTTAGCTCGTAAAATCATTTCATAAAATTTTATAAATACTGAAATCGTAAATGTTTATGTTTTTCAAAACAAATATAAAATATGGTAATTAAGAAAAGGTCTTATTATTATTCTGCCGACTTTAATATGTTTTTGAGATTAATTTAATGATAATTTAAGGAGTTTTGAGTCCTTCATAATTGTTTTTAAAAGATATATGTATATATGTATTGCTCAAGATTGGTACGATACATAACTAAAAGGTTAATAAATTAATAAAGTTAATGCAAGAAAAACATCTGTTTTATTTAACCTTACAAAAACCAAACGAACTCGTCCACCATGATGGAATTCAAATTGATACTGATACACTTCTTTTGGGAAAACCTTCAGACCACCTTCACCAAAACAGTTTGTTTGTTCATTTAACGTCACTTTATGCTGCTATGGCTAATCTGACGATGCTACAGTGGGAGCTCTAAATTTTGCCTATCCAGGTTTAATTAGGATAGGGATTTTTAACGAGTACCTGACATCGTAAAGGCTCGGGACCCCCGTTTAACGTCCCTTCCGAAGGACGGCGTAACTAAGGATTTTTTACTCCCTTAAAAAAATCCTAGGGCCACCTGCCGGGCTACGAACCCGCGATCTTGGGTTTAGTAGTTTTTACGCTAACCACTAGACCACAGGTGACCATCACCAAAACAGTTAAGAACGAGATAGAACAAAGATGAAAATCATAGAAGTACTAAAATAAATAAATATCAAATGCTTTTTTTTTTTAATAAATCATTTAATGAAATTTACAACTGTTTTAAAATAATACAACAAGTAAATATAATGATTGCTACATATTAGCATGAAAGGCAAGTTCCTCTACTAGTGTAGTGGCGGTACTAGAATAATAAGTTCAACTTAGGAGGTCACGAGGCCATCTTCTCTTCAGAGGCCTCGGAGGATCATCAGGAATTGAAGAGGTTGCTAGGTTTGAAACTAGTGGGTTTGAGTGGGAATAAAGTTTGTCATGAAAAGATTGATATAGGATTCGGGTCAAACTAGCAACAAATGGGGCGTTAAGGTCATTATGGATTACTTTGTTCGTTACAAAGTAAGGAGCATTGAGGATTTTACGAAGGATTTTGGATTGTAAGGATTGAATACGAGAGGAATTCGATGGCTTAGTGGAGCCCCATAGCTCTATTCCGTAAGTCCAGATGGGTCTAATTATTGTCATGTAGATGAGTCTTTTGTAATTAATTGAGAGCTTAGAGCGTTTGTCAAGTAAGTGTTGAAGTAGCCTGGAACGGCGGTGACACTATTCTGATGTATAACCTATATTACTGTTAAGTTTTATCCAAATCCGTTCTGTAGTTTTTACGTGAAAGAGTAACAAACATACAATTAAAGCTTTCGCATTTATAATATTAGTAGGATTTATTTTTATATAATTTATATTACATCACTTTTACAATACAAATGTAAATAATCCATATTGCTATGTTCTTGTATTCGCCCGGCCGTTTCAAACGTTTAGACCAACTTGGCACTGGAGACAGTTAAGTATTACTGCTACAGTATAATCTACCCCGGGTCATTTCATTTTTTTCTTTTGATTCTTATCCATTTAATGTCACTTTACGCTGCTATGGCTAATCAGACAATTTACAGTCGGAGCTCTAAATTCAATTGAAAAAAAATTAATTTAATCATTAAAAAACGTGAAATGCTTTTTAAGAAATTTTCAAAACACCCGTCAATAAAATATTAACGTCAAGTACACTACGCTTAAGATAAATTGATTTTTATTGTAAATCATTTTATTCCTATATTAAACTTATTGAAGTTTTTTTTATACTTTATAGTTTTGTTTCTTATTAAACTTCGGTTTTTAAACTGTTATATATTTTCCTATACTTTAGTTCGGTTATCTATTAAAGCGTGGTATTAGTTATTTTAATTACTATTTATTTTCCACTTTTTTTGTTCGTCTAGCTACAAAAGTGTGTATTTTAGGGTTTAATTTTTTTAATTTTGAAAAATTTATAAAGCTTCCTAGTTGATCTTGCCAGTAGTGCTGTCAGATAATTTTTTTTTTCAAAAATTAAGCCATCCATGCCTTAGTACACCCCTCAGTACTTAAAACAACACACTACACTAAGGATATTAAAAATCGCTAATCCTCTACAGAGATTAAAACAAAAAAAAACCTATACCTCTACATCCCGTGAAGAGTCTGGGATTCAGTACAAGGTAGAGACTACTGTTTCATGGACAACGGTTTTGCAAAGAGGTGACTAGTCCTAGGTCACGCTCAACCGCCAGATTTCTCCCCCTTATTTTGAGTACCCTATTTTTATAATCTTTTATAGAGGCTGGGTGAGCCATGATCCATTTCTGGCTGCAAACAGACTTAATAAAAGTCTTGCCTGCAGCGGGATTTGAACCGGGATTTCCGGCAAGGCTAATCAGTGCTCTACCACTGAGCCACTCCGCTCCCTTCTACAGAGATAAAGTTATTAAATTATGAGGCGAGCCAGTGGTTAGCATAATAACCTACTAAGCCCAAGCTCGCGGGTTCGTAGCCCGGCAGGTGGGCCTAGGATTTTTTAAAGCCGGTAGTAAAAAATTCTTGGTTATGCCGTCCTTCGGAAGGCACGTAAAACGGTACGATGTTAGGCACTCATAAAAAATCCCTATTCTATTAAATCTAGATAGAGAAAATTTAGAGTTACAAATGTAGCTTCATCCGATTAGCCATATCAGCATAAAAGTGACATTAAATAAACAAAAAAACATCAACAACTTATTAAATTACTAGCTTATGCCCGCGGCTTCGCACGCGTGGAATTTGGTCTGCCAGGTAAAGTTTCGTGAAAGATCATTTTAAATAAATAATTTAATTATTTTTTTAAAATATAAGTTACTCGTACATCCGAAATTTCAGATGTTTAACTTCAAAACTGACGGATTCTATACAACCTTTGAACCCCTATTATATTAAAGGGGAAACCCTTGGAGTGGAATTATCCGAATTTCTTTCATAAACTATACACAGAACCTAACTACAAATTTCAAGATGCTAAGTTCCAGATTTACCTTTAATTATGTACTATAACGGGGGAGGGGGGCACATGCCCCCGTGCCCCCACATAGATCATCATGTGATTTGCCTTTATCTCCCATAAATCCCCGCTTGCTATAGCCTATGTGTTATTCTGATGTATAACCTATATTACTGTAAAGTTTCATCCAAATCCGTCCAGTAGTTTTTGCGTGAGAGACAAACATTCACATTTATAATATTAGTAAGATTAGTAGGATATCAAAACAAATAGTTTCACTCATGTTCTTTCTGTTATTTTAACAACTATTATCATGTGGTTAGCCTTTATTTATGTACAATAATGGATTCTCCACAGTACCTAAAATACTGTCGGGGGAGGGGAGGGCACGTGCCCCCTTGCACCCTCCCATAAATCCGCGCTTGCTATATCCTATGTGTTATTCTGATGTATAACCTATATTACTGTAAAGTT